>WBMZ01012422.1:0-207528 GCA_013400975.1 Atrichornis clamosus
TATATATATATATATATCCTTGCAATGCCCCTGACTGGTTTTTTTTCACAACATTCAAATCACAACATATTGTGAGACAGTATTAAAAGAGTAATTACTTACAATATTTACAGTAACTCCAGATACTTTTTTTTTGAGAAAACCTAATGAAATCTAGCTCAGTACACTGAAAGTGATGTAGTAACTATTTTCCTTCCTCTGTTTTTGTCTTTCTAGTGCAATTTTAAAATTAGTAATTTGACTAAAATTTTTTGCATATTTTAGAATGTGAAGTCTATCCTGACAGATACAGACTGACAAAGTTAGCCATTATTTCTCACTTTTGAACAGTAACACCAGCAGTATTCTTAGTATTTCTAAATGAGTCAGTAACATAAGAAACATAATGAAAGCTGAAAAATTATGAGAAAAACAAATTTCTGTCTCCCTCCTCTTACACATTATATATAAACATACACATACTGTGAAATAATCAAGTACTGCAGAGCTAGAATGAGAAACAGATAGAAAAAAGTACACGTGTACTTCTTTCATAGTAACTTTTTACTTAGAAATAATTCTAGAAACTGTTGCTGGGCTTGCCAAGCCATTCTGAGGGAGATGTAAACACATATTCCCTGCGCCTGAGAGGGTAAGAGAATCTAACCCTACCTCAGAGCTTCAATTTTTATTCATATATTCATTGTGCTGTACTTGTTCATTTCTGCCAGCTGTTGACTTTAGGATTGCATTGATTTGTTTGTCATTAAAAATGTTATTTTCTAATCAATAATAAATATCATCTGGGAAAAAAAATAAACTAAAGAACAAACAGACAGAGACCAGAACTCAGTACCAAGAGAAATGTACCTCTCTATTAAAAAAAAAATCCCAAATCTGTTGTAAATAGAAGACCCTCATTCATCATACATTTAATAACACCTGCAGCCAGCATCAAATAATTTTGGACTGTTTATTTTTCTAATTCTTTTTCCTGGCTGAAGCTTTTCACAAGTCTATTTCTAAAGGCATAGTGTTCCTACCAGCTACTGAAATTCTAACCCTTCTGCAGAGCTTAGAAAGAGAGACTGAGAATGAATATTTGGTGAAAAGAGATTTAATGTTATGATGGTGAAGTTGATGTGAAAGACACAGTCTACATTTTCATCTCAGCCTATTTCTTGGTTTTTATATTTTGAATAAAAACTCTATAGATAAACACACAAAAAATATTCTTGTAGTTTCTGCAAACAGGTTTTTAAAATACATCTCCTTGAGAAATAGTAATTTTGGAAATTAATGACCAAGGTATGCAGTTAATATTCTTTCTTTAGTTTTGCTTTATTCTTAGAGATGATTGTTTAGTCATTCTTTCTCTTCTTTCTCATTGCTATAGACGGAGCTGTTCTTACAGTGTTGAATATTTTCTCATACTCCTTCCAATAAATGACTCATGAGTGCTTGTGATTACCAGTATAAAAGTTTCTACTCTAACTTAATATATTAGTACTTATACAATGAGTGGGTTTTTCCATAAGTGCTAATGCTTTCTGTGTGTCAGCATGGCTTTCTCTCTTGTGGCTGACCCACAAAGTAAGTCTGCTTCTCTTCCAGCTGTCAACTCAAGTTTTATCATTGCAGATGAGAGATGTAACTGTGGAACAGGCTTTTATTCCAGCATTAAACTCCACAGTAGGTTGTATCAAGCCTGAGACCTTGACAACCAGATTTAAATTTAAATAATGACATACATTGCTGAGTCTGCTCTCTGGCCTGAATTTAGTCTTATTTTAGCAATCAGTCAGCATAGGATGTAATCACAGTTTAATCGTTTCCTAAGAACAATTTCAGACCATATTTAAAAAATAAGATAAGTGTAAGGTACATCTTTCCTTTTCAGAAAAAACATGAGAGATTAATCTTGGTTATTTCACAGTAAATATTGCTATTAAAAAAATATGCAAGAACCTCTGAGATTTCTGAGCATAAAGCAAAAGTTTTACCTCCTCAGTGTCACTGAAAACTGGGAAATAAACTCTCCAACCAGTTTGTTAGGTTAGAAATGCAACATTACTATATTAACATTGGGTACATGGGGGATCTCTCAACTAACATGCACACCCAAGAGTTTAACAGTCCTGGCTATATTAATGAAACCAATACATATTCACTACATCCCTATTACATATTCATTACATGTCCTGAATACACACATATATGTTAATTAGTTCAGTGGACTTATTTGGATATGGTTCTGGATCATCTAATGAATCTTTTCTCCTTGAGAGTATCTCAAATATATAGTCAGGTCATAATGTACTTCTCTTATCATTCTTTGCTCTGACACACAATCCTTGTTCTCAAAACTGAGACATCTGCTAGTACATATTAATCACTGATATAAGTAAATAAGGAAGCAATAGCTGGCACAAGACCATTTGTCGCAGATATAGGTAGTTAACACAAAGACACCTTAATCTCTGGCATTTGTACTAAGCACTGTATAGTACAAAACTAAGCATTGGCTATGGATATAGGGATCAAACATTGTACTAAAGTTAAAAGAATTTTCCAACGTCTTTCCCCAGTACTGCATAGATTGATTTTTAAGTAAATATGACTTGTTCAGTAACATCAGGTCTACCAAGTAGTCTGTACAGAAGCTCAAAACTTAAAAATGACTGAGAATATTTCTAGGGAGTGATTTTCCTCAGAACTGAGTGGCAGCATGGATATACAATTCAGGAGAAATTTTGAAGGTGAGAGCAATACAGTATTTTCTTCCCTCATCTTTCTGAAGATGGATTTTGTTCTTTAATAATTCAAATCCTTTTGCATTCTAGTATGTTTCTCACATTCCTGCATCTTCCTCCATTCCATTCTATTTAAACAACATCCAAATGCTCCTTTAAATTGTTTTGAAGAAAAGTAATCATTAGTTGAATCAAAATCTTTCTGTATATCCGTCCAGGATGAGATGAGATCAAAGGCTAGAAGATTCTTAAAGCAGTCACTGTGGTTACTACAGTCTCAGCAGGGACTGATATTTTATACAAACTTGAGAAAAGTTGCTAGCTTTTACTTGCCTTCAAAAGATATAGAGTTTATTTGATTGTGAGGGGTTTTATTTTTTGCTAAAACTTTAAAGAACTGTTGGCATTGCATACTTACTTTTTAAGTCCTTTACATATTTAGAAACTTTTACCATGTGGCTGACCTCACTGGGCCTCTTTCCCAAACCTCACTCTACTTACTAATTAGCTCTAATGCCAGAACTCCAGTTTTTTGTTTTATTATGCTAGTCTGGTATAGCAAAGTTGTACCACAAGATAGATTTATAAAACCTTAAGTAGATCTTAGCAGATGCTTTTGCTGCCAGGCGTCAAATTTATTCCTGCTAGTGTGCAGCCAATACTTTGTTAGACAAAAAATTTATCCTCTCTTGAGTTATTAAAGCAGAATTAGAACACTGCTTCTCATACCTAGAAAATTTATTCTCAAAAGTTTCATTTCTTTTTGCCTCTTTCTTTCACTGTTATTGTTGTAAACAGATTTTCTTCAAAATCTTACTATTTTATAAGGTACCTTGGAGTTAGGCATTGCAGTAGTCACTTTTAGGGCATTGCAGTAGTCACTTTTAAACCCTATAAATATTTCTCTAACTGTTCAGTGAATTCAATGTTTGTGGAGTTTCAATAGTTTTCTAGACACCATGTGATACAAGATTGCAAGGAGAGTTGTATATAAGATTCTAATTTAAAGAAAGCTACATGATCTACAGAGAAAAATACATAAGCTTCTATAATTCACATTATTGTTGAGATATCACCTTATTGAATCTTCTTATCTGGCAGAATAAACTTGTGTCTATATTTTTTCTTCCTGTTTTATATCTCAGACTTCCTTTTTGTTTGTTTGTTTTTTAAAGAGTACGTAAAATAGTACTTTTATTTATGGTGCCAGATTTGCACTACTGGATTGCCATTTAAACACTATAGCAGCAAAAAGCAAATACTACTGTTCACTTTACAGTACAAGCCTATTCCCTTTTTCTACTGTATATCAGGTTTGAAGTGGATGTGAAATAAGTATTGCTAATTTGTATTGAGCTATGTAAAATTAATTATCCCAGAAAGCAGACTGAAAAAATTTTTTTAGTTAAAGCTTTTTTCTCTTTCAGTTTTCACTGGTTTTTAAAAAATCAATAAAAATTCTAGCAGTTGGAAAAGGGAAATGGTGTTGAACGAATAATTTTTTTAATATAAATATTCTTTGATGTAGTATTTTAATTATGCAAAAAGATGTGGTTTTCTGTCTAGTATATACTATAAACACTAAAGACATATCTCCTGGCCTAGGGACCCAAGGAAATCAGGAGTGACAAGAAAAGGAAGATAAAAAATTATATGAATGTTGGTGACCTCTCGGAAGAGCAAGTGATCATGAAATGATCACTCAAAGAAGGGAAAAGCAAATTTAAAAAAAGTGAAAAGAAAGTACAGAGTAAAGGATAATACAGAAAAAAAATTAATGCAGAGTTTTTCCTGAAGAAACAAAAAGTCCAGAAACAAGAAGGTCGGGAATCACAGTGAACCCTCATTGTAAGTAGTTTCTTCCTTATATCTAGTCAGAATCTACCCTCTTTTAGTTTAAAATCATCCTGTCCTATCCTAGCACTACAAAAAAGTTGGTCCCCATATTTCTTGTAAGCCCCTTTCAAATATTGAGATGCTGCAATAAGGTCTCTCTGGAGATTCCTCCAGACTGAACCCCAACTCACTCAGCCTGACTGCATGTGAAAGGTGTTCCATCTCTCTGACCATCTTCATGGGCCTTCCTCTGGACTTGCTCCATGTCCTTCTTATATCAGGGACCCCCAAGCTGGATGCAGCATATCACATGGGTTTTCACCAGGGTGCAGTAGAGGGGCAGAATCACCTTTCAACTTGCTGGCCACAAATGAATCGACACATCTCAGCTGAAGCCAAATCTTGAATTAGAAGTTTTAGAAATGCTTCCAGGTTTTCCCAGAAAACTTTTTTGCCAGTTCTGAAAACCCAAATGACTGTTAATTATCTGTGGCTAAACATCTGGACAGTTAATCATTTTTGGAAGCAAATGAAATCTTTGCCTAGTTGTTTTATGCTGCCATTAATTTTGTTTGGCCTAGTATTTCTGGCTTTTATAATATAGTTAATTACAGTGAAGGGCCTATCTAAAGAAAAAAGTAGAATGTTGGTTTCAAAGCAAAAACCTTCACCTACAGTAGAAAGCATGGGATGGGACAGGATACAGAACATGATGCAGCTAGTAATGGTTTGTTCTTTTTTTTCTCTTGTTCTGAGCACAGTACAACAGTAATGGTTATATGGTGAGCCATATTCTATGCGTATAACTCCCATGGAAACCTGGAGAACCTTTGCTCTTGTCATATCATCTGCTATTGAGGCATTACACAGTTGAATGAGAAAAGTAAAGGGTTTGGGAAGCAGAGAGAGAAAGAACAATTGCAAATTGGCTGTATAATTCTTGGAACATCTCTTTTGAAGCCGTGTAGTGCCTGCCAATGTACCAGGGTTTAATTTGGGGATCTGGCCAGTGTAAAATTACTGATTGGTGTACAGTTTTTCACTGAGCATTAGGCAAGGTGGGAGGCATGATTAAGATGATAACTTATGTGAGCAGTTTCCCCACTGTTTCTATTGGTTCATATTCAGCTGCTTTCCCTAGAGAAAGAATTTATTAGGTACCCCATTCTGGATTTATATATTTATGTATATAAGTTTCTTCAAAGTTGAAACAGACCACGTTTTTAGGTGCTTGAGCTCCATTATGAAAGCTATTTAGCTACATGTGTGAAATGCTGAGATAATTTTTCTTGCCAAGATCTATGTATTTGTACAGAAAGGTGTGTTGTTACAGTTTTATGATATGTGAACCACCATTCACTCTCAACTAATCTTCTTAAAAAATAGGCAGATGACCACACATACTTAATTACTTTTCTAAGTATGTGTCACACTGTATGTCTATTGGCCAAACTTTCAAAAATCCATGTGTGTCTTAGAAACCAAAATTCTATGAGCAATAAAAGTGCCACTGAATAATGGTAAGATTTCTGTTTCTAAGGGCCAGATTTGTAAAGATATGTAGATGCCTGACTCTCAGTCTTGTCTTCCTTTTAGTTCCTAAGTTACTCAGACACTGAATATTTCATGTCCCTGGATAGAAATAAGAGCTTGAAGACATGAAACAGCACAAAGTAATCCCTGTGAACTGCCAATGGAACTGCAGTAACTTGTCATGTGAAAGGGAGAGGTTACTAAATAAAGGTAAGAATACAAAATTGTCTATACTGCTATGGTGTACCATTCTTTAGGCCTGCTGCTCTTCCCAATACACTTACCAGACTGTTTCATGTTATTTAGCTACATCTCCTCTGCTGTTGTCTTTAAGAAATATTTTTTAAACACTTTCTCTCCTGTTCTCTTCTATATTACAACCTGACAACTCAAAAATCCATGGCATTCTGTTATGTCTATGTTGATGCTGTTCATACAGGATACAACATTGTCTTCAAGGGTAATAGTACATTAAATTTTAAGTGTGCAATTGTTAATTGTCTCTCTCCCTTCCTCACCTTACATATGCCCTTAAGTTACTTTCTAACTTTAACCACAAACAGTATCTTTTCCATTCAGCATTAAACATCACTGTCATATTTACTTCCATTTCTTAAAAGTGCTGCTCCTGACTAAATACATTGCAGTTTTGCCTATTTTTTATGCGTTTGAATCTTTCCTTATCATTCCTTCATCACAATGCTTTCTAAACTTTTTCTCAGGATTCTTCCCAAACCCCTGCAACCCTGTGTGGTACTGTAACCTTGTGGTGTACCACCTTCTCAGTCCAGATACTGATGTCAGACTTCTTCTTACAATATCCCTCATTTTCATCCATCACATTTTTGCCTGTTTCCATACCAGAGATCATACTGCACTTTCATCCCACAGTTCTTCCCTGAGAATCTACTCTGATGTCAAAAAAAAGAAATCAGCCAGCTAATAATGACGGCAGCTACAATTTTCTACAAGGCTTGTGTTTGCTTTGGTTTTGTTTTTTTAAAAAATCTCGTCCTTTTACATTTTGGGGGATGGTTTGTTCATAATGTTTTTTCCTTCATATTTATTACTTTTTACCTTAAGTCTAGAAAATACAATGTACAAAACCTCATATAAATTAAAGCATATACTAGAAAGAGGGACTGGCATTCAGGTGTTTTTTCATGGAATAGGGCATCTTATCCTTACTCAGATAAATTTTTCGCAAACCTGGAACCTCTCCCATTTCTCTCTTCCATACTCAACTAGAAATCACTTATAAATGCCATACAGCATTCTCAAACACTCTTCTAAGCATCTATGCTACTTTAAGATGAAAATATTACTATCAGACTCTCAAATATCTTTCAGTTTTGGGTTGAATCTCAAAGGATGAAAATGATTTCTTGAAACAAATTGGGAAGGTAATTCTAAAGTGTCTAAATAACACTGATGAAAATAGTTGCTTGTACAGTGACTCTGAAGCTGCTATTCTAAAGAAATGCCAACTGTATAATTGTTTTTCCTTCCAGCTGGCAGGGGAGCCACAGGGATATTGCCAGAAATAATGGCTGTTTATTATAGACAAAGATACATTTTATATAAAAAAACAAAAGCAACTGAACCTTTTGTTCTCTAGAAAATGATTGGCATCATTAGGGAGTATAAGTGTTTATTTCTATGTGATAATATAATTCAACTAATATAGATTATAATTGTTTGGAAAAAAAGGAGAAAAATAATCTCAAGTCAGCTTTGTTGGTGGGTGGGGAAATATAAACCATAAATTGAACTTAATTGTTATTACAGATGAATGATTTGGGACTCATTTGTATGTGATTTGTTTTCTTCTGTTAGTTATGTCTTACCCTGTGTTATACATTTGAGCCCAGGTGTTATGACTTAATTTTCATCTTGCCCACAACCTTTATATTGCCATTAAATAGATAGTTATTATATGCCCATGTAACTAGCAAGTTCTAGATAAAGAACTAGTTTAGCTTTAATTTTCACTCACTTTTTCCATACTTCTCTTTTGTCTTTTGGATAGTCTACCTGAAAGCAGTGCTTTTATAAGGATGTTTTACATGCATTTAAATTAATGTTTTACATTCATTTCTTTTACCTACAAATTTAAGAGGTATAAACCCCTGTCGCTGTTGAACCACTGGCAGAGCGAGAGAACCAGACAAGATCGGGTGAGGCAGAAATCTGAATTTATTATTTAATCCTAAAACTTATATAGACTTTCAAAAGGTCGTCCGGATTGGGTCAATTCATAACCTCCCCCTAGGCCAATAGGCCAGGTAGAATGTCCATCTTTCCAGAGACAGTTTTCAATAACATCCAAGCTTTTATCTCTATTTACAAAACATAGAAAGAAGAAGAGAAAAGTTCCCGTGAGAAAGGTCTGTGTTACCACAAACCCCCATTTTTTTAATCCACTTATTTTTCTGTGAATGGCTAAAAGTTCCTTTTTCACTTTTTCTCCAGGATTTTGAAACAGACTGTAAAGGATAATGTCCTAGAAAAATAATTTAAGTCCTGATTTTTCATAGTCTTTCCCAATGTCACCTTTCTTTTAAGAGGTAACACTTGAGCTTGGTGGACTAAGGTTTAATAGAAATCAGTATTTGTGTGCGTGAGATATTTAAGATTTACTTATGGAAGATCAATTAACTTGTTACAGAGAATTTTGTGTGCTGAGCAGAGCAGAAGGCCTAAATATACTGGAAGAGTTGGTTTCTACTATATTATGACTTAAATTAAATCTATAATGAAGATTGAAATACATTTCCATATGCCTTGTGTTTTGTGTGCAGAAGATTCTCATGTTCATTTAAGACATTTCTGAACTGCTAAGGACTCAATCACATTCAGAGAATAATTTATATGATTTTAATATAATCCATTGTACTTTTATTGGCTTAAGTCATTAGAATCCACCCCAACAAAAGCAAAAGCATACCTTCCAGGAGCATACATGCAATATAGGGTAAAGCTTTTATTTTTTTATATAACAGTTCCTGTAGCAGCTTCCTGGAGCTGTACAGTTCATCAGCAAATGAATTTCTCTTTGTGCATAAGTACGATATACACACTGAACGGAACTGGAACAAATTGGCACTTCATTCCACAGTGGGAATAAAATATTTTTCCTGATTGCATCTTTTCCCAAGAACCAGGCAAATTAACAAAATAAAGGACATTAAGTAAAATTAGATTTTATGCTATTTAACAGGTGTTTTGGTCTATTTTACCCTAAGGGTAGATCACAATGCAGTCCAAAAAGTTAATTGTTTGATAATTGTACAGTTTGCACATTTTTTTCCAGCAGTTTAGCCTATAGTATTGTTCTGTTAAAATTCTGTCATCTGTCTTTGGACCTGTTCTTCCTTTAAAATACCAAAGAATTATACAGAACAATAGTTTAACTTTATTTTGAGAGCATTTGCATCTGATATTGTTGGAAGCACTGGATAAAACATCTCAGAAACAGAACTGAAATCAGGAGCTATTGTAACAAATTAATATTCCTTAGGGCGTTATTCAGAGAAAAAATAGTATTCCCTGCTCATTTTCAATATAAATTTTCCGGAAAGATTGAGAATCACAGACAGAATAAATTGTTTCATCCTGCAATATATATCCCCTCAAGATCTTTCTCAAGAAAAGCAGAAGATGGACCTGTTACTGTAGAGCTATATGTTTAGCCCCCAAAAATATGCAGATATTTTTCACAGTGCAATGGTCTGATATGAAAAATATCACAAAATCCTTCATCACCCACTACCCAAATGAAACACCAAAAAAACCACCTCACAGAATATCATTCAGCTGGTGAGGTAGGTATCTTTCTGTCTCCCATCCATACAATACATGCCCAAATATATCATAAATACAATATTGTAAGGAAAAAAACCCAACAAAAGTACAAACTAAAACCAGTGCATCAATATGTATATATATTCTTTCTTAGAAACTTGGGAATTCACATACAAAACTAAAAATAGGGTTTTTTAGTTTCTTCTCTGTCTGAAAAAAGGTCGCTGTAAGCTTCTCTGTATCATTACCAGTTAATCAGCTAATTATTGTAAAAATATCCATGCTATAAATCTACTGGATTTCTGTTTCTCATATAATAGTAGTAAGAAAATCTGTCCAGAAATGGAAATAATCCATAACCTAGTGTCCCAAGATCTGTGCATTTATGCTATTTTTATCAATTTAGCCCTGACAATGAGTTCTGATCTCTTATCTCCTGGAAAAATCCTTTGATGGGATTTCTTCCCCTCTCCTGCCCCATCTTTTTACAAAAGCATTGAGCCGGAATTGCCTGCTTGTCTCAGTCAATGTCTCCCTAAGGTAGAATTTCTAAAAAATGTTTAGGGAAGGTACGAACATTTAAAATGACAGTTCTGTTCCTGCTTATATTTCTGGGTTTAGATACTTTTTGAGTAATTTTGTCAATCTTCAAATGTTGAAAAGTTATAGCTGAAAGAACATATAAGTAAATTTCACAAGAAGTAGGAGGTAACCTACTAGTTCTCACAAGTACAAAGCAAGACTAATGTAAAGAAATGAAAACTTAATTTGTGGTAAAAGTTCAAGTTGCTGTTCAACTGACGAAAATTAAAGGTATTAAGATAATTTTTTTGTTTGTTTTGGTTTTTCTTAACTTTTTAAGAACTCATAGTGTAATCTGTTTGCTTTAATTGCTATCTGTTCATGGCATATATGTTTGCACAATAAATATGCCTTGTACTATACACACAAGAAGGTAAAATAGATGTTGATGTATGAAGCACTGGCATTTGTTTTCCTTTAAAAACAATAATAAGAACCTTTCCTGTTTAGAACACTTTTCAATTCACGGAATTGATTTGTTCTGGGAAAGTAGGTTTTATGAGCTAATTGACAGTTCTATTTTAATAAATTACTTTGCAAACTCTCTCATAATGATTATTCTAATTATATCTAGGTACCATTATTGTTGCAGGTAATAGTTTTCCAGTCTTCGCTTTTATTTAATAAAATCATTGCAGTTTTGCAGCAACTTTCAATCCGAACAGACTTATTCCAGATAGACAGCACATCCTTACCTTCTGATGTTTACTTTTCATCATGTCTAATGTCAGTATGTTATGCAAAATGATTTAAAGGCATAATATAGTGTGAAATGGATTTATGCTAATAATAAATATATGCGTATCAATTCTTATCATAACTTATAATATAACTTCTCTTTTGCATGAAATTTTGAGTACTTATTTCAGCCGTCATGTGACTGAAGTCCCAAGATCTTTGACCTTAACCTCAGAACTCGAGTTAGTTTGCAATTCCCAGTAATGACCTCTCCATTATATGGCCTCAATAATAGTGAAACAGTACTTGATCTCATAGGTTGTACTTATGGTGTAAAGTCAACAAAATGTTCCTTGTCCTTTGCAAAACATGGGGCAATTGCATGTCTCTCATTTTATCAAACTTCTTTAAAATTAAATTATTGATATCATCAACTAATACAAAAATGCACAAGAAGAGTATTAAATGTGACAGCTCTTTACTACTGGCATGTGAGTTGTGACCAACAGAATTCCTTTGTGATATTAAACAGCATGCAACTCAAGGTTAGTGGTTATGGATGCTTCAAGGGTTATGTACATTTTGATATCAGCTAACATGATTTTTTTCTTTCTTCTGTCCCCAGTTTATGATTGGTTTTTTAAACAGTGCCCATTTACAATTAGATTATGGGATTAAATAGAAGGTCTCAGTAACACTGCTGTATTCATTTTTTTCCAATGGAAAATATGCATTTACATTGAGTGAATGAAGTAATCTGAAAGAGTGAAAACAATATACATTTTATACAGGCATGCAGTAGAAATAAATACAGAAGATGGAATGTCAGATCATAGAACTTTTGCCTGATCTATGATGTCACTTACATTTTATATATCTCCATTTGTACTAAATGTGGCCAATTAAGAAAATTTAACTGTAACTTTATTCTCTTCTCTTCACCAGTTCTAATTTTGAAGTAATAGTGTAACATAAATAGGAAAATATGCAAACCTCTGTGCTTTTCAGTTAAATTCAATTCCTTTAAGATACTCTTAGAGAATTAAATATACATCATTTAGAAAAGAAACAGGAACTGAAAATCTTAGACTTCTACGCAAAGTTGAATTTGTGATGATTTAAAAATCAAATCACCACAGTGACTCCTGATTCATTGACATAGTGCCAACATAAGCACTGTCTTTTACATGAGATCACTAACAGTGAGTAAATCTGCAAAACCAAATATCCCATGTTGATTTTTTGAAGCATGTTAGGAGAGAATTAAAGCAACTGAAGGGGATAAATAGCAGGGGGAAAAAGAAACTGCAGGAGGAAAAACGGTTGAGATGTGGAACTATCCTCTTGGCATTTACTAGCTGGAGCTCAGAAAACCTTGTACTATTCTACATTTGATGAAAGTAACAACTGCTTTATCTTAGATTCTCTATCAGTAACACTGCCTATTAATGTTCTATATACACGTAGCATATAAGAGTGACACATAGATTTATAATTTTTAAAGCTGGGATTTTAGGTCAGGTTAAAAACAAATTAGTGAATGAGCAAGTGTTTTTTAACCATTCATGAGCTACTTGGTAGGTCCTCTTAATCATAACTTACCATTTGGAAAGTCTTTCTAGATAAAAATGAATAAAAGGTGCTATGCAATTAACTATTTTTTATTCACTGTATGTAGCATGTATGGTACATGAACGGGCTTACGTTCCCTTAATTTATTTTTGTTATACTTTTCTTCTACTGCTGTTTTTCATATATGAAATTGCCGTAATATCTAATCCTGACAGTCTGCTAAGAATTACGGCTTCTTTTTCTGCTGGAAAATTCCCATAAACAGTTTAAGGTGTTTCTATCAAATGACTATCTAGTAGTTTTTAAAAAAAGATTTGGGCCTGCTATGAAGTCCCAGCTAACAGGGAGTGCTATTTTTGGAATATAGTATTTGAATAATGGGAGCACTCATTTATTTCACAGAGTGAATTTTTTATTCTGTGGTTGCCTCTTCTAAGAGGGAAAATCCATGAACCAAGAAATTATTTGTACACTGAATCTCTTAGGAGATGTGCAATGAGTTGAAGATCTAGAAAAATAAAACATGAGGTAAACAACTCTGCAATCCATAAAAGCTTTAGCAAGTCGCTCCTTCCATTAATGAGTAAGTAGACGTATGGCTGAGACAACTTCTGCAAAAGTCTTCAGTTATTCACAAGGTATGAGGATGGCTTTGAATTAGCTTTTTCTGACATTTGCTTGTATATATTTTTATTAGAACTTTCCAATTTAAGTCCACTTTTGTAGTGGAAGGAAACATTTTTTTTTTCTGTTCTTGTAGAGGCTGCAAAATTGTATGCTTCATCAGAGACAGGTTACAGCAGATGAACACTTAGCCTCTCTGACAGAAAAGCACCTGTGTGTACTGATCACCCATACCTACGCCTCATCTTTTCAATACGCACACTGCCCTTGCTCAGTGGAAGATATGAATCCATCCATCTATTGGACAAGACAGAGAAATCACAGTTCCTTTACTTCAGTAGCTCTAGGGTGGCACCATCACTTATGTTTATTCTTGATCTGGACAGACTTCAGTGAGGTGAAACAGTGATTTCAGATTCAGGAAAGGAAGTTTGTTTTACTAATTGGTCTGAACAAAGAAGAGGTGTTCACCAAGTGAAGAATATCTACAGTCACCTAGTTTCCTTGCATACTTGCTTACAACATCTTTACTAAATCAGTCCATGTCTTCTTGTTCTGAGCAAGGAAATCCTGGATGAGCTCAAACACAAAAAGTAAGCCTACAGAGGATGGAAGCAAGGACAGGCAGCTTGGGAGGAATACAGCAAAACTGTCTAAGTAGCCAGGGATCAGGTTAGGAAAACTAAAGCCCTGATGGAATTAAATCTGGCCAGGGATGTCAAGGCCAAAAATAAAAGTTGATATGGGTATGTCAGTAGAAAAAAAGGACAGATAGGGAACTAGTTTTGTTTGCACTCTGTGGAAGGAATTGAGAAACCTGGTTACCCAGAACATAGAGAAATGAGAGACCTGGTTACCCGGGACATAGAGAGGGATGAAGTACTCCACAGCTTTTGTTCATCCGTCTCCACTGGCAAGTGCTCCAGTCACACCACTCAAGTTGCAGGAGCAAAGGCAAGCACTGAGAGAGCAAAGAATCCCATGCTGCAGGAGAAGATCAGGTTCCAGATCATCTCGGGTACCTGAAAGTGCATAGATCCACGGGACCTGATGAGATTCATTCACAGGTCCTGAGGGAACTGGTGGATGAAGTGGCTAAGCCACTATCCATCACATTTGAGAAGCTGTGGCAGAGCAGTGAAGTTCCCACTAACTAGAAAAGGTGAAATAACTCCCCAGAGTGAACATCATGCCAGTCCATGGCACACAGCAACCTCTCTGCTGCCTTCCAGTTCTCCTTTACTTTATTCATGAAAATGGGAAAGCTTTAAATGTGGAACTAGCTTTTATTTCCACTAGTGCAGCATTTGAAACTGTTGAGAGTAGATATTTGAAGCTAAGAGAAGTCATCAGATTTTACTGGATATCATTTAAAGAATGGTAGGCAATTTCTGGCCACAAACAGGCTGATCAAGTCTGTTTGATTTACTGACCAGTATGACTAGAGAATCTGATGATATTTGTTTCTCTCCTATAAAAAACCTGTTTGAAACACTTCAGTAAGAGTAAATATAATCCCTTTGAGTATCACACTGTGCTTTTCATTTCAGGTAGGCATTTATAGAGACTAACTGCTCATTGTCTTGTGACTTGTGTAATTGCTTTTACTTGGACAAATGAATTATGAAATACTGCCATTTTCATTTGGCAATTTTTGCACAGCTATATATGACAGCATAACATGAAAAAAGGCATTGAAATGTCAAGCATGCTTATAAAACAAAGGAACAACCTCCAAGTGAATGGTCTATGGTAGGAACAATTCTTTAGGGGTACTTTCAGATAAATACTTTTTAAATGCAGATACATTTTTTCCAAGTCTGACATGTTTCCCTCTATGCCCTTAAAATCTATCTGACCTTAAAATCTTGATCTACTAATATATCATGTAAGATTTCAAGACCCTTCTCTTTTTGAGAAATAAAAACATTCCCTAAATCAGGTATTAGGGTATTGGTAGTACTTATAGAAACAACTTTATGCCCACTACTGAATAAACATGGATTTCTAGTTGTTTGGCAGATTTGTTAGTTCAAATTTATGGGCAAACACACTTTATTTAAAATATTAATTCCTACTAGAATCAAACTCTTAAGGTCTTAAGCTCAGCACAAGCAATAAATGCAGTAACAATACAGACAGTCAAGTGTGTGCATGTGTGCATATTTCAGCATCCTCCCACTGCAACCACATGTCAAGTCTACCATATCAGTGATAATAATTAGCAGATCTATTGCTTATTTCACTGCATTCTAGGAGATTTTTTGCAGTTGGAATTTTTTTTTTTTCCTGAACAAGGGACAGCTTTCAAAGAAAGAGAATTGCCCAGTGGCAGAGCAATGCATCTCTGAAGCCTGTAAGAGAGCAGAAGGTATGTAAATTCAATCCACTTGTAAACAGATTAAACATTGTTTTATTTGGTTCAGGTCACTGTATTAAACATTTTTTCAAGAATCCTGTTATTGAGCTGGGTTCATCAAATGAGACATATGCACAACACAGCTGGGACTGACTGACTGAGCACAGATGTGTATCTACTAAATTGTTTGTGACAGTGACTGTAGTTAATTGTGATGGGTGACAGGTACGTTGGAGGCCAGTCAACTCAGTGAACTGTTGATGAGTGTGGTGTGAGACAGGGTATATATTAACAGCAAGTGGAAAATTTATGTCACCCATGACTGAAAATTCAAATCAAGTGCAGACAAATAAAGCAGACTGGAGCTGTTCATAACCTTTTTCCTTGCTTCTACTTTCTTGCTGTCCCTCATATTAGAACATTGTGATAATTTTTATTTATCATAAATGTTGAATATGGCTGTTTGGTAAAAAAGTTGTAACGTTTGCACTGGAATCATTATTATTATTGGTGTTGCTCTTATTATTAGCTGTAGAAATAAAAAAACTGCTTTAGTTCAACATACACAATTTCTTCCCAGAGTTTCATTTGTGCACTCAAATAATATTCAGTTTTATTTACATTTTATCTGTATCTTAGACTAAGTCTTTGTACCTTCTTTTCTATCCCTTGTTACCAGTTCTCCCTTATTAATATACTGAAACATGAAATTAACTTTCTATTCCTGTTGTGAAGTAAAAGCTGTGCAACAATCACATTTCATTTTTTCTAAAACTGAAGTTGGAGACCTTGAGGTAGAATAGTAGTCACAGATGATTCAATGAGAACTAGATGTGATAGATTTGGAGAAGATCTGAAAGAAGCCCTGTTAAACATTATTATCAGCAATAGAAGTTCATGTTAACTGTGTTTAGGACTTAGACGCTGAATACAGCAGGGCTGTCAGACCCATTTTGGGGGACAGAAATGTTTTGATTTAGAATTTTTTCCTTTTTTTTAACCCTGACTAGCTTAGAAGTCATTTTGAGGTTTCCAAACTAAATGCTCTAAAGATCCCATAATGTGCCCTCTATTAGTCTACCATACCACTGATATTTACCTTTATTCTGTCACTGTCTCAGGCAAGTCCACCAATTCAGTTAATGCCAGAGCTTTATAAATTAATGTTTATAATGCTGTAAAAACTGTAGCTAGTTAGATGAGTGAGAGGGCTATGAATGCAAAATGCTCAGCAGGAAGGGTGGGCATAAACAAAAAAACCAGCATTGTCTCTCGTTGCAAAAAAGACTCTGCAACTTGCAACTAACTATTTTCTTCTGTCTTCTAAGACAATCCCTTTACAATCCCTGAAAACAAACTGGGTATCTCACCAGGAGAATGTGGGATAATAACTGTCTGCATAATTTTTATGTGAGCTGGATATCTACATCTCTCATGCATGTTTCCTTCTCTCATATGATTTCTGCTTAAATAGATGATCTGAAGGTCTGCCTTGGGAATCTAACCCTTGTTTCAAGTTCGGGTAACAGGAAATTCACTCTGCTGTTTTTCAGTTCCTAGACACACATTGTGAGCAACACACCTTTCTCCTCTTTTTTCCCAGAAATTTTAAAGCCTTCTACAGCTACTGGTTCTTCAATAGTTCATTGGGATTCATGATTAATATGACATTATAGTGAGGTCAACTGCTTCTTTATACAGTATTCCCCTGTGTCAGCTCCCATCATCCAGTAACAATTATTATGGATGTGAACTTCTTCTGAAAAGTACAGCATGGAGGTGGAGCCTAACTGCAGCTTAATCTTTCACTAGAAAATCCGTTCTGATGAGAGGTGCTTCTGCGACATTCAATTCTAATAGATTTATAAGGAAAGCATAGAACGCATCTCTTACACCATTAGGAGCACAGTCTCACAAAATGGAGAGCTGTAGCAGGGCTGGCATCCGTGCAGCTGCTCGCCAGATGAAATTTACCTATAGAGGTCATTTTTTACAAGATGTAGGTGTAGCAGAAGATGCTGAATTACATGGAAGTCTTCCCCAAAGATTAGTGGAGGTAAAATCGACATAAATTTCCAGCCAAAGGAAATAATGTTTCCACTGTTCTTTCTCTATCCACACCTCTCTGTGATCTAGAGATGTTATGTCTGGGACAGCAGATAGATGCTGTAAAGAACTGAACTCCATGTCAATAGTATCTGAGCACTGGAACATTAGAGAGTTTCTAAAAACTTTGAGGAAAAGCGGATTCTGTGATACCGACATCTGGCTGCTGTTCCAGCTAGCTCATACTCACTATGCTATAATAAGTGCTCCACGGCTTGGAGGCTTTCAAAATTCTGAGGGTTTCTGGAAAATTATTCTGTGACCACAGTGAAAGTACACTGTAATAGGACAGAATGGGTGAATTCAAAGATAACTTTCCCATCTGCATTTTCACATGATTTGGTTTCAAAAAGAGGAATTGAGCTGAAAGTCTTATTTACATCTAAATCATAGGTGTCAGAATCACATTTACATTGGGTTACAAGATTAGAGTAAACTAAAATTAAATACTCTTATACAGGTCTATAGACTTGAGTCTATACTGGTGTTCAGGTGAGAAATTTATTCCCCATAAAACAAGATTCAAAATGAGACAGTACAAAAATTTTGCAGAATTATATGATTTATTCATTCTCGATGGCCAGAAAAACATCATCAAACTGCTCTCTTTTAGTCTTATGGATTAGTTGAGGGAAGAGGAGGCTTTCATTGCTACTCTCTGATATGATAACTTTGTGGCACAGCTCTCCACAATTTCTTATCCTTTTGTCCGAGCAGAGTTCTTCTTCTCTATCAATCTGCATCTGGTCCAGGTGGTGCAGCTGCAGCGCAGTGATTGCACAGAGGAGCACCAGGATGCCAAAGATAAACATGCTTGCACAGTGAAGCTTGCAAAGTGGCATGCCCTTCTGAGTACATTATATAGGAATCTCAGTAGGGGATAATTAAACATCAAATCTGTGTTTCTTTGAGGTGTGAAAACTCTGGTTTGTGATGGTGTAAGAGAGGACTGTGACCACATGCAGAGCAGAGTGAGTCTGTCTCCTATTAAAGCCAGAGGGAAAAGGATTCCTCAGAGAGAATGAAACGCAAATGCTTTTACATGAGGTTGAATTCTTAAGGAAAAGGGCAGGAGTGTCCAGCCAAGGCCAGGTTGCTGTCTGTTGTTATAGCAACAGTGGAAGAATCTCCTGTTCAAAAGAGGAAAAAGAGGGAGTGAGAGGGCAGAAAATAAAATGGTTTCAGAAGGAAGGCAAGGGGGTAGGAGTTTGTAAATGGAAAGAGAACAAAGCCAAGTGTCCAGGTCAGGTAGAAATGCACCTATGTTCATGATGACTGAAATGCCCTTAGAGATCTTGTGCACAGCCATTCCCTTTGTGGGTGGTCAGATTTGCAGGGGTCACTTCCAGAGTCATCATCTGTCTGGCAGGATGCCGCCACGATGCTCTGTCCTCCCGCACCCGCTCCAGCCATAGGGCTTACGTCCACCTTTGTTCACTACCTGGGCGTGCATAATACTTGTGAGAAAAACGCTTTGCATTGCCAAGTACCTCTGCATCTGCTATCTTTTTAATAAATTAACTGACCCCAAATGGTAAATTTTATTTTCTTCTTGGGATATGTTAGGTGATGAGAGCTACATCTTTAACATACCCCAAATGGTAAATTTTATTTTCTTCTTGGGATATGTTAGGTGATGAGAGCTACATCTTTAACATACCCCAAATGGTAAATTTTATTTTCTTCTTGGGATATGTTAGGTGATGAGAGCTACATCTTTAACATGGGAAACTCCCTTTTATCCCCGAGGAGCATACTTTCTAGACAGAATACTACTTCCAAGATGAACTGAGAACATTCTGACTATTGAGATGTGCAGATATTTTTGTCAGAAGTAATATCTTGATACGTGATGGATCCAGTTCAGGGAATTATTTTCACTCATAGCAATGAAATCCAGTAGAAAAGAATGGAAGTGCAGCATGAATCAGACAACTGGCTGGCCAGGGATACAACTTAATACTTTGCTAAACAGATTCCAAATGAAATCTCTCTGCCCAGTGCACCAGAAGAAAGCATTATAAATCAGGACTAAGGAACACAAAACAAAGACTTTTCTTTCAGTCTTCATAACAAAAAATCAAAGAAAAATAATGAACAAACTAATGAAACTTTCTCAAAGGGTGATTTCGGTTTTCTTTATTTTTTCTCCGTTTCTTTCCTGAATAAAAAGTTCATGCTACTCAAGCTGCTCATGAGTCAATGTTGTTGTGAGAGCATGGCTGTCTCTGCTCCTCCAGCGCTTTTGAACTGGTGAGCCCATTTCTATCAAATCTGACAGAAAGATAGAGTTTTCAGATGCTACATTCTTACAAGTTCTGCGAAAATTGTTAGCTAGGGGCAAGAAATAGGCTACAGTGATACCTACACTGAGGGAAAGACCCGAGTATGAACTGCACTATTACTGAATACACACATTTCTTGTGTTGAAGAGTGTATATAGGAGGGAGAGTTTATAAATGTTTTAATTCTTGGAAAAGCTTCAGTCAAAGTTTGAACTTTATTAGACACCATCTAGCTTTCATTTTCCTTCTCTCTTTCCCTCCATATATGAGTTCTCTAGTGTTTAATAAGGACAGGAAATATGCTGCAGGCTTAGTTTACTTTTTTCAAAAAGCCATTTGATGAAAAAGGAATAATTTGAAAACACAACTCTATTAGTTCCAGTGTTTGTGAAACTATTTATTATTTGAAGGAAATGATAGTTGCGTTACACTGTCACAAAAAAAGTTCTCAAGACCTCTGCATTGTCTTTTTATTACTCTTCATTTTACTATTTTTCTCTCTTGTCTGAAATAGTCTCATTTTCTAGATTTTTCCCTTAACTGCAGTTTCAAATCACGTCCATGGAAGATAGTGTGAATATCCTTCTCTTCTCCCCACAAATATTCAAGTTTGCAATGAAATATGAAGATCAATGGAATTCTAAAGACAGTGTCTAAAACCTTATCTCACCAAACGTTGTGTGAAATTCTTTTAACTTAAAATAAAATATTCCTTCATCTCTTATAGCTCCTACAGGTCTCTTAATCCTCCGTTTAGCCCAGTATAGCCCCCTGGTCCGTTATCATCACATCCATTTTTTGTGAGGGAAAGTCACAGAATTCAGTGTCCCCTTTGTGTCACATGATGCTTTCCTCACTTTACTTACCAAAACCAAATCAATATCGATTTAAAATAGTTTTAAATTTCATCAGATGTGCCTACATCTGCCATCTATTGTTTTTTACTTTCTTTAATTCTATAATCAAAATAAAGATTGTTAGATTATTTGTACCACTTGGATTGAAATAAAAAACTGTAAAGGGAATTTGGAGGCTTACAACTGGGATGTCAAATGTTGAGGATTGAATCAGTTTAAAGTGATGGCTTGATGAAGACTGACTTTCACCTTCAGAAGAGATAACACTGCTCAAGATGTAGTATCCCCAATGAACTACAATCTATTATACTGTTAATTGGACAGCAAGAAATTAAACATAAATCATTCAACAGAATACAGTGATATAAAATCAATTAAGTCATTGCACTGGAAAAAAATATTAAGTGCTCTACATGAGGGAACATTATGAAAAAGAACATCAATTTTAATAAAACATTTGTTGTTTGATGCTCGATAGCGTTATTCACACAGATTTTAGAAGATTTAAATTGGGTTAAGGTCTTTGATTTTGAATCAGGAAAAACACTTCTAGGAAAAAAACTAGTAGGGGCAAAAAAACAAGCAAGTCCCAATGAGAACTGTAGTTATATGGGTTAAGGGCCAAATTCAGAACTAATTAACAGATGTGTAACCACGATAATTTTCATCAGATTGTATACATGCAAAATGTGCAAGAAAAAGTAAAGCCTGCCTTTTGAAGACATAAACTCTCATTTTCCCCTGAGTTATCTGAAGTGAGACAATCCATGAAGTTTAATTTCCAGACTCATGGTAGCAACAGTCTAAGTTTGTGTGCAGGTCTTTGTTGTGCAAGACCTGAAAAACAAGTGTTTTCTGTAATTGCTGTAACTTGGCTGTTTCACACTCACTCTGAATGACAGCGGTGTCTTGACAAAGTTTCCATTTACTCCATCTCCAGATAGCTAGCATATTCATTTTCACTCACCCTTCTAAACACTACTTTATATAGTTCTTCCTTTTGTTTTAGTAAGATGTTGAGTATGAGAGACTAGGTGAACCTCCTGGAAGCAGACTTTCATAAAGAGAGACAGACCCATATCCTTTACTCAGTCCCGAGAAAAACACTGATGAGCAGCAACTTCTGAGCAACCCAAATCTCTCCCAGGCAGACCTTATCGTGCTGCTTCAAGACTGATGTAGAAGTCTGATGTTCAGGTTTATTTCATAAGTTCTTCATTTCACTTTCCAGCAACATCTCAGATGGCACTGACCAGGTGTTTTTGTCATGCATCATAATCTGCATCTTAAAATCAATACACAGAAATATGTCTCCCATAGAAATACTCAAACCACCAATTAAGCAGATACCTATTAAACATTTTATATTCTTGTAACATCTATTTGCATTTTGCTGGTAATTGTATATATGCTCACACACAGGCAAGTGTCTCTATATAAAATTACCAATGTAAAATGTTACACCTAAGGTCAATTTTTAACAGTTTCTTTACATGCAAACTTTCTGTCCATTCCCACAAATTAAAATCTACTATTGCTGATGTTTTTAAATTTTAAAATTTATTTCAATGTTTATTAAAATCATTCATTATTGTGGTTTTTATTAGCAAATATGCTGAAAACAACCTGTCATTAAATTTAATGAGGATTCCATATGCCAGCTGAGTATACAAAAACAAATTATGTCTATAATTAACTTATTAATTCAACACAACACTAATTCTTAGAATTTTATCATTACTTTCTGTAAGCGGAAGTTTTAAATGCACAACCTATCTTTAGTACTTGGGAATAGCTCCTGGAAACATGACAGCTGCTTCCCCCTCCTTGCCTCCCCAATTCTACTGAGAATGAAACCATTAATGTACTCAGGATCACTAAGGTAATTATATGTTTTAGTAGGTTCATTAAGAGCTCTGAAAATATATTTCACTATAAAATAATTTCTGTTCTCTTCAAATTGTCTAAAATATGAGGAATTTTTGGTAAGGAAAGGCTAAGGTGCTATGTTTCTTTACTTTAGACAACAACCTCTTACAAATCAGTACTAAATGATGCACAAAAATCCCTCGGTATCTTAAAGAGGGAAAAATTACATAGGTAAACAGATAAATCTTTAGTACATTTGTCTTTATGGGAGCAGCTCCTGCTGTTGGTCTCTAACCTGGAGGGCATTATTCTTTTCTAAATTGCCAGTAGTGTCTCACAGCACAGTGATAAATAGAAAGCACTGAAAGAAATAACGTTCGTTCTAACACACAAGAACTTTCCAGACAGACATTGGCCTCTGAGAACAAACACTTAGACAAAATAGATTAGTTGCAATTGCAGAATATATCACTCTGGTTCCCTGTGAACAGGCATTATCCCAGCTGTGCAAATAAGTGGTTTTATGCCAATCATTAAGTAATAAATACATTTAAGAGAGAGTCTAAAACTTTAAGAAAAACACAGGAAAAAGTCTCTCTATATCAATTGTTTTTTGTATGAAGGCAGTGATATAATCCAAGTATTACTTTAAAAAGGCCTTAGTAATGAGGATACTTATTTGTGGTGTTGTTGTAGCAAGTTTCCTTTGTTAGATAATTAATAAAACAAAAAAGAAACAAGTGCTACAGAATTGCAATTAAAAATACCAGTTTAATAATAGAACAGAAGACGGCACAGCAATTTTATCTCTTATTTACCATTTCACCCAAAACTAAGGCAGAATTTTGTTTGTTTCTGGTTATGCTAGAGTAATATCTAGCTATGCTGTTTGTAATTTTCCTCATTAATTGTTTCAAAAGTCTGAGTAAAATGAAAACTACTTTGGAAAATACAGTTATTCTGCTTTGTCTGATAGATGCATGGCATATGGATTGCTTTTAAGAACTGATGTCACTAATAATTTGGAGGTTTTTTTCATGCAGTCAGAACCATAGGAAGATATTGTGACACTACCAGCCATTTTCTGTACTGCCCTTTCCCTGGCCACAAGACTCGAGGAATTCAAGTGCCTGGGATGGGCTCAGCTATCCGGTACAATCAGAGCAACCCTACCCTATTTGTCCTGTCTGAAAATTTTCTTTCTTCTTTTCTTTAGGTACCAGAAGCAGTTAGAAAGACAGAGTCTTCCTTCCCCCTGGGGGAAGATGTGTGTTGGGAATATGGGATGTGAGTGAAGGGAGGTGCAGTGAGCACAGCAGTAAGTCCAGGCAAGCACAGAGAAGGGTGGTGGAAAAAGATGAGAGTGCGGCCACTGCCAGGAATAGAGATGGTCACTAGACGGAGCAAGATGAAAGGAGCCTGCTAGGCAGTCCCTGAATGGGCACAGATTTAGCTGAGAAAATTGTGCATCTGCATGCCATCTTCTTTCCTCATAGAAGTTGCATTTTTCCTCTGTGATCGTTAGACTCTAAGAGCAACCCTTTTTTTTTCCTAAGTACAACTTTTTTCTGTTTTTTTTGTTTTAATATATACAGGATTCAATACAAAATCTGTACTTCTATTGACATTTGGATTGAATTAATGAGATGGATTTTATCTAGGACTACATGCTTGAAGGTTAACTAGAACTCTGTCTATTTTTTCTCTGTGGATACACTTCAGCCGAAGGAGGTGTTGGAAATAAAAATGTCCCTTTTTTTTTTTTTACTTGTATAACTACCTTAATTTTTCTATACAATTATATTTTTCGAACAATTGCTAGATATACTTTCTAGACCTTTTAATTTATTTGATTATAATTTTAAAAACTATACATTTATAGTAAATTCAAGTTACTAATTTAATGCGAGTATTTCCTATAGTTTGACAGTTGGTTTAGGGTAGTATAAACAAGTATTGACTTCCAAATCAGTCAGTGGTCTTGCTTCCCTCCTGCATCTGTCTCTAGATCTCAAAGCAAAAGACATGTTGCACAAGCTTAAAACTAATCCATCAGCACTCCCACAGAAAATTCATAAACAATGTCAAAGAGGCTTAGGGTGGGGCAGAAGCAACTGGACATCAATGGGAAGGGAGGATACACACTCTTCTCTCTGCAATTTTAATTAGATGAAGTGGATTCTAAAATGTGCGTGTTAGATCCAGGTCCAAAATGTAGAACAAAGGAAATGTCTGTTTGAGTTACACAGGCTTCTGAAGCAGCCTGCAACCTTCTCTGACCTGGTTTCCTGAAGGTTTCTCCAACAAAGTAAATTTGATAAATATGATAACTGTGCTGATTGGGATTTTTCATTTTCCAGGATGCTGTAGATTTCTTAAAGTTCTATTTGTTCTGTCTTCATCGCCTTTGATCAGCTTTTGCTCATTTTTGTTTTACATTTTTTGTTCTTCCTTTCATATTCATTTTCTTGTTATCTTTCCCATCCATCTGCTCTGGAGTACAGAATCAAAGTCTTTTCTCTTATTCACTTGTTTCTAGATTTTCTTGTATTCACTCTTCTCTAGGACTATCAACCATTTCAAAGACTCCAGTAAAAGTTTTATAATTCTCTCTAAGTGTATACATCTGTTAGTCATACTTTCAAAATACCACACAGGACACTTCTCTTGCTGACTATATAGTACTGATTCTTATTCATTTACTTCATGTGTGATTGTAATTAATTTAGAAATAGCTGAACTGGCAATAAACTACCTAGTTTGAAAACTGTGCCTTCTCGGACTTCCAAAGTCATCTGTGAAATTATGGAAATAGTAAGGATATTTCTTCCCACTGAAGGCTGAGCTGCTGTACTGATACCACTGCATGTTCTGCTACCTTGTCCCACTGTTATAAATAGGGTAGCTAAAAATTTCAATTTCAGTATTGTTATAACTTGAACTCAAACCTTTGACTATGGTATAAACTGACACCTAATGATGTGATTTGGACATATTGTTTGAATTTTACTCTGATTGGGACTTTAAATCAGGAATTTCATGGATAGTTGAAACTGCATTGGCTACATATACCATTTTCTCTGATTTATAAGCAATAAAGTATATACCATCAAAAATGTGTAGAAAGCACTTATATATGCTTGTATTGACAGCATTTCGATATTTCTTGGAGCATGAAGTACTACAGTTTTCTCCTATTATTTTTTATTTTTCAGATCTTTGGAATTGTATTAATATTTGCCTTGAAGAAAACAGAAATGTGAAAACTACAGGACTAAGATTTTTGTAAAATTCACAGTCCTTTTTTTGGCTGTGTAGATCAAGAGGCTTCATATAGTCATTCTTAAGGGGAGACAAAAATTTCTATGGAATTTTTACTGTCTGTATAATTTTATAATTTAACACTGGATCTGCACAGTAGTGCACAGTACTATCTGCAAAGTAAAAGCTCCATCTCTACAGAACTAGGTACTGATCTGAAAATAATAGTTTCCAGTTATTGATAGCATTTTCTGTAAAACTCGTATGATCTAAGAACACACAACTAATATTTTTCTTATATTTTATTACTCACAAGTTGATGTTATGTGTGCTTTCCTACCTTATCTATTTGCTTTTCCAAATGCTATTTTAAAATCTGTTAGCCATGAGTGCAGTTTTCATCTAGGAAAAAAAAAGCATACTGACCCAAATAATTTTCATTTTCAAAAATATAGTAATTCTTGCAATCATTGCCAGTATGGTGATTATATCAGTACTTACACAGTATCAAGGAGAAGTCTGGAAAGCTGTGCAGGCAGAGAGAGGGTCAAGAATGATGGACTCATGGCAATGCTAAACAACCACAAGTGTTATGGAAATCAAATAATTTCACAGTAGCAAGCAATCTGAGAGGAGAACAAAATGGTTAAGGAGTAGCTAAATTCATGTTGATCAAATATATGGTTGACATAATAGTTCTGAATATATTGAATCCCTGATACTTTTTTCTAAACAAAAATCTTCCCAGAAACTCTGATAATGCAAGAAAACTGTAAAGTATAAAACCTTGATTTAAAATGAAGTATATAAGTAAAGAATTAGTGTATCATGATAAAATAAAATACAGTATTGAGCATTGAAATGCAATGTGAAATTAAAATGAACCAGCATTTAACATATGTTTTGTGAATACAGCTTGTGGTAATGAAGAAGTGGTTGGATATGTTGACCATATCAAATAAAAAGGCTTCAAGAGCTTAGTAAAAAATAGCCACACCTACTTCTTCTCAATTCATGTAACTTTAGAAAAGAAATTTGATGAGCAAAGACAAGAGATTGAAAAATAAGATGACAGTGATGTGCAGATATTAGAGAGATTTTTGCTGAATTGAAAAAAGAATTATGAATTACTCTGTATGCAAGAAACAGTGGAATTACTAAAATATAAGGACAAATAAGAAATTCTCTGCCTCAATAAGTTTTATTGAGCATAAATCAAATATAAATCAGATCCAGCAAAGAGTGAAAACTAAAGATTGTCTGGTCTTTGTGGAGTACTGTCACCAGTTCTTCAAGCAAAACAGGTGAACACAAATTGGTCTAGCAAACATAGAGCCAGAAAAATTGTCAGGCACTAAACCCAAGGGAATCCATGCTGACTAGATTATGCATGAATTCCATTCTCCAGGATCACCCATCAACCTAGGCATTTATTTTCACATATAAGCACCATTACACACTGGTAAAGGAGATAACTCAGTAGTTTCAAAAGCAGGTTTATTAAAGATGTGATAGTATCTCTTCTATTTATATTAAACCCTTGAAGACCCAAGAGAACATTCACATGACATAACTCAATTGTTTCAAAGAGTTTATTGAAGTTGTGGTAGTAGCTCTTCTGTATCCACTAAAGCCCTGAAGACCAAAGGGAATATTCTTGTGAAAATCACATTTCACCACAAAGTAGTTTGGCTTAAGACTTTTCTCAATCCAATAAAACAGAAAATGACTGAAAATGCAAGAGGACATGAGACTTCCAACCGAGGAAACGGAGTTTCATGTACTTTGCAAGGTAAGAGTGGCTGTTCAATATATCTAGATTAATTGCCTTTAAATACCTGTTTTCTGACAGTTTCATGGAGGAGAACACAGACAAGAGAAGGTGAAACTAGCACAAGTAGAAAGAAAATATTCTCTCCCCTCATCCAGGTTTTCCTCAAGTTTTCATGTTAAATAAAGGACACAAAAGAGGCCAGCAGAGAAGAAAGATTTGGCCATGGAATTATTAAATCTCTTCACAGTGAACTAGACATGTTTACATTCAATTGAAGTCAGTATGAAGATGGGAAGAGTAAACACAATTTGTTTTCTATCCTGAAATAAGATTTAAAGTCAAATTTAATCTGTCTCAAGACAAACAAGTGGATGAGAGAAAAAAAATAAAATAAAGGGGTTTGGGCCTTCTTGTCGATATGTCATCCTGCCTCTTATTACATTGATTTTTATATACTACTGTATATAACACACTGCTAAATGCAATAACACAACCAAGATCAACTAGTTTCAAACAAAAAAATCTTGAAGATTGGAAGAGCAAAAACATGAATTTTGTGGGTTAGGTTATTAACAGTACTAATTCAAGAGCAGGAATGCTCATTACCATGAATTTGTGTTTCTAAATGAATGTGCTTACACATTAACTTTTGGAATAGAATTCTCTAGTTGAAGAGAGAGATGGAGAGGGAGAGAGAATGAGAATGAGAATGAGAATGAGAATGAGAATGAGAATGAGAATGAGAATGAGAATGAGAGAAAAATACACCATTTTTTAGGGAGACAATGATGTCTTCATAAGCTTCTGAGGTACGCAGATACATAGGAGTACAGTACTACTTTTGAAATAGGATAGTGAATTTGATAGACAACAACACTCCAGCTATCTTTTCTGTACATTAATAGATTTTAATAAGGCACTTTTGAGTAGTACCTTCAGTATTAACAAGACTGGGCTTATTAGCTAAGTACCTTTTTTTTGAAACTAGATTTTAAAGTCCAAACAGCTAACTTGTATGGATCTTCTAATCTCCAGCAATTTCACATTCTAATTTAGTATTTAAGAAAGTTCACTAAATTCTAATAGCTAAAAAACATTATGAAATTTTCATTTTCTAAAAATAATATGGTAAATCATAGTTATTAGAATAATATTAAATCAAATTAGGGTTGGTCTGAAGTCAATAATAGTGACTTATAAAGTATATTGTCAAGGTTACAATTTTGTAAAGGTCTACCTAAGCACAATAAACTTTAAGAGAAGGGTAAATGAGATCCTGTCAAATTGCTGTCATATTCAGCTACACTGAGCTATGATGCTTCATCAAAATGGAATGTGTATTGTAACAAATTTAATTCGGTCTAGTAAATCTTGGGAAACCAGCTTTTCTAATTTTCCTACCAACCTATACAGCACTTGAAAATAGACAATTATCAATGTCTCATGATTTTAGATAAAAGGTGTTTCTACAGACAAGTAGATGTGAAAACAATGAATTTGTTTATTTAGAAATATGTTGAATTCATCTGAATCCTTAGAAGTTGAAATCTCAGTTAACCTCCTTTCTATGCAAACCGGAAGGCACAGAAACAAGTAATTCTAGGCTAGTAAACTCTGTGAAGAGTTAGGGCACATATCTCCAGTGTTCTAGCTTATCTTCAGTATGGTGTTTCCAAATAAATAAAATTGTAGATAAACATGCAAGCAGATCATACTCAGCATAATTTATATATTCCCTTGAGTGCACTTATTAATCTAAGAGTAGACCTGGCCTGACTTGGCAAGATGGCTTTCATAACAAAGCTAATATGTGTATTTGTAACTGCCTGTCTGGATTTGTAACTATATCATACTTCTTAGTTCTAGAATTTTCTAAATAGAAATTATTTTTCGTTTGAAGTAGCAAAGCAATGCCTTGTGCAGTCATATAAAAATCCTAAAAATATTTTTCTGTTTCCTTTAGGTGAGTTACAAGGGGAAAGGGGACCCAAGGTAAAGCCCATACTCTTCATGGCATAGGACAGACCAGTGCCATCATAACCCGTGACCTGGTGTGTGATGCACTACGAGTTACCTGCATGCCTGGCTTATTACTGTGAGAGTGCTGTGTTACAGCGTCACATAAGAAACAGGCAGGACTGTTAGAACTCAGGTGATCAAGTCACAGGTATGACACCATTAACTTGTTAACAAAAGGTCCTCGAATGTTTTTAATTTTTCAATTGATTTTTATTTCTTTTTTCTTTTCACGGTGGTCAAGGATTGTGTTACATAGAAAAATAAAAATTCTATTAATAAGATAGTTCCTCAGTGTTTTAGCATTTTAGGTGTAGTACTTTTCTTAAAAGCAAATATTATTAATCACAGCTGTTCATAGCAAATTTCTGGTTCTTATAATTAAATAATGCACAAGAAGTCATATGACTTCTAAGTGGTTTTTATTGCAGTAGTCAATTCATATACTGAGGTAAAAAATTCCTCTAGTTGCTTCTTGATTTACCATAATGATTTAAAAAAAAAAAATTGAAGTTTTGAAGTTTTGAGTGAAAACTCTATAGAAACACAAATTAATTATAGAATCATAAAATTACAGAATCTTCAAGGCTGAAAGAGACCTTTAAGATCATCAAGCCCAGCTGTCAATCCAGTACTATCACCATATCACCCAGCTCCAGATCCAGACATCTCTTAAACACCTCCAGGGGTGGTGACTCCACCACGTCCCTGGGCAATCTCTTCCAAAACCAGTTAGTGTAAGCCCAATTTTCATGTCAAAATCAAAATACGCTTAGAATCCACCAGCAAATTCTGGGACAGCTGAAGGTTTAGGCAGCTGTAGATTTCAGGAAAACAAGCCCCCACTGTTCATACTGATATTTTAAATAGGATGTTGAGAACACTCCCCACAATCAGGTGTTGTACTGTTTACATGTTTCAATTGACATAACAACACTACAGTAAGTTAAAAAGGCCTCAGAGAACTAGAGAGGTGGATATTGCTTCTTATTTGTAGTATCTCTGTAATCAGATTTTCTAGAATGATACCTTGAAAATCTCTGTAGTTAAACTTAGAAATTTTTAAATAGGCATATCTAGTTCCAAACACAGAATTTCTCTCCTGTTATTACCCTCTCTGCCTGTGCATTAAGCTTTTAGATACTTCCTAAGTTGTACAAGAAAGTATTGATCAAGCTATTCCTTCATTAATTTAACTGTGCTTTTATCTGTTTTAAACTAGTTTGTCAGAACAATAAATGGAACCCATGAAAATCAGAATTATTTTGGAGAATGGTATTTTAACCCATCTTGGATTTTCTTAAACATTTTAAAATAAGAAGAAAAATCAAGAACTTTCTCAAATGTATCTTTTTTCCCTATACATGTGAATGAATCTCTCTTCCTCCCTGCATTGATGATCAACATTACAATTGAAAATAACTTTTCAAAACTAATAATATACATCATATACGGTCATATTCAACAAAGCTTTTTGACGAGGGCCACCTAACTGCTGTTCCGTTCAATTTGATATATTCTTTAGATTTTTTAAAGACCTAGGACTTTTTATAATAATTTGAAAAGCACAGGCCCTGAAACTTAATATGGCAGAGCCACATTACATGTAGTCAACAATAACGCAGAAAAAAAAGACCACATATTTGCCTGGTTCCTTTTCAGGGACATAACTTTGAATGACAAATTATGAAAGTACATTTGAGTTCACTCAAACTGATGTATTTCCAGGCTCTCTGGTCACAAAGGCTGCTTATGTTCAGAGCTGATCCTGCATATGCTAATAACATTATCCAGAGATCATGAAGAAAAGACAAGTTCTTTGCTTCATGCAGCTGTACCCCTTTCAATCAACCTCATGCTGAGAACCATTTATTACCATAACATATGACACAGAAAATCTTATGAGGCAGTAAGGGGCAAATTTTCAGATTATCACATGCCATTCTGGCTGTGACTTTCTCATTAACTTTAAAAGAATCATGTGGCTTAGACCAGCTCAAAGCTCTGAAATTTACCCCTACACATGCCCCAGAATAAACCTTTACTAACATAATAATTTTCCATATTTGACTTAATTTCTATAAAATAACAGAAGTCACCAACTAAGCAGACTGTTCACAAATATTCTTCAAACTGCAGACAGCTTTGCATAGTGTTTGAGGTGACCTTGTAGGACGCATGGGGACAAACCTCAGCTCTTCAGCAATTTCACGTCAGTAAGGGAGATTATAAAAGAGAAACTTCTGGCCGTAAGGCACCAGAATGATCCTACACTATACACTTACCAGTGTTAATTTCCTTTAACTCAAAGAAGCTTTGCAAAATGCAGTCAATGAGAAATATAATTTTTTCTTTTAAATCTAGAAATCAAATCGGAACAATGTGGGCATAAAGGAACAAATTTTTTTAGATAGACACCTCAAGGTGGTGTAAAGATTTATGCACTCAAAATGAGAATGTAACAATGATATGCCACCTTTTTTATCCCTTCTGCTCAAATGGATTTTTTTTTACTCCCGTCTATCCAAATCTTGCTGTCTATTATATGCTCAAAGACCATAATTATTTCAAAAATAGACTTTTGAGAAAAGCACATAATTCATCCAATGCAGCTGGTATAAAAATTACTGGCAGGAGGAGTAGTGTCATTAAAAAATTGGAACTAAAGCACATCAACTACACTCCAGGGCAAGTTAAACACACAGAACCTCTTGTAAATACTTTAGCATACAGGCTAGTACACACTCAGGGCACCAAATTTTTTTTAACACCACTGATCCAGCCTTAACAGAAAGTCATTTCTGCTAAAATGGAACTATAGTGCACTCTGGTTTACATAAGCTTAGTAAGGTGATTTTCTTTGGCTCTTAAATAGAAGTAGACTGCAGCAGAAGAAAGGTAAGTTTGCCCTAGAGTCATGCAATGGTGTTAGAATTCCAATTTTTATTTTAGATATTTTCTTCTCTGTGAGAAAAATCTTTGAAATTATGAAGTGGAATGCAAACTAATTTGTAATAGCCATGTGACTCTGTATGGAACCTGATATAGTAGCTTTCTCCGATAAGACATGTCTCCTTTTGTTGTGACTTTCTTAGAACAAATCAAGAGCCTAACATAGGATGCTCTTAGAACTGGGATGCCTACTAACAAAATTACACCTATTGATGTGTCTATTTAGACATCTCGAAAAAATTGCCCTTCTAGAACCATTGACATCTAATGTTTAGTTTTCAAAGTGCTTGAGGTCCAGTCCTGGTCATATGTGCACCATTTTGTTTAAGGCCAAGAATTTCCTAATTCTGCTAGGGACAATATGGGATTGCTGTACCTGAAAGATCTGAAGGCATTAATCTGGAAATTATATTTTGAACTTGTCTATCTGGTCTAACATCAGTCTGACACTAAAATCCCACAGACTGCCAGCTTATATATTAGCCTAACTACCAAAAAAAGAAAAAAGTTCTGATCTTGGGTTAAATGATCTTCATAGTCTTCAGGTATTCAATAATAATACCTTACCTCCACAGTGATGAGAAGAGCTGAAGCGAAAGGATAGTTCCTGACCAAAGATTTTGTATAATGCTTCATAAAGCTGGAGTTTCACTAGATGAGAAGGAAAAAGTTTCAGGAATCTTGAGGGTTAGATACACAGTTTGTCTGCTCTTGCTCCTTATTATCCTAAATATCCCGAAGACAAGGAGCAACAGCCTAGGAGTGATAGGGAACAAGGAATAACAGTACAGAAGTGAAGACTGGCTAGTCCCAATGGTCAGTCAGGAGACACTGAAATAAGCAGTCCTTGATTTCAGCCACACTGTACAGATGTGTTATAGAAAGCACACATACTGCAGTAGACCCAGAATATCTCTTTGTTTAAAGCTGGCTAGAAAAATCTGAGCCAAAGATATATTTTTGAACTTTTTTCCCACCTACGTCAATTTTTATTCAACTTCTCTTCCATTTATCTCTTCATCCTGCTAGCTTTCTGATTCTTTCTTCTCCTTTCCTTCATACATTTTTATATGTTCATATCCATTTTCCTCCCCCATCTGTGTCTTTTGTGTGTGAACATTATTATCATTGTTAGTGCATTTTTACCGCTCATGAAAAATAAGCACTTGAGAAATAATCACTGCACAGTGGCCAAACAGAAGGCAATCCTTCCTGTAAATACTACTTTTGTGTAATGGGCATGGTCAGATCAGTGCTAAAAATGTAGTGCGAAAAATTCATCTACATCATTTTTTTTCCTCTACGGAAATATTGCTGTGGTTCTTTCATACTTTAGACTCCATGTAGTATTTATCTTTATTCCCCTCTCTTATTTTTTTAGCTCCTATTCTTTCATACTTCTACTTTATGAAAAACAGGCTTCTGTCATACAGACTCTCTCAAAGTCATCATTCATCCATGTGCTAAGACGTCTGCGAGCTTTCTTTTTCTACATCAATGACACACAGTTTTCTTTTGACTCGAACAGTTTTTGTTCTTCTTATTTTATAATGCATGCACAGTTGTGTTATAAAGACTCATCAAAGTCACCACTGTTCTACATTTATCTGCATTGAAGTGGCTTTGTCATTTATTAGTCTTTTAAATGTTCTTTATATTTTCTATCTCGTTACATTCTCCTTCATTATTTACAGTTCCTCTATCATCTCTTTCTGATTCACATTACTCTGCTCTTTGACTTTAATATTCTAGGCCTCAAATACTTTCCACCAAATCTTCAAAGTCAAAAGTTTTAGCACTGATTTTATTGTAAGTCTGTAATGTAACAACGTAACATTTTATAAATTAACACTGTTTGAATAAACACACCCATTCCTTCTTCGGAAAGATAAAAGCAGGCTTTTCAAGCACTGTGTGAGGGTATATTAATGAAATCCCCATTGAGTTTGATGGGAATTGTATTGCTTTAATCCTGAGATATGCTTTGGCACTTTAAATTGAGGATCTAACAGCCATTTAATGAAATGACTGCCCACTCTAGATCCCAACTGCTACATTCTGCCCTTGAGCCATCATGCAACTTCCAGTGGTTCAGGGTATGTGTCATGCCAAAGCAAAGGGGAAAGTTTTTCCCACAGCATACATAATCAGTCTTAGAAGAGGAGACATTTTAACTTGCTTTTGTTTAACATTCATTAGAATTAATCGCAAACACGCATCAAGAAAGTAAATCTTCTCAATGATTCATATTTTTAATGCATCTCTTGTGATGGTAGCAACCTCTGCTCAGTGTGCTCGTCAATCCCTTTACCTTGGGAAGAGAAAAATAGTTCTGTCTCATTTATTAGGTTCTCTGTAATTTAGTCAATGGCAGATGACTCTAGATAAAGTAGTTATACCTGGCAAAGTGGACTATGGGAAAGATCTGTGACATTGCACTGCAACAATATAAAACAAAAGAAACAGGTTAGAAAGTGTATTTACACTGCAAGTACATTTGAGAACATTTCTATCCTTATCGGATTTTTTTCTCAGTTGTGAAATTTACTGAAAACTGACAAAATCAGAGCTTTGTGCTGTAGTCTCAAGGAGCACTAAATATTGACCAGCAAGACAACTTCCTTACAAGCCTTGCAGACCGGACAGACATTTGAGACTTTCACTCTACAGTACTTGCTTCCCTTTTGGTGTATATGTCCATGCTTGCACATGTGTACACAGTCCAAGTGTTCATCAGCTAAAACAGTGAAAAAGGCAAATATATTAGCAACACTACTTTTTCATCCAGAACATTTTTTTCATGGTGGGGTTTTTTGTTTGTTTGGGGTTTTTATATTTTATTTCGTATCTTCCTGTGATCCTAAAGAACTTATAAGAAAACGGAAGCTATCTCTCACTTCCTTTGCTGTGTCTCATTGCAACTCTTTCTTCTCTGAGTTTCTTATGTATTTATTTGTCAGATTGTTATAGACAGGTGTCATGGATTACCCTCAGCTGGCAACCAAGCCCCATGCAGTCACTTGCTCACTCCCCCACCAGCCCGGGTAGAGAACTGTAATGGCAAAAGTGAGAAAACTCATGGTTTGAGATAGTTTAATAGGGAAAGCAAAAACTGTGTATGCATTGACAAGTAGGTATTCATCCATCCTCAGGAAAGTCACTGTGTTAACAGTGACTTTGGAAGACAAATGCCTTAACTCCAAACATCCCTCTGCTTCCTTCTTCTTCACCTCACTTCATATACTGATCATGATGTCATATGCTATGAGCTATCCCTGCATTTAGGGGGTCAGCTGCCCCTGCTGTGTCCCCTCCCAAGTCCTTTTGCCCCCTGCTCCCACTCTCCTCACTGGCAGGGCAGTTCAAGAAGCAGAAAAAAGCTTGAAGCTATGCAAGTGCTGTCCATCAGTAATAAAACATGTCTATTATCAACATTGTTTTCAGCAAAATACAAAACATAAACCCATACCAGCTACTATGAAGAAAATTAACTGTACTATAGCCAAAATCAGCATACCAGAAATGCTAGCAGAAGTATTACAAGAACTGCATAGGTCCAAGATTTGTATAAGAGGCAATCCTCCTACCCTACTGTGATAAAGAAAAGGATGTAGGAGTAGTATAGACTCATACAGTTGTGGAAGACTAAATATTTAGTGTCTATTATTATTATCAGACAAGTTTTTAAAATGTTAACAAAATTACATGATATTTACATATAAAATGTAGCTGTTGGACACAGTGCTATTTTCTGAAGTTAGGCTGTAAACACCAAAGAATAATTTGGTATTGGTTTCTGCTATGGTTTTATAGCACATAAACAAGAATATCCCGAAGTCACCCTCTCTTCATTTTTTTCACAAAGATTTCAAAATCAACATAATTTCAAGTAGAATTTATAAAAAAATTTGGCAGATTTCCCTTTAATAACTGCTGACATTAGTATCATTAGTAGGAAAAATTGTGCATCTAATATTCAGACTTCCCTAAAATTATTGAAAACGTGAATATAATTTTCAGTTATGTAATTGTCTATTCACTAGCAATATTCACCCAAAAAAATATTTTTTTTAACATTTAATTCCTAGTTTCTGCCAAAGCTAAATTTTCATAATTTTAGAAGTTGTGAGAGAAACCATCTATTTCAAAAGTACTGAAACCATTGAAGAAACAGCTTACAAAGACATCAATCCATTCTTTTTCTCAGGTCTTTGGTGAGAATTCCTTCGGTTGACAAAAAAGATTTAATGCCCTTCCACATTAGCAAGGACTGGATGTTGTGACCAAGGGAGGCATTGCTGTAGATTTGGGATAGGAGATGCGTGGCTTCACTAGCTTTGCAACTCTCTTCTCAGTGGAGAAATTATGGACTGCAGATGTAGAGTGCAGTATTTGTCATGAAAAATATTTACCGCTACTTTGATTCCTTTCGACCTCTTTTCCTGTGTTTGGAACTTTGTTATTTTCAAAGCTAAGTTAGCTGTGTTTATTATGTGCACAGTGTTTAGTTTTGTACACATGATTAATCTCCAATTTTTACTGACTCTGCATGCTAGGAGGCCAGCAAATTCAAGGATTTCCTTGTACCCTCCAAAAAGTACACTCTTCTTGTTTTTCTGGATTGAACACAGAACATTTTCAGAGAACTATCTAATATCTCATTAAAAATGTATTTAAATATTGAGCCTTAATCTTCATAGCTTTCCAATTTACGTCTTATGGAGTTACACAAATGCATTGTAACCACAGAATGAAAGAACCATAGAATGTCTTGAGTTGAAAAGGACCCATAAGGATTATTGAGTCCAGTTCCTGGCCCTTCACAGGACCACGCCAATCATTCCTTGTGCCTGAGAGCATTGTTCACACATTTCTTGAACACTGTCAGGCTTGGTGCTTGCACCACTTCCCTAGGGGGCCTGTTCCAGTGCCCAACCACTCTCTGGGTGAAGAAAATGCTATCTAACCTAAACCTCCCCTGACAGAACTTCAGACCATTCCCTAGAATCCTGTCACTGGTCATCTGAGCGAGGAGATCAGTGCCTGCCCCTACGTTTCCCCTCACGAGGAAGTTGCAACTGCAGTGAGGTCTCCCCTCAGTCTCCTCTTCTCCAGGCTGAGCAGACCAAGTGACCTCAGCCACTTCTCACACGGCTTCCCCTCAAAACCTTCCTTTCACCATCTTTGTTGCCCTCCTTTGGACACTCTCTAACAGTTTCATATCTTATACTGTAGTGCACAAAACTGCACACAGGACTTGAGGTGAAAATTTTAAATAAAAATATATATGCTGAATAATTATGAAAAAGAACCTAGGACAATCAAGGGTTGGAAATTTCTTCAAAAATCCTATGTAATGTACTTCTGTTGAAAATGAGGAAAAGTAAATTATTGCTCAAATAGTTTATAAATTAATTGTTCATATTCATATTCCAGCTGGTAGAAGTACTAAGGAATGAGAATGAAAACCAGATCTTTTCTGAAAAATCTCTGGAGTGATGAAAAATTATTCTGAGCCCTGACCATACAATGTAGGATTAATTCTTTTCCCATGCAGTTGCAGATTTTTTATGGTCATACTAAGAACTTTCTTCCTCCTCCTTTCCCAAAACAATGGTCAGTAACCAGTGCAATTTTTAATAATATAATATCAAACAAGCTTAGTTGTTAACAATCCTCCACAGATAACAGTGTTTACCTGCCCATAAGCATATATCATTGAGGATATTTTTATTTCAAGAGATGTCTGCATTGTGGCTCAGCTTTCTCTTTCTCCGTATCAAAGTTTGGTAATAAACGTTGGCTTGTGACATTTAAAGTTGTACCTATTTTTGGTCTTACAAAAATGGAAACACTCAGCAGACAGTTATTAAAGACATTTGTCTGTCACCATTTCACTGACATCAAATTGCGTGTTACTTTTAACTTCAATTGAATGAAAGATTAAAGCCTTTGCCTTAAATCAAGCATATTTAATTAGACTGCAAATGAACACCATAAGAGAAAGATATTTAACTGCAGACATAAATCTTTAAGTTGATTTTTGCATTTTTTTAATTTATTAAAAGAAGCTGGTATATATTTTACATAGTAAAAAGTGAAAGATATCCAATAATTGACTCATACTGAGATCAAATTAGACATCAATCACTAGCTAATTTTGCACATGATGCACATGTGCTTTTGTGCTTATATAGTGAGGAGACAAATAATAATAAAAAATTAGTTTATATGTACCAAATATTTCCATGTAAAGTAATCAGAAATGAGTACTTGCAAGAGCCGTTAATGTGAACAGCCTTATTGAAGTAGGTGATTGTGAAAAGGAGAAATGGAGGAAGAATATGTTTATTCTTCATAAGATTCTTCCTAACTTCCCTCATAGAAGTATAGGAACTATCTCGATCAGGTGGCACTACACCTGTTTTGCAAAACTACTGCTGAACTTGTGACAGTTCTCATGAAAGCCAGTGTGCAGGTTCATGGTATTTGGCAGTCATATAATATAAGGTTTTAGAAATTTATACTTGTCCTAAGGGAAAATGTAAAATAATTCCTTTCATGGCCTCAACAACCTATTTCTTCAGAATTGTTATACTTTTTCCTTGTATAATTACATTTTTTATGTGATTAACAGGAAAATTCCCATAAATTCCTTTTCTCACACTTAAAACATTGTGAAGGAATCAATTTGTCAAAAGAGAAGTCAAAAGTCTGTTTTATTTTGCTTTTACTGGAAGAACATTTATATTCCTATAGAACAAAAAAACCCATGGATTATTAGAATTTTTGGTATTCTAATTCCATTGTCGCTCTCTGAGTTCCAGTAAATGTTCTCTTTTACAAGACTTTTCATTCTGGTAATTTCTATCAGGCCTGTAATTGCAAAGTCATTCCATTCTACATTTTCTTCAGATATCCTTTGTTTCTGACCAACAAATAAAGACAGCTTTTTTACTGTTATGGTGTATCCCCAAGGATTGCATATTGACAGTATTTATAGTTTCCAAACTTCACAGAGTTTTTAAGAAAAATAATCCAAAAGCAAAAGAAAACAAAAAACAAAGAACTCAGAAGTTTCTAAGATGCCCAGAGAAAGACTATTATCTGTGCAATAGTGCTGGCATTCTATTCTTTTCACAGTTAAGACATACAAAATATAATATCTATTGGTAGACCATGTAGTAAAATAATTAGCCTGAGAATCTTAACTTAAAAATCAGATTGATAAGTAGATACAGATTTTTTTTCACCTTCATAGCTGAAAAATTGTTGCATCTGTGCAATCTTCCAACAGTTAGATTCTGAAAACTGGAAAAAAGTTTAAAAACCAAATAAAATACCTTAATGCAATAAATATACGACACATAAGTACCCATTTTACGCAGTCTGGAAATACGTATTTGAGGTCCATGGAAATGAACTGCCATATGGTATGCACAAATCAGAAAAGAAATAGCATAAAGGTGTAAAATTGTTTCAATAGGGATGTGATTGTCTGAATTAATGTAAAATATGTCCTGTAATAGAATATAGAAAGTAAAGACTTTTCTGTCACCTGGCATTGTTAGTTCTTGAATAATTCCTAGAGATAATACAGAATTTTATCTATTTCATTGTGTTGCAATTTATTTTCTTGAAATTTCTGCATTAAGGGAAATGAAAGACAGTTCTTTATACTTCTTTTATTTTTGCTTCTTTATATACAGATATGTTATTACGAGTGTAATCATTATTATAATGTAGAAATTTAGGTCCCAGGTACAGGTCATATGAAGCAGTAATATTGGTCAAAAAATATTTAAAACATCATTGATGATACATCACTTTTTAGAAAAAGTTTCGTGAATCTGCCAGTTTCTTTAACGCTGAGTTAGGGCTTCACTTCATCATACCTAATGTTGTTTATCTCATTTGAAGAAATGTATTTTAGATTTTGGTCAGACAGGAGTCTTTATTATTACTTACTTACCATAACATCATTTTAAAAAGTGATCTAATATAAGTGTCTGTGGCTTATGTCAGTTTTCATTAACTAATGACAAAATGCAAAATGTGCCATTTTCACCGTGATCAATCCTTTACATTTCTCTCTTCTTCAGGTTTGATATAAAATTTGAAAAACATCTTTTGTTTTAATGACAATACCAATTACATTTACATGACACTTATTTCATATTTTACAGGTCTTCCCCAAGAAAAATAGTGAATATTAGTATGGTTCTAAGATGGTAGGAAAAAAGCAATATTATATGAGCATGAGAAAGCAAGGAGAATAATACCCTAAAGGTAGGGTTCTTAAATGCCAAGGCTTTCTCAGCCTCAACCATTCATTCTGAAAATGGCCTATCAAGAAGGCTTAGAGGGACCAGTTTAATTACTGTTCCTTTGACAAATGTAATATATTTTCAAAAGCAGGCCCATACATTTATTTAAGGCCAAGTGTTGTACAACAAAACTGTCCTCAGAGGTATTTCAGTCTACCATCCTATTTTTTTCCACCTGGCTTACACTGATTTTTCTTTTTTTTAATGACTTTGTTATTTCTAGAGACATTTTAAAATGAGTCTTAAATCACGTTTTCCTTTAACAGAACATAAGCTACACGAGCAGGGTGGGACAAAGAGAAAAATAGTGTAAATAACCACAAAGTTTTTATAATGCTTTCATAAGAGAAGAATTACCAACAACCCTATACCAGTCCCTACACATATTCTGTCCTGAACTCAGCTGAGAAAAACATTTAAGTCGTCTCGTGGATATGTACAAATATGAAAGGCACTCCAACGAACTTCCACGCATATACTTCTTTCCTCTCCTCTCTCAGGAAATACGGCAAAACATAGACTGCTTCTTTAGTTTTCTGAGGTTAAAAAAAAAATCTGAAGCAGGCTGGAAGGCAGTTGTTTTAAGCAGTCAGCTCAGATACAAGTCCTGAAGGCGATGACCATTTCTAGAGAGTATCCAACCAGCAAAAGTCAGGTTCAGGAGTAGACCTGTATAGATCTGCAGTAGGAATAGACTGCAAAAACTTTCTGCTGTTCGCACGTACTGAGCATAGTACAGAATGTCAAATTATCCAAGCACAAGTAATGAGTGAGGCACCTGTTGCTGACTATAGTGGCAAAACCGGAGTAAAAAAAGTATTTGGGAAGTTTATACAGAGGCTAAAGGAAATAAAATGTTAGATAAATATGTCCTCCTCTCTCCACTCCATAAACCTAGTAATTATCAAGTAAGCCTGAATAAATCTGGTGTAATGTACCCAGCTGACATGCAGATGCTTCTATGACCTAATCCTCACAGCTATTTCTGCAGAATTATTTTTTCTTACTAATAGGTTCTATTTATCATATGGCACTACAAACACATTTGTTTTATCAGCCTCTGTATGAAGGTGAAATTTGTCTCCAAAGCCAAAAAATTCATCAGCTAGTTTCTGAGCACTGTAGTGCTGTCTCAGTATTCTGTGCATGTGGTTAAAAAAAAGTCTAAATAGACTTTTCATTTTATCTTATCCTGTGTAGCCAAAGAGAGTCATGTTCCCAGTAATTAGAATTGCATTCAGCGATACTTACATCTGAATAACTTTTAGACTGTAATTGCAAAACCCATGGAAAAGAAAAAAATACCAAAAAAAGCCCTGTATAGCATCTCTTTCCTGTATTCAAATATGCTGAATTTAATTAAATTGGTTTTTGCTAAATTAAACTCAATATAATTATTTAATATGATTTTTAAATTGAAATTAATCCTTGAAAAAGAAACAGATATAGTTATGTTCTGAATTTAAAAATGACTTATGGTATTGCTTCCAAAAAATAAAAAATAAAGCTGAAAGACAGATTTTCAGTTTGGTGCAAATGGAGAATAGTTAATATTCATTTCATCTTCTCCTTCATCCATGGAGAACATGATATAATTTTTTTTCTTTCTAAACTGTCTAGACCAAGAAGAAAAAAATTCTTTTTTCTTGTGCTTTTCTTTTCCAGGTGTGTGTGATGATTAATCACTGTATGTGTCTAGACCCCGTGGTAATCTCTGTCCCTGTTTCTGTCTCTACATTCATCTTTGACATCACGAGTTTAGTTTTAATACAGTCCAATTGATTTGTTTACAGCTGCAACACTGTTTTCATTCTTTTCCCCTCTGAAACATCTTCATAGTAGAAATACAGACTTGCCCATATTCTCAAGCTGTGTTAAATTGATTTGTGAGAACAGATTGCAAAACTTGAGTGTATGGTAATGCATGGCCCAGATTGCAATACCTGCTTTAAAGATGGCAGAGTGGAGTTAAGAAGGACATGATTTTTTAGCACTTTCCAAATATTTCCATCACCTTTACTAATTTTAATCCCAACTGTCATGAAAGAAGGGAATCAAAATAGCTTTGTGTGGTATAAATAAAAATGTCTGTATTGATTCCCATGTCTTTGTCATCTCTCTATCTCTCTCTCTCTGTATGTCTATACTACCTCTCATCTAGTTCACACCTGGAAAAATAATAGTTTTGTGAGGTCAAAATAATAATTTTTCATTTTTCATTTTAAAATGGCATTGAGTGATCTTTTAAGGTATTTGGGACATTTTAAAAGCATCTGTAGGGCAGAGAAAATTGCCATTTTGAAATCAAAGTTTCTCTTCATTTTGGATGGATTTTTGATGATTCTTGATCACAAAAAATTATTCCTAGCTTTGGTTCTTTACTGGATTGCGAATTAGAAGATTCTTTTTCCTGGTCAATTTAGTGCCCAAAAACTTCACAGAAGTAGGTAGGAGTTAAGGAGTTGATAAGTCTTAAAGAAAGAGAATCTTAGAAAAACTGGAAAATCATATACTATTTCAGTCTTCTCTGCATTTGATGAAACTGAAGAATCACACAATATTTTGACCAAGTTTTCCAGTATGCCTTAGGACTATTATGTGAAACAGATTTCAAGATAAATCCAGCCTAAAGTTTATCTCATATCTAAAGTTTTAATGATAAAAACGTACACAAAAGTCAGTTTCTATCCTGAGATTCAGGGGACCAATTCCTCTCCCCATTCTCTTCTAGTAATGTACAGACTAGAAAACCTTTTCTTAGAAACTTTTCAGTTTTCTTTGGCTAATTATTATTCACAACTTCAATACTGTCTCCTTTAGAAATGAGAAAAAAATTTGCCATGGCTTTCAGAGGAGCCGATGTGAGTAAAAAATACAAAGTAAATCATATGATGAGGCCTGTGTGCAATTCTGGGACTGGGAACTGGAACACTTTTTTTTATTTCAGCTTCTACATGTTTGAATGCAACTAACACTGCATTTTTGATTTAATGCAATTTGGTTATTGTCTGTTCAGCACTTACCCTCCCACTTTTAAACATTCTTGTAGTGTTTTCTGTGAGTGACAATTTTTTGTTGTTGTCTGTAAATGAAAATATTACTAGAATTTCGAAATGTTGCACATTTTAAATTATTTTGCTATGCCTTATAATATTGTAAAAATTATTCAGCTACAGTTTTCCATAAATAATTTATATATGCTCAAAAGTTCTAGAAATAAAGAATCTACATAATTATTCTGTAGAAATGATGAGGAGAGTGGTCCCAACTTGCATTTGATATATAGAAGGTATTGAATAATATCTGAACTTACCATAGGTATAAAATCAGAAGTAGAACTGAATATCTGAGCAACAGACCTGGAATAGTTTGAATGACAGTGTTAGTCACAGTCATTGATTTGTGTTGGAAACTACTTTTAATATAATATTTCTTCAAAAATTGGATGCTGTTAGTAACAATTTTCTTAATAGTTTATATATATGTGTGTGTATATATAAAGAGGAATTACATCATTGGACAAAAGTAACTTTTTTTCTCTTTATATAATTTCCTGAGTGCCAATTTTAAGTCAAACAGATAAAAATAAATCTTGAGTTATGCAGAATAAGAATAAATGTAGGACCAATTAGATTCTTATGAGCTTTGACCACGTTCAAAACAAACACCAGACTGCTGCATCTCACATTTATTCCACTGTAGTAAAAAATTTAAAGACTTGTATTGGTTAGGAAATTTTTACAAAATAGTTTTGAATAACTAACCGAAGCATTATTTTCATGTTAAAAAATACCGAGGTGTTCTACAAACACCTATAGTACAAAGTACATTTTCTTGAAAAAAATCAGAGAGTAAGCTGCCTGAACTATTGAATGTGCTGGTAATTGTGCTGAAAAATAGGAGATTGCAATTGCATTTTGGGGTTTAAGGGTGTCAAAGGATTAGTTTCAGCAGTCAAGTTCTGAAGAAATTCTGGAAATAAACTTATTTACCTAAGACTAAAAGAAATCCTGAAGCAACATGAAAAGCCACTGCTACAGTTAAATGAACAAATCTCTAACAAGGAAGAGAACATAGAGTCACAAAGATAATTTCCATATTTAAGAGAGAAGGGTATGAACTAATTAAGAAAACTTTCTTGGCCCAGATAAATAGTAAACTTTGTAGCTGTATCATTCCCCCATCTCGTGGAAGGCCAAGCCCCTCTTTACAATGCTCAGAGTTTTAGTGTCAAAAGCACTGCAGGAAAAGGCCCTGGATGGGTGGGGTCTGGAAGTGGAGAGAGAGGTACAGAGAGACACAAATAGAATGTGTTTTCGTGTGCTTGAAATTGTCCATGATTTAATCTTTTATCAAAAGAAATGGTCATGTTTAATTTCTTCCCCAACAAATTATGGTCATCATTATGAGCAAGATTAATCACATAAATCCCATTAAAGAGATATTACAGGGTAATTTATGAGATTAAAGACTATAAGAAGATTTGTCCTTCATGACATCTATAAACCAGCAAATGGGAGGTACAAAGGCTGTCTGTGAAGACAGTATGGATATCAAAATATCTATTTAACAACTAAAAATACTGTATCAATATCCAGAATCCTTCAGGTTTGCCTTGTGTTTTTATGATTGTAAATGCGATTTTGAACTTGCATCCCAAGTGTCATAGCAGTTGTCATTTCCTTCCAATGCACAGGAAAATTTTGCCTCAAATGTATTCTTCTGTGAATTCAGTATATTAGGACATGCTATACATTATGAATGCTTTGCAGGCTGGCAAATCATCTTAACCTAATTTAAATCAAAAAATGACTGTTTGGCAGTCATTAAAAATGAAAATTTAAAGGCAAGTTGGGAGAATAATTCCTGCTCTACTGAAGGTATCAGTTCAGCTGCCTCTTCTCTGTCATAGTATCCAGTGTAATTTCCACAGGTATCTCTCCTTCAGAGCTCTTGTGTATCTCAACTACCGTATAAAAGAAATTAATAATTGCTAGGTGGTTGGTGGGCATCAAGTCCAGCATTGAACATTTCTCAGAACTCGGGGAAGATGATCACACTCTGTATTTCCCTCTGTGGCAATTCATTATTTTAGATATGGATATGTAAACACAAACCAAAAGGTTATATTCTAGTATTTGGAAAAAAAAAAAATCAGTCTGTAGAAAACTATATAATTCTTTCCAATACTGTCAATTCTCAAGAGATATTATTCAATTCCCACTGTTAAAATCAGTAAGCATTCACACTGTCATTCTTTTCACTAAACCTTTATGGGTTTTTTAAAACACACTTATTAGAAATAGTTATTAATTTATTCGTTAAAGTCAGTGCAGTATAAAAATTGATTTTCTAGTCCACTCTAACTAAGGGTCTTCAAAGAGTAGGGCCCTTTCACATAATATTCAAGATTAAAATCAGCAATTGAAATAGAGTTACTATGTGAAAACATGCCCACTTGTAATTTCTGACTTATTTTCTTCTTTGTAATGAGGTTTCTATATGCTCTTTGTTTCAGGTCATATTTTTATCTACATATTAAAGTGCTCAACGGATTACAATACACTTATGTGTAAAGGGCATTGAAATTATCTCTTTGCTGTATATACAAAATTAACACATGAAGGAAAAATTATAGTTAGTGATAGGTCATTAGCTAAAAGAAAATGCTGTCTAATGTAATGGTATCTTAATAAAAACAAGTGTATTTTTGTTCTTCTGTTCTCCCAAAGCATAGCTGGTATTTTTTAAAGGGTTTCAGTTCTGACACTTTAGAGCCTTTTGAGTATTCTTCTAAAAAGAATGAATGGGTTTAAATATCAGACTGAAGATATTTCTTTTTTAATTAAAAAAAAAGAAATAAACAACCTGCTTTAAATGTTCAAAAGTACTGGAAGTGTTTAAAATATAGTTTTACTAGAACAATTTATTCCTGAAACTACTTCCTCAAACCAACTTTATTTTAACAGCCCTTTGTATTTTAGTGGAACATATGTGTCTTGAACTGTCTCCAACTTTAACCTCAATACATATTTCTTACTGTACCAGTTAGAGAAATTGAATCACTCCACAAAGAATTTTGAATCATTCAACATTGAGAGATGTTTTATACCCTGCTCCCTCTACTGAGCTTCACCTGTTTGAATACAAGCCATGAAGACATATAACTACAGTGACTATAGTGTGTTTCTTTATGTTCTAAAAATATTCAGCTCAACTGTATCCTGGCTTTTTTATTTTGTGTAGAATCTCTTGCATGAGAGGAAAGAGAAAAAAAGAAATATTCCTTGAATTTTACTTGTTCAAGATACTTCTCAGAAGTAACACAAAAGTGATTATCAATTAGCTAATTATTTGACTTATTCACAAAATAAAGAGAATCACTAAACAAGTCTAATTATCTTTACACAAAGCTGTCAAAAATGTTTTCTGATTAACCCTTTTTTTGCCACATGTAACATAACGGGAAAGTTTATTGCAAAATATTATACAAAGTCCCATTGACTCGCAAACTTTTGCTTTATTTGGGTTTTTCTAAAAGGAATTAGAAATATGAATTTAAAGTTAATAAGTATCTTAGACTCAGACTCTTAGTAACCTCTCTTTGTGATATTAATGCGAAATCTTCATTAAAACATTATCACATGCATGTTATGAGTGGTCACATGCTGTCGAGACGTGACAATGTTTTCTTCCCACTTTCCAGGTAGGAACCCCTCCTTGTGCCTGTGTAATATTAAATATTGACAACAATACCTGATCTCTTTACTGTAGAATCATAAATTAAAACCTTATCATATTGAACTCACAAATGCATGTTTGTTACCTCATTAATTGGACGATGTATTTAGAAGAAATTATTATCCTTAAAGAACAGATTTTTTTTGGTTAATATTTCTCAAGAGATGAACATAAACTTAAAATATGTACTAATTTAATCTGGTAGACATCCTTTGTAGTCCATTAAACCACTTTGATATTAAAAGATGAGAATTTACTAATGATCTTCAGATTCTGGCAACAAGAAAATAGTTGTGGGAACTTTTCTAAGGAATATATGTAAAAGTAAGTTTGAAAGAGAATATCCTCTGAATATCGTGTTGTAGTAACTTTTCATTTTGCTCAATAAAAGCTAGAATCAAATCAGCAGTTCAATCTCTAAAAATGCTGTCCTGAAGAAAATACTGTATCTTCCAGCGGGAACTTCAGAGGATGACAAAGTCTCAAAAGGAACATAGAAAATAGGAATATTCTAATGGGTTTCTAGACATTCTAAAATTCACACTAATTACTTTTGATCTTTTACATCAAAAGAGCAACAGGTGGTTGTTTTCTAAAATGAAAGGTTCCAGTGACTTTGAAATTTTCAAGATGGGGAAATTTATTAGCTAGTCAACATTTTTCTTGAGGTTTCACTTCAAACATTTCTTCATAATATGGAAACCAGGAATCCAGACACTTCTAAGCACTTAAAGGCAGAGGTAATCTATTTAGTCTATCACTTAGAGGATGGTTTCACTTTACTGTACAAAAACTAAGGAATAAAAAGGTGATTTTAAATTTACAGAACAGTCATGGTTATGTGCCAAGGTAAAGGCCAGCCAAAACCTTTACTACAGGATAAATTTTTACACATAGAGGTATCCAAAAGAGGCACTTGATATTCCAAAAGTTGTTAGCATCTAACCTATATTTTTTTTATGGTTTTTTTTTCTTACTTTTTGGATGTTGCTGGTGTCACATCAATTCATAATGTAGTATTAATTTTAAAAAAGGTTCTAGTTCAGGTGCTATTCTTCTCATTAGAGCATGAATATCCATGGAAATACCATATCATCAATTTTTTCTGTTCGCTTACTTCTTCCTTCAGGCAAAACTTTGCATTATCATCCAGATGATTGTTTGCAAAGTTGTAATATGGATTTCATCTCAGTCTGATTGACTAAACCCCAGCTCATACGGCACTATTTCCTAGAGCCAGGATTTAATCAGAATAACTTGATGAATGTCTACTTCAGAAATTTTTCCCATGAGAAATATTTTGCACTGATAACTAGACCATTTCATACATATTTGTACAACCAAATTAATTGTATTGATTAACAACACTTAATATCTATTTAGGGACTTATGTCACTGGATGTTTAAATTCTCTAATTTTAAATCTTTTATATTTGAATAGTCAAGTTAGTAGTCATTAGAAGTTTATTGGCAATGCATAGTATTTTTGGCTACAGCTTAAATACTGAGCTATCTAAAGAGATGCTACCTCTTGGGATTGAGATTGGTAACCCAATTTTCTAATAAATATTCAACTATGGAGAGACAGAATATTTTTCTCAAACCTGCTGGGCCCCAGTAATGCTGAATGTTTCACATAAATATGGCTGAATGCACTCAAACTCTATCATACTGAGTATTATCAAGCAATTCAACTTATATCTGAACTGCAACTTTTTCAATGTACTTTTTTAGCTTTTTTCGTTCATTTATTCCATCAGTTAGTAAAAATAATATTTGAATGTTTCAGTTTCAGTAATTTCAATGCATAAGACAAATGTAAATCAAGTTAAATACAGCACCAAAACACTAAACCCAGGACTTCATCGTCTCTGTCCTGTTGATTGGTAACTCCAAAAGAAACACATGGATAGCCATTGCTCAAAAATTAAAACCAAACTGATGTGAATCAAATCTAACCTTCAGTGCTGCTGGCATGAAATGAAACACTTTTGTGGGCAATTTACAATGGCAACAAATGAAACTGAACTTACAAATCTACAAAAATGTGTGTTCACCCACTAAATTGCTAATAATAAATCAAATTCTAAATTAAATATATGTTAAAATTCTACAACTGCATGAAAGCTGGTTAGAAAACTTTAATGTGACTGTACAAGTTATATTAATTACATTGTTACTTATATTGTGTTTAATCAATTTCTACAAAACACCATGCATCAAAACTTTATTAATGAGCACACTTTTCTGCCAGTAAAGCTGAGTACTCTGAGGCTGCAAGATAAGGCTCCATCCTTCAGAACAGACCCCACTCTAGGTGCCTGTGGCCTTTACATGTGCATAGAGAGCAACAGTGAAGAAATCACGCTGATAGTAGAGTCACGTAAAATCCGTGCCTGCAGTATGCAACAGATAGGCAGCAATGAGAAAAGGACCAAGGCACAGCTGTACCTTATATCACTTTTCTCACCTACCTTACTGAAAACTCTACGGAAAACAGCTCCAATTCTTAAGTTAAAGCCTCTCTGAAATTGAGGCATCTTTGTCTGTGCTTTCAAAAATGGAGCAGAGTTCACTCTCTTCTTCCAAAACATACCAGGTCAGAGTGGCATCTTGTTACAAAGTGATTATACCACTTAGAAAGAAGACAAGTCATACTCACTTGCCTCTTTGGGCACATAGGAAACAAACTTCAAACCTTTACCTCCCAGAAGACTATGATACAGATCTACTATGGGGTGTTCTGGATGCAGAAATAAAAGACGCTCACAAGCTTCACCATGAAGCAAAGCAAAAATTCTGACTTCATTGAAGATAATCATGAAAGGAAAACATGCCACTTACTGGTCAGGGCACTTGGATGGGGTAGAAGAGATTTAGCTTCTTAAATTTTCTCTTTTTGCACAAAACTATGACTGCAACACAAGTGTCCAGTGGTGGTGGCCTCTTTTGAAAGGAGCCCAGTCCTTTCAGTGAACTTTGTGGCTGCTTATCCAGTGTGAAACTGCTGTTACAGAATTGGGGGCAGCTAAAGACAGGGAAACACCTCTCCCAACTCAGAGCAGTGTTGGTCTGAGCTAGCCACCCCACCTTCAGTGCCTGTCAGAATAGATTCAACTCTATTCTGCATGAGCATGAACAGAGGGCTGGGATGTCTCTGGGGTGGAAAGAGTCCTGTTTTCTGTAAGAACATTTAAACTGTATTTTAATGTAGTAGGATAATGTACACCGTATAGGGTGTACAAGAGCTCCTTCTCTACTCATTCAATGTGTGGATGTTTTTACACACTAAAATATACTAAGGAGAAACACTCCACCTTCTTGTGTGATCCTGGAGTGGGGAGATCCAAAATCATATTATCTTTATCTTTCAGGTATTCCAGTCAGTTTAAATATAATGTGTGCCACCTAGCCTATAGTAGGTGGTTTTACTACAGAATAGACACATTTAAATCCTATGCTCTCTACTGAGGAGGCTTTCCATTTAATTGTGTCAAAAAGCAAAGAGAAAATGAAAAAAAGTGGATCTTGCCTGAGCATAGGAAAACATTAATTCCTGATATTGGGCTGCATCCCCAAAGCAGCTGTTTCGTATCTCTGCCTTTGTTGCATGATTCATATGACTATGTCACCACTTTTGGATTTCATTATCATTTGGGTAATCTCTCCCATTTCTAGCTTGTTTCCATTTCTTCCATCATAATAAATTATTAAAAATCCCCTCTGTGTCTTCATTAAATGGCTTCTATTCAAACTGGCCTCTATAGGTTAATGAGGGCTCTAAATATGCTTCAAATGGACCTAGAGTTCATAGGTTGTTGATTTATTATTTTCCTGTGACAGAACACTGCACTAAAAGCTATTTCCTTTAATTTATGTGATGTACTATGTTCATGATCATTATGCAAAATAGAGCAAGATGTACTCTCTGAAATTAGAGATATTTCTTAATTTCCAACCATGTGCACATGTGTTAAGAACACTAAGGGATTCATTTTGAAGGTCTTAGAATCATGAAGTATAGCGGGGAAACAGCCTGCAACCTCATAAGCTATTATTTCCATTGGAGAAAATGGCTTATGACCATGGAAATTCTTGGGACAAAACTGACTATGGAAGTGAAATTTAAATTGTGCCAGGATGGCAAATGTTGCAGCTAGATGTCTGCACATCTTCAGTATACTATACAAAAAGATTATTAATTAATTCATCAGTGAATAAAGTAGAAGACTACAAAGCTTCTGTTTGTATTAATTAAGACAGAATCAATCAATTACATATTCATATATTTTAGTATTTATCTTGGACTCATTCTGAAAATACGGTGTGTGCACCACTTCCCTCCAAAAGTATGACACAATTCAGAAACTCACATTGAAAGAAAATTTTTCTGAAATCTTAGATACTTCATAATATATTATGGTTTTAATAGAACTTATCTACATTTATCAACTCCATTCTTTACATATTAGAGTACCTTTGAATTTCCAATTATTAATCTTCCTTTTCTTGAACTAATGTTATATAAATATAGCTTCTAGAGCCACTCATCTTCCTCCCTTTCTATACTCTTCTAGGATCTTTCCTAAGAAAAGCATTTCTTTGCGGCAACTTCAAGGCACTATGTACAGGCCTTGCTAAGACTCTTCATGTCCTATGTGAGTCAGATTTGGGTTTTATTGAATGTCTAACATTTAGCTGTGGTTCTATAGGTGATCTATAATTGTTTATATTGTCTTACAACATTTCAGCCACAAAAGGGACTAACATTCTGAAAAAATAACACAAGATTAGGTCATTGAGAGGTCATTGACATAAAATGAAATTATTTTAAGTTCCTGATATACGTTTTCAGGGGAATCAGTGTATTCTTGCATGCCTTAAGTATATCTGAAAGACTCTGATATCATAACTGCTGCTATGTGTTGCCACCATTGGCTGTGACTATATTCTATTTGACAGGGAGTGGTTAGTGTTGTAGCCACTACCAGAGTCCCAGCCTTAGTGATCACTGTACTTCAAGACACAGGATGAACTTCTTTTTCATGGGTAAAATGATAACCTCATAAAAATTTTTGCCAATAGCCATCCAAACAAATATATTTTGGTTTAATGCTAAAGCAGAGGGTATGCATAGATATGTTTATGTCTTATGTATAACATGTAAGCACAGAAAAGTTTAAATATACTTAAGAACTTGGGCTGAATGCTGTCCTAATGTCTACATTTAAATACGTGTTTGAGTATTCTGTATGTCAAAATTAGGGACATTTTCTTTGACAGGATTCGTTATTGTTGACTGGAAATATTGTTCCAGAAGAGGAAAACAATGTTTTAGTTGACAAATGAATTAATTAAAAAAAAATAGTGGACATAGATAAAAGAAAATTAGAAATTGATTTGTAGCTCCTGTAAAATACCTCAACACATTAAACTATACATGGAAAAAAAAATCATTTTATTTAGATGTTATGTATTATTTATATAATATGTGAATATGTAATATATTTTGCAAGATATAGTAACATTAATATAATTAATAAATAATGTGATATCTGGAATTGAAGCTTTTTTGGTAATGTAACTTTTCCTTATTTAAGTTTACAAAACGAAAAAAATTTTGCATGTTCTCCGTTGTCTTCAGACAGCTTGCAGAGCAGGAGCTGCTTTTTCTTGACTGGTATTAAATTGAAGTTTCTTGGAAAATAAATGGCAGGTGAAATGTATCAACCTCCTTAACCCTTGTCTCATTAGTAGATGAAGACATAAAGACCCAGGGAAACACTGTTACAACACAGAAGAAACTCACATTTTGGACCATAGTCAGAGACATACAAAACAGAGCTTGAATGAAACAGTAATCTTCAAGGAGGTTAAAATTTTGCAGGGTTGGTGTAGATTCTTTAGCCGGGACTCTTAATAACACATAACATGAAAATTGTTTCAATTCCAAGAACTGAATTAGTGTTCCCTCAGAATGTCCATCATTTCAATTCTAATTTCTCTTCTTGTCTTAGTCAAAACTGTCTGGAAAACCCTAGGAGGACTCATTAGCCCTTGCATTACAAATAAAGCATGTTGACACTTCTTTCAGCGTCAAAAGGAGCTGTCTGCACACAGTCAGTCCCATATTACGCTAACCTCAAGCAGAATTTTATCTGGCTGTTGCTAATCTCCTAATTTGTGTTTTGCTGAGGAGGAGATGCTAATGGTTTTGATTAGCTGGACTCATGCTTCCATGGCACACCATTGTCTGGTCTTAGCTGTTTTCAGTTGATGGTACAGCTCCTGAAAGTACAGATTAATTGTAATCCTCTGACAAAATTCCCTCTTTCCCTGCAGCTCAACAGCCTGGCTACCTCTAGGAAAATATGCTTCTGGTAATATTTCCATTTTGAAGAAATATTCCTGTTATCTAATGAATGGTGTATTCACCATGCATTTAAAATCTTAATAGTGTACTTAAGGAATCATCATTTGTCTAGATCTAATTATTACAATAAAAAAAAGAAAAATAATGCATTTAAACCATTTATGTACAGAAAAGCTTACAATAATATCAATAATAAAATTAAAATTGTAACACATCTGCAGTCCTTAGCCAGGAGGAATATGATGTTTGTTTTAATGAGTTCTCCTCTTATTTTTTCCCCTTTCAATTTGGTTCATTTATATAAGTTTATTAGCATGAAAACATATTATCCTTTCTTGACCGGCCCACAGTTCCAGACTATATTGACATTTACTATACATGGTGCCCTTTTATGTATGTTAGACACTATTTCTTTGTTCTTTTTCTCACCCCAGAAACAATGTCCAGATCTGGTTTTTTGTTGTATGCTGGGTTTTTTTTTACTGACTTCTAGTCATTCCAGTGGTCTCCAGTGTCAGACCTATGTCCCATCTCTTATCACACCATGTCTTTAGTTGAACATGCCATACCCCCAGTTTTCTCAAGTCTCCCAACATCATACATCTCTACACTACATCACTGTGTGTGGTAAACTTATCTTTTTGCCTACAACAACCTTTTGTTGCTGCTATCTATATAAAACTGCGGCTGTTACATACACAACTAAAGTAAAAGAAATTCAAAACTGACACCTTATCAGTTAGAGAAATTGGTGTTGCAACTAAGCCAAGTAAAATGAAGTGGGAAGGTCAAAAGAAGCTCAGATAGAGCAAGCCTGATGAAAAAAAGTCCTGTCCTTCTCTCAATTTCCTTGTTTATTATCCTTCACCCTGGTCTTCTGTAAAGATGACTCAAAAGTAGGTCTGCAACCTCTGCAAAAGACCTTGATTCTGCACCAAGGGAAGTACCACAGGACATTTTTATTTGTCCTTTCTCCTGCTTGTAGGAGAAATAAATAAATAGCTCCCCAAAAGATTATGAGAGTCAATGCTGCAGAGCTACTGTACCCTTCCATCCCAAAGAGATACATTAAGCATGCATGACAACCTCTAGGTAAACTGGCAATGGTGTTCAGGTTCTGCTCAGACTAGCAATTAATACCAGCCTAAATCCTTACAAAATTCTAAACACTCTTCTCCAGTTTCCTTACCAGTTATTGTAACATGTACCACAATATTAAATACTATAGGGTCAGTGGAAAAATAATTTCTGAAGCAAGTCTAGATTTCTTTACTTGTTTATGACACACCATATCACAGCAACTGACCACACCAGATATTTTAAAATATTCAAGATCAAAATTTGTCTATGACTTTATCTTCTCATTGTACTACCATTATTTATCTTTTGAAATTTATCTTTTGAAGATTGATGTGACATTTTCATGCCTCAGTATTTTTGTTCCCTAATATATATCAAGACCAAACCAATATTAAAAGAAAGTCTGAATTACAGGAATGATTTTTTCAGTTTTTGGAACAATGTAAAATTGGCCACAAAACCTGGCTAATAATATAGTACCTCAAATAAAATAAATGTTAAAAAAATAACATTTGACAAAGAATAGTATACTTATTTTATTGAACTTATGGTTTGAAAATTAAAAGAAGAAATCTTAATAAATATAATGTATTAAAACTTATGTAAAAAGTAGTTTCCCTTCTCTTTTGTGTAAATGCAACCTTCAGGAACAGGGATACTTAAATTTTACTAATCTAAGAGTCATGTGCTTTAAGATCAGAATTACCGGCATGAAGCTGGGTCTTAAAATGCAAATTTTAAACCCAAAATTTATGTCAAACTCTAGCCCAAAGGATGATTACTAGTATCTATTAAAAATCTGACTGTATTTGCTTGGGTCTGCCTTCTTGTTTACAGTAAAAATCAGGTAAATTGCACAAAGACATTTCTGTATTTACAGTAGATAAGGTGAGGGTTTTAACAGCTCTTCAGCACTTGAATGTAAAGGAATATAATCCATGTGACTCTTTCCATTAGTATGTGAACTGTTACCAATAAGTTTACTTGCAGGTTCAGATTTCAGCAAAGTCATTTTATACATCAGGACAGTCAATTCTTCTGTTTAAGTTTTCCAACTTGCAGCATGACCTGATAATTTCTCAGCTTTTTCAATACTTGAGTGATAAGATCAGCCAAGAATTAAGGAGAAACCCTTAACAATCATATACATATAGTATTACAATAAAGTACTGTTGGTAACTTTAGTCTTACAACTTCTCTGAAATATTTTGGGGAGGCTTGCTAGAATTTCCTTGGACCTGTAAGAGAGCCTACTTTTGACAGATATTTTGTCACTAATCAATAAGGTGTGTTTTAGTCTTTTTCAACTAATTAGACCTTATCCTGTAACAGTAGATATTTCTAGTCCAAACATATTTTGATTTTAAAGACATACAAACAAAAATAAAAGAAGTTTTAGGAATTCTACTTTGAAGAAGAATTTATGCTGTTTGTTTGTGGTTCATGACTAAATCACTTCAAATGCTTCTAATGCTATTTTTCATCTCCCTTAAGGAAACAAGCCCATGATATACCTCAGTGGTGCAAGGTGGAAATGAAATACTAGTGATAGGAAATTGAGCATAGCATTATAAACTGCTCTTGTGGCTGATCAAAAAGCTTCTATTTTTTTGAATTATTACAGTGAAACAGAGGATACAGATTGGATTTTTAGACGCACAGATTTTTCTTTCTAATTCATGTTCTGTAAAGAAAGAAGTGTAGTGATAGTGCCTGATATAATTGACAGATGTCTATACAATGTACTGGGGTAGGAACAATCTGTTAAACTCTTACAGAATGTCTGCTTTTTAAAAATGAGAAGATACTAGTAATCCTCAAAGCTTATTTAGTCTTTCATTTTCAGTCCTGATCCCTAGTTGGGTGAAAACCATGGAAATAAATGTGGGCATTTTGTGAGCAGCAGCAAGCAACGGTAGGGGTGTGAGATTTGACAAGAGAAAGAGGCTTTAAACTAAGGGCCAATCACCTGATAATTCCTTTCCTAGCTCATCTCTACCATCTGCTAATTCTCCTTCCTGAAAAATACGCACTTAAGAGCTCTTGTTTTGCTGGAGTGCATATTCCGTGCCGTTATGACACACAAACTGTTATGCTTAAAATAAAATAAATGAAAATCCATCACAATTCAACATTTGCAGTCTACTTGCAACTTTGGGAAGATTTAAAAGCAACATTTGTAAATTACTTAGTCTCTGATTGGACCATCCAACCTTTAATATGTGTTTCCTCTCTGAATACTTTTTGTTTCATTAATAAATATATTTTTTCCTGTATAGTTTTTATTCTGTTTATATTACTTTTCACTGCAGTTTAATATTGGAACCATCACATTTTATAGCCCCATAAAGTTATAAAGGCTATACCAATTTCTAGCATAATATTTTTTATGGAAATTGTGAAGATTTTCCATGGAGTCAGCCTTCCAAAAAGGTGTTGTAGTGCTGTTCTCCACAGAGAGTAATAATAGCAATAATATTTATTTAGTACCTTTCATCTAAGATTGGCAAATATTTTGCATGAAGTCCCAGCTCTACGTTTGCTTAGAGCATGCCACTGTATTTTGACTCAGCAGGAAAAAGAAGGTGAATCAGACTATTGCTTTTACAGATGCCCTACCCATCCTGAGAATGCAAATTACACTCCCGTTGCTGAAATTTGGTCATCAGCAGTATTAAGCATTTTCCTTCTCTCATTACTCAAAAAAAACCCAACCAAACAAACAAAAAACTTGGGGATGACACTAAATACTGACACGTTCTGACACATTACCCTTTGCGTACAGTTCTTTTGAGATCCACGTATATTTTTTTCCCCAATTATTTGAGTCTTCATTGTGCTTTAAGGTAAATAGTTATTTTTCCATTTTTCTGAGGAGAAAATTAACTTGAAAGAATTAAGGTGATCATGAAGGTACATATCAGCAGTGAGGAAAGGTTTGAGGTAAAACCCACTATTCCAAATTAATAGTTTTTCATGTTTATTATTTGATCAATATCTTTAGAGTATGAACCATTTAACTGTGGTGCATATCTGAAAGGCATTCATTCACCCAATTTGGTAACAATATGTACAAGATATTTTTTCTGCATACAGCAGGGAACCTGAAATAACCTGATTATGAAAAAAAAAAATCACAACCAAAAATATTCTGTCTCCTCTCATAATGGCTTTCCAAATGTTCATAACTGCCAGTTATTTATTATTTTTTTTCTCTTTCAATCAAGTGAAAAATTATTTACTTGTCATAGAAAACCCAAAATGACCTTCTTTTTTTCATATTATGTTGGAATGCTTGCATCAAAACAGGTTATATTTTAGCAGCTTTAGTCTGGTAAGCCTTAATGTTCAATTTTCTAAAGATATAAAATCAGAAAGAAACCTCATGCAGTATTTGGTATTTCACTTGAAAGCTCAAGAGAATTTGTAAATTCACAAGATAGCTCATGTCCTACAAGCCAAAAGCTCTAGATCTCCTAAACACGCTAAAAGTGTTGTTATTAACTTGATTTTGGAAGAATTTAATTATTTTGTAGTATGAAAATAGGAATGTAGTGCTAAAGTATTAAGAAGAACCACTTAAAGCTGTAGTACTAGTAGCAATAACCATGGAAATGTCACTCTTCTAGGATTTAACTTTGAATATTAGAAATTTTAGTCTGTTCTGTGAAAGAACTGTGTTATGATTGTTATTTTATATACTTAACATATGTAAATGAAAAATAAATCCAAATACCAATAAAATGATTGATGTTGTTCCAAGTATATAAGAGCTTTCCCCTCTCATTTGGTGCTTTAATACAAAACTGTACAGAAATTCTTAGAAAAGTATTTTTATTGCAAAGCTATTTTGTGAATACTCAGTTTATTTCAATTAATGTCAGGACAATACTATTTTTTTTAACAAAAAAGGTAATGATATGATTTGGACTCTTGCCAGTCCTTACTCAATAATTAGTATTGTCTCTCCACCATAGCTGTCAAGATCACTTTCCTATTTACTTGACATATTACTGCCTCACATTTCAGTCTCTGGTTACTTGTCTGTTTTCCCACTGCAGCCTCAGAGCTGGCAAACCTGGCAGAAATGGCGTGATCTGTAGCAGGCCACAGGATTGGTACTGAGCTAACACCACAGAATTCAAGCCTGTCTGAACCTCCCTGGAGAGAGTTTTAGGTTGCACTACCAGTTATTTAATGACCTATTGCCTACTCTGATTAAATGTTTTCTTTGTTTCATATAATATGCATCTGTTGTTATGTGTACTATAGCTAATACAGCAATAAGAGGTTACTGGCTGGAATGAACTCTCTATGGCCCTACATAAAATGCATGTAGATGAATGCATGCATGGGAACATAAAAGAAGTCTCTACTCTCATGTGCAGTCTGATTGTAGAGGTTACAGGTATGCAAATAACTCAGCTGTGGCCAGTTACTTGTCATAAAATGGCCTCAGCCTGGAGAACTTGACAAAATCAGTGTTCAGGGTAATTAAGAGAACAAAGAACAAGCATCCAACACATATAACATACATCTTATACAGTAAATTGAGACATAATATAGATTTACAGAAAAGGAGGAAAAGACTAAAACATAATAGTAGTAAAGCTCAATAGAAAACATATCAAAATTATGAAAAAAGATCCTAGGGTTGGGACAAAAATGTGGCAAACATTAATGATTTATTAGAAAACTTAATCTTCTCAGTGAAGTACTTGGGATGCTGAAGACTTGCTCTAAACTTCTCTCCTCATTTTGAAGGTGTTGAGTCGAGGAGCCAGTATAGGGCAGTGGAAGGCTGAACATACCACCGAGAAAGAAGTAGTTAGTAGAAAACTTGTGTATGCCTCTTTTTAACTGTGTGTAATTTGAATTAGTGAAAATTCTTCCATTAAATTGGTATGACTTTACATGGAGTAATAGTAATAAACTATTGGTAATGTATATATGGTGTGCTTCTCTTGTCTGTAATAAGGTTCTGATTGTAATTGTAAATGAGAACTAATCTCCAATTTATAAGTAATTAATTAGTAATACCCTTCTGTGCAGTACTTTTACCCTTCATGACTTCATCTTTCCCTATCAATCTTTTTCCTGTTTTCCTGTGTTTTCTTATGCCTTTATCATTCTACAATCTTATAACATCCATTCACTTTTCAGATTTAAGCTTGGACCACAAAACTCCTAATGTACAATCCCTCAAGTGTTTATTAACAACTCACTACCTCTCTTCCTTAAAATCTTTCCTTACAAGCCACAGAAGGTACAAAAGAATTGTCTGAGTCAGTAAGAAGCGTGACTCTCTGATTGTCCAGTTTTGGTTTTTAATTGCAAATAAATCAGATAAAAAGGGCTTTTTATGCCTTTCTGCCATCTGGATTGTTCACCAATTATATTATTCATAAGAAAGGATACTGTTTGTCAGTGGTTCCTTCCAAATTCTGCCATGAAGGTGCAATAATTGAAGTGCTATCCTTCTGCCTTAGTGCATATAGGCTGAGCTCCCCAGGCCTTTCTTACCCGCAACCTGTGATCTCCATTACAATGCCTTGCAAACTACTACACTTTTGACATTTCTATAATTACATGAGTGTTTTTCAAGAAAAGCATTTCAAATACATATAGAAATAAAATAGGAAATCAATTTGCCTTTGCAAATCTACCTATTATATTATAAGCTTTTCAATAAAGGAGTAAATCTGCGTTATTGTGCACCAGTCTGAAGACATAATCCTGATAAAAACCTCTGTTCTCTGCAGTCATAATAATTCAAGGTTATAAGAACTAAAGTTTTCCTTTTTTACAGGGACTTTTAAAAACATAGTTAAATAATTTTTAAATAGGAATAATTAAATTTTTTTTTAAAAGGAAAAAAACCCTGAGGAAAGGATTAATGTTCCTCAGATCAAGGGACAGAAAGTGAGTGAGAGCAAAGTTAGATTTATGGCATCATTCTGCATAGGACTTTGATGGCTAAATACTGGTTGAGCAGCTTGTCCATTTTCAATGTTTTTGCTCTGTATTATCCTTATTTACGTTTGTCTTATGAGTAGGTGCCTATTACTTATAAAAATTTAGATTTAACAAAGTTTAATGAACCTATAATTTAAATAGTGGTACCTTTTTCTGTAAGGTTGCGGGCTACTAGCTAGATTAGCCTGTAGACTAGCAGCCACATTTTTTGTGGAATGTCTACGCACTTCATTACGCAGCTATTACCTTTGATTTATGTTTGTTCAGCCATGAAGTAATTCCCATTACATTTCCTTATATCTCTGCAAGGTATTAGATTTCTGAAAATCCAGGCTCTATGTAGTAGTGTTATTGATTTAAGAAATGGCATGTGTTAAATCAAACACAGAAGCTACAGTTAGTTGCTGTGTCTTCACAGAGAACTGGAGGAGAGCAGTAAGCAGAAAATACAGAGTAGTTCATTGTCCATATGCTGGGCCTCTCTAGGAGAATATTATGTATGCCCTTTAGAAAAAGAAGGACAGAGAGAGAGGATGTTTGTGTGGTTGAACCACTGTACAGAGATTCTGTGTCCCCAGGTATGGGGTTTCTGTGTAAACCCTACTGAAGGGAAGTGGCAAAATAGAACCCTTGCTTTCTGGGGCAATCATAGACACAACTTCACGACTGACCAGAATCAGACATATGCCATCTGCAGTGCCCTGGCTGCCTTGTGTTGGTCCCATCACCAATGGACAAAGTCACACACAACTTACATTTTCATCAGTCATGTCCAGCTGCAGAAGAGACACCTCCTTTCAACTCCCATTGCGTGTGTACCTACAAATATCTGTGTAGCTTCTGCAATTGCTCAAAAAAGTCTTTCTCTCAAAACATATTTGAGCTTTAAACAATCTAAGACATTCTTCACAACATTTAAACTTGCCATACAGCCCTTATAATTAGCCCTTTCTTTTTGAATAAGTGAAAGTGTATCTTAAATAATCTTCTTCAGGTGAATGTGTTAGTCTCATGAGAAATAGAAGAGGAAGAGCTGAAAAGCATATTATGGAAAAAATAAATCATATCATGCCACAGTGTCATCATGCTGCTTCTCAGCCATTTTTCACTATCTTCTAGTGTCATTGTAACCTTCTGCGCAAGGTTAAAAGTCACAGTGTGGTTTTATCAAAATAGCAACCCTTCTCACACGTGAAAATTACTATACCATGGACTATACCATATTTCCTGGAGAGATTTGTTACAAAGACATGTTAGCACACTGAAAAGAAAAGCTGAACTGATTTCTACATTTGAATTAAGATGCATCAGTCATATGAAATTGCATAAATATCACCAGACACTCAGGCCAAAAATTATTCCTGTCAATATCCCAGGTTTCATTTGGGTTTGCGTATGATCCTTGTACACAAATCTGTTGTGTTTCAAATTACATCAAATTTAGTTTAGCAAGCCAAAAATAATAAATCAGATGATTTCACTTTGATTGACCCCAAAACAATGTATATAAACAACAAAATAATTGCAAAGCTGATTAGTATGGAGAACAGAGAGGATAAGCATCTCCACAAAATGAGAACTGAAGGAGATGTTCAAAACACACAAGCAGATCGAAGTGTTCAAAACAGCTTACAATATTTCCTAGCAAACAAAATAATAATACCAGAGAGAGCTAGGGCATGCCTCAGACATCTGTGAAGGATGCTCCTGAGCAGAATCTTGTAAGGGATGTCATACCACAGAACAAAATGTAGGCAACAATACCCTATTTGACATCAGTATGTTACATATTTGCCTCCACATACAGTTTTATTTCATCCTCTCTCTCTCTTCTGTCTGACAAGGAGCTGGGATTTTTTTGGTCACCCTTATTTGCTTGCTGTCTCTTCATATACTTCTGTAGCTCAGTACAGAAACGTGAAGACCTATATAAATCTTGATTTTTAAAATTTAATTTCTCTGAATAAGGGCCTTAATTCATCTATTTATAGATGTTATTTTAATGAAAGCCTTCATTTTTTAGTGATTTTTTTTCAAATTTCCTTTCTTAGACCACTAGATTAACATTTGATTCCAATGTATATTTCCAATATAGGAACTTCTAGGAGAGCTTCAAACACAGTAAAAAGGAGCTCTTTCTTTACTAAATTTTACGTTCATAAGATGCCTTTCTGGAATGGAAGAAGTAAATGAAGTAAACATGTCTCTATATCAAATGATGTAAGTCAGTATAGGGCAGAACTGTTCTTTGGAAATTTCATGTTCTCAGTGGGAAGAGAGTGTTTTGTGCTTCTTCTCTTATTCTCCCCCCTACAGTGAAAGAGTGAGTACAGCATTCTCCTTTACTACCCCTCTAGCCAGTGTGGCCTTTCTCTACCTATATTTCTGGTTACTGACTGCTGTATTCATTCGTTCTGTTATTTTTGTCCTTCATATATCTGTCCAGCTATTGATTTTAGCTAATACTTGCACAGATTGTTAAAACATGGAGAGTTGATTTATTTAGCTCTTTATAAAATGTTCCAGACAATGCAATGTGTACCACTTTACCTCCTGATTATACTGGAATTCAGTTGTAGTCAGCAACTGGGAGAATAATCAAAATTGATGTTTTACTAGGAAATTCCAAACAACACAATTAATACAATTTTAACACATTTTTGTTTCCTGAATGTCCATTTTCATAGAATAGTTCTTCTAAATAAAAAAAGGAGAAATACCACTAAATCCAGGAACTCTTTCCTGGTGTCTAGTTTTCTAGCTTTTTCTTTTAATTTATTTTCTATTTTTACCCAATTAAATTTATTGCTACCGTTTTGTCCCTTCCTGAATCCTTTTTTTTTGGCCTTCAGAATTTGCAACCTTTATACAGACAGAGTGTTCTCACACCACTTTTCTGTTGCCTATTGGCCAGGGTATACAGAGTGGGATTTAGGCTTTACACTTTCCCTTCCTAAAGTATTATTCCTCATCTTTTGTTCATTTTTGCTGTTCCACTTTGAAATGCATTTCATTTGTTCATTTACTTTCCTAGTCAACTGGTGCCCAGAACTGAATGCAATATTCCAGGCTTAGTTGCGGGACTGTTATGCTGTGAATGATTATTTTTTCCTCGGTCTTTGACACCTCTTTGAATGAAGCCCAAGAGCTCATTGGCCTCCCTTAATGCCATATCACTGTATGGATTCATGCCTAATTTTCTGCCCATTACCACCTCCATGGTTCTTTAAGCACTGCTGCTTTCCAGGTTTCTCTCTCCAACTCCATAGCTGTGTTTTGGATTATTTTTCTTCATATGCTATTAGAGAGGTTTTTTCCAAATTGAATCTCATTTTGCTCATATGTCCATGTTTCTATTATTGCTTGGTCCCTTCTTATTAATTTTGTGCCATCAGTGGTGTTTGCAACACCTCCCAATTTAGTATGATATGTGAATTTTATTAACTTGCTGTTTACTCCCACTTCCAAATCATTAATGAGGATGTCAAAAAACCCTCTGCAACACAAGTCCCTTCAGTGCTGCCCGACAGCTCCCCCACAACTTGATGCATCGTTGTGTAGCATTAGCCATTTTTAGTGTCCCTTCAGTCACTTTTCCGTCCATATGACAGTGTCCCTATCCAAAAAACATTTTATTAATTGCAAAAGAGAGATTTTGACAAACAATATGAATTGATTTCTTTTAAATGTCTCAGATGGGATTCATGCAAAAATAGATTTTATCTATTTTCTTTCTTTTTTGTAAGAAAATTAAATGTTATCATCAACAACAAACCCATTTTTTTTTTCTGACAAGTTCATTCTACTCATTCCTTACAATTCCATTATCTTCTAGCTATTCAGTGGTCATGTCGCTCTTGACATTTATTTCCTTGTTTCATTCAAGTTGAATTTAAGCTTATGATCTGATAGGTTCAAGATTATTCACAATGCTACTCCTTGCTTGTTTTTTTGCTAGTATTTCAGGAAGGCTCTAGCTCTCTCTGAATTTAACAGCAAAATAATTATATATCAGGCATTCTTTTCCTGTACTGTCATTCCTTAAAATACATATCTGCTACAATCAAATTTATTGTTACAGTATTTCCAAGGCTTCGCTTACTTCTCCTTTTGCCAGTAACTTTGTGTATGAGTTATTTTGAAATTGCCTAGCTTATTTTCTTTCTTTCTTAATTGAAAAAAAATCCATCTATAATTTGCTTCACACAAAGTTCCCCCATCTATGTACTCTGAACCCTTATTAGGAGTGATGGTGGGGGGCGCATTCTCCCAATCATTTTTGATTGCTTTCTCTGTAACTGGTGTTTTTAACCAGATATCTTAGCACTTACAGTTCCCCAGGAGTATAGATTCATAGATTATAAAACTACAAGGGACCATTATGATCATCTACTCTGACCTTCTGCACAGTACATAACAGCAGTGGTTAGGAGAACCTTCAAACCACCTACCGAGAAAGCAAAGAGACACATAAAATGTTTAGATTTAAAATGTCCTCATTTGTCTCTATTCAGATTCTCCTGTTATCACAGTAATATCTCCTGTAAGATTCAAGGAAACGTCTGCTGGAACACATGATAGATACCTCTCTGTGGATCAGCTTGGTGGGGGACATGGTTTATTAGAACACCGCCCCTATGCCCTTAGGTGTTTAAAAAAAGCTACACAAAAACCTACAAAAACCATGGACTTTACAGGAACATTTATAAAGATTAGGAAAACACTTCACCTTGGGGTTCAAAAGGCTGAAGAGTTCTTTATTTTTTCCTCAGCATAGCAATCATAGGTTGTGTTCTGTTTAAATGCTCAGTGCACACTGAGCTCTGCCAGATGTGTACAAAATTCCTGAGTTCTTTTAGGATAAGCAATTATCAGGTAATGATAGTTAGATATGGGAATGATGAAAGATTCAATTAAATTACTGATGCACTGCAAGATCTCACATCAGATCCTAAATTACATTTCCATTGGCAGTTTGGGTACTGGCTGTGGTGGCATGCCATAAACCCAGTACATTATGTCCTGATAACAGCACCATAAAAGAGATTCACTACTACTCTTACCCTCACTATTCACCAGAGTACATTTGTGGCAACCTTCCAATAAGACTACTACAAACTTTTCTGTTTCTTTCCCAGTTTATGATGTTCATTTAAAGATTTTGAAAAATCATTGTTTTATAAATACATGAATTATACAGATATATGGTGTCGACAGCTAGCTGCTTCTGCACTTATATTTGTATGTGCAAAGTTACATTGACTGTGTTTTATTCCTTCTGTCTTAGCATCTAAAGACCTATAGGAGATAGCCAATTAAAAGTAATGATTTTTTTTTTTAATCTTGCTACTCTCATACATTACAAAGCAAGGGAAAAAAATTGTGAATATCCACTTCTTGGTATTTTTTTCATAACGTGTTACACTCTAAAGGAACTTCTAATGGAAGTTTCTGAATGACAATCAGGGCTGGAGTACAGTTTGCTGTGAACTGTTTTTTATTGCTATTTCAGAAAAAAAGTGATAACCTCACTATCCCCAAAGCATAGGCTTTTGAAGTTTTGAAGGAATATCTAGGGATCTAGCTTCTTCCCAAAAGAGCTTGACTGCACTTCTCACTGCATTTTTTGACTCAGTTAGGAACTCATCACTTGTCTCTATACACCTTAGAATATATCCTCAAAAAATTCTGCCTACATTTAAAAACTAAAAAATTACAAAAACACATATATGAAGAGAATTAGAGACCTATAACATATTTATATAATAAAATAAAATGTGGTTTCTTAAGTATCTATACATAATCCTTGCTGTATTATGTGTTTTGCAGAGAACATACATTCATTAATACCACTATTCATCCAGCTGCCTGTACCTCATTTTATTATAAGCTAGAGAAGTAGAACATCTCTACAAGAGTACTAAATATTTTTAAAAAAATTTCAAATAATTTCAGATCAGAAAATTAGACTGCTTGCATTAGGGTGATCTTGGATGTTTACAAGGTGAATAAAAGATATAGAGAATATTAAAAATTGAGACGGTACACTTGTATTCCTCTTTTTAAACCTTCCCCACTTACAGGAAACATGAAACTGAAGGAATCACATATATTTCAGCTTGGAGATTACCAAGTATCTTTCATCTGGGATTAGAATAGTAAATATAGTCACAGGAAGAAACTTGAATAATACATAGAAACCACTGACTATTTACTTGACACCAAGTAGTGTTTCTGCCAACTCTATCTAGGAATGACTTAGCCATAGGTCAGAGAATAAGTACTGGCAAACTAAAACCAATCACCAAAAAACCCCTAAACTTTTGCATTTGAAATACAAAAACATTTGCTTACATTCATGATGACAAATGCAGGGATTAAAACCAAATCCCATCTCCATTGTCAGAGATGTCTCTCTGTCCTGATGAAAATGCAGAGTAATCCACAGTGAGAGGGAAATCTCACAGAACCTTTTAGTTGGAACAGCATGAAAATAATTGCAACAGCATTAAAATTTGCTTGGAACCATGAACATTCCAAGCCCTTAAAATAATCAATAAAAAATGGAGTAAGAAGAGTTGGACCTCATGGGGAAGACACAGAATTAGAAGAAGAATCATGCGTCATGTTTTGTATTGGTGAATAGTGTGTGCACCCAGCAGCCTGTCCGATTTTTATGTCTGTAATATTTTGACAAATACAAGATAATATTTCACCATGTCAACCGCTAAATGGTTAAGAGTAGGTAAATGTTTCAGACTAAATTCCAGTGAATCTGAGCAGCTGTAAATATTGGCAGTTTTACTCAACATCACTTCATGCTTAGCCTGAAGATTTATATGTGTCTGGGCATGGATTACCAATCCTTACAGCAGCATCTGATTTTATCTTGAACTGGATTTTACATTGGACCTCTAAAACTATAACCAAAAATGGAAAAGTATTCAAAATCAAATCTCCCTTTGAAACAAATTCGTTTTAAGTTGAGGTCCTGTGAAAAGAGATTTTATTAAAATAACCTTAGTTTATCAAGATGTTTATTGCTACAAAAGGGCATTACAATGGGAATGAGCAGGATAGTTGCAAGAACCAATTAATAAAACACAGCATATATTACCAGTGGACTGAATTTAATCACACTAGTGATTTAAAAAAAAAAATCAATTAAAAGGTTCCATGTTCATTATATTTATGCTTCTTTCTTTGAACTGGAAAGGAAAAAAAAATTAAGAAATTATAATTTTCCGGAAGGCATTGCAAGGAAATAAGTGAGAAATAAATTCTAATCTTTCAGCAGAAACATTCACTGCCTAGCTTGCCATCTCTATTCATGAAGTGAATGCTAACATTGCATAACATTTGCATTGACCAGGACCTGGAAATGAAAAAGGAAATGAGAGCTGATCTATGTCTAGGGCAAATGGTTTAGCAGCCTAGAGTTTAGGAAGCTGTGGTGTGTAGGTCTGCCATACACTGCCTGTGGACTTGCAGAAACTCCACAATTCAAGGTTTTTGAAACTGTTTTAAGACTAAGGGCTTTTTAAGAAGAACTCATGCTTCTTAAATCTACTGTTGGTGATTGTTTTGAATTAAGTAGGAGACTGAACTTGATGATCTCCAGTGGTCCCTTCCTAACAGCAGTTCTATGTCAAATTGCATCATCTGACTTAATATAGTTTCTTACAATTTATAAGTAGACATGCAATGAGAGTTTTAGAGGAAAAAAGGTAGTAAAAAAGCTATTCTTATTCCTTCAGTCTAAGTGGAGTGGGAGCCAGCACCATTTTCAAAAAGCACTTTTCCATGGGATTTTACTTGTCACAATGAAGACTCTCAGCTGTAATACAGCCCTAAGTAAGCATTGTTTTCAACTTACATACCCAGATTAATGTAAAATTCCTCTGATTTAGGATCACATGCCACCTATCTACTACAGATCAGTTTTAAAATTTCTGGATGACTGGGAGCAGTACTGGGAGCAAAATGTGCAGTCAAGGGACAGCACAGTAGCACAAATGCTGTGCAAAACAGCATTCACTGAGCACCAATGAACAAACCAGAGGTGACCGTGTGCAATACACCTGGCCTGTTACACACATCCTACATCTTCACTTTCCCAGCAACTGCTTTTTCACACACCTCACAAACATAGAAAAGTAGTTTGGAGAAGGAAGGAAGTGTTTTGTTTAATAGTTTTCATTGTGGATGTGGAGCTGACACGGGAAAGGAGCTGAACAGGAAAGATTCACAGGAAGATGTTGACACCCGCAGTGACAGATGGATCTTCAGCAACCTTTCAAACAGTGTTCTTATATCTTTGTCTGGTGGGTGAAGCCTCACTACAGGGCTGCCCACACAGAAACAGGGAGGACTGAGGGTTTTCTGACAATAGCATGACCCCCAGCCTTTCATTAATTTGCAGTGTTTCTTCAGAACTACTTGAACCAAGAAAGGAAAATCTTTCTATTTTTCTGGGAAAAAAAAGGGCTAAAGGATCTTCAGGAGACAAGGCAAGCTGTAGTTATAAATTTGGCATTGTCAGGCATTCTGGACAAAACAACAGGCTAGAGATAATGACATTTTTTAGGTCAGCTTTCGGGATATCTAAAGGACACGGGAGATAGCAGAACAGCCCAGGATTTAAAAAGAACAAAGGACAATTTTGACTTCCCCACCTCTGGACTGCAAGTCCTGCCTCTAACTACCAGTATCCTAAATATTTATCTCAAATGAAAGTATTTAAAAAACATGAAATAGAAAGGTGAGTTTTGACGTATGCATACATACTGGATGGACATATGCATATGTATTATGGTACAGGCTTTGCAATACCTTTCTTAATGATCACTGCACAATCATATTAGTGCCTTTGTTTTTGTTTCTCTGTGATCATGTGTCTTGCACGCCTAAGTTCATGCTATGAACATTTAGTTTTCTGTCCTCACATGTTGCCCATATTTTTCAGCCTTGGTTTAAACACTGATATGTTAAAATTGTGTCCTTTTGTTTTATTTCTCCCTGCTTCGTCTCAATTGCATCTGGCTTCATCAACCCAGCATATAAAGGAAGGAAAATGTGCCAAATAATGCACATTTGATATCTGAAGTGTACCTATTGACCTTTGACTGGAATGGATATTTTAATCCCACACTTGAAAATTACCCTTCAAAAGACTTGAATTCAAATTACCAACATGATATGTCATCTTCTAATCTGATGTGACTGGAATGATAACATTTGCTTTGATGTGCAATGTAATCCATTTTGACTGATCAGATGCAACCTGCCATAATGCTGCAAAGGGCAATGCATCATGCTCAGAAATTAAAACTATCATATTTTTTGGGAATCATAGTGAAAGGAACCTGTATTTTACATATCTTTTGATTTTTCAAGTGCTTTTTATCCCAAGTGACAACTGTCTTACCTAAATTAGTTTTCACTGTCTCTTGAATCTGACTCTAGCTTTTACTATAGCATCTGCATTTCTCAGGCAAATAAGCAATTTTTAAACCTCTGCAGAATGTCTAAGAATTGGATTTAAATTGTATTAGAATATTCTCCTTGGAAAAAAGTGCAGTTTGCAGCTTTTACATTCAATGTCTCTCTAGCAGCTTGCAACAATTGATTCTATTATCGATTCAGGAAGTACTTCTTTGAGGTCTGAGATGCGCTCCAGGTGCAGGAGAAAGGAGCACCCAGCAGCACAAGAAATCAGCAGCTGTTTATCTTTCCTCTCCTGTTATTTCAGATTAGAGCACTTTTGGGGAAGATTTTATAGAGCCCAGTGTCTCCCCATGTGATCTCATAAATTACTTGCAATCTGCAAGGCAAGCCTCATCTACACAGTCAGGGGCAAGTCTTTCTAGTCCTCTGAAAATGACAGAAAACTTTAATTATAAAGCAATGGAGGGATAGGCAAAAGTATACGAGATGGCTACCTGGGTGAAAGAGGTGGACCAAACCAAAGAGCGATCATCTTAGTCTTCAGCAAGACAGTTGTTACTGATTGGTTTGAGACACAAAATTTGCTTAATTATTTAAAATATTACAGCTTCCTGTAACGACAGATTTGCAGTAAGATCTGGTGATGTACAGAGCAGCTACAGTCATTATTGCTCAGGACGCATTCAGCAGACCAGGACACTGAAGAGAGGCAAGTAATGCTGGGCAAGAATGGGGTTAAAGACATGATGCACTGATGTGTGCAGTCATCATATGTATCCACAGAGGTGAGAACCTCACACAATAAGTGTATTTCTTTCTCTAATATCTGGACTCTTCATATAAGCCCTGTTCTTTTTGTTTGTTTGTTTTACTTAAGTCAAATAGACTACCAAACATGGTTTCTTCTTTCTGAGTAGGAAAGAAATGTAGAAAATCTGAACTAGAAAATGGCAAGTTTTAAAAATAGATGACAATTAGAGACTTCTATTTCCATTACAAACTCTAATATTTAAACTTAATTCTTTGCTTTCTAGCCAAAGAGCCTTGGTGGAACTTGTCTGTAGTTTTTCCAGGTCCAGTTTGATTCTGCTCCACTGGGATTAGAAATTCAGGAAGGGGAGGGTAGATGCTACTTGAAGACAATGTTCCTGTTCTTGCGGAGAGGCAAGAAGGTGTTTAAAAGTATTGCAGGTGTTACTTAGGCTCCTGATGCAATAAGATTTGCAACAGCATTTTCTGATGTTAGGGCATGCAAAAAGCTAGTGATAGTTATAGGGAAAGTAATTTTCTGATTTAAAGGTTTTCATTAAATCTCTGAATACAAGCAACATTACATTAAAAAAAAAAAAGTAAGTTCAACCCTCATTCGATACAGATAGTACCCTGCCAAGCAAGTAATACTGCAGCATTTGGGGGTTAAGATTACTATGCTGATGTCAGACCACACCTAGAAAAAGTAGTTTGATTTGACAACTCACTTCCCAGAAATGTAATTACTAAAAATGGTTCTCCCTTTGATTCAAATTTCCAACATGATATGTCATTTTCTAATGTGAGGTGACTAGAATGATAACACACGCTCCCTGATGTGAAGCATAGTCTAGTGTGATTGATCAGATTCAATATGCCATAACACTGCACAGGGCAATGCATTTCACCTGAAAACTTAACCTAATCTGTTTTTCTGAAAGAGAAAACCTGAATCTCACCTTGCTGAATCGCTGAAGATTTTAGGGTTTTGTTTCCGCAATCATCCTCTTGGCAGAAGAAGTGGTAGGCGCACACTTACCCATACATCCAAGCAGGAAGTGTTCCTTTTTCCTAACTTGTACAGAAAAGCAAATTACAAATCTTTTTCCTCAGATGCCCTTTCCACAAAGTCATCCTTACATGTGTATCCTTGCTGGATGACACCCAAGCTGTCTTCCCCATGCAATTCATTCTAATTCATCAATATTTATCCTGACCATGTTGTGCTTGCAATTGCAAGTGCAGTTTTAATGCTGTGGTTGTCACTGGACCAAACAGTAAATAGACATTGCAGTTTAACATATGCATATGGAATGAGCATATTCTCACTTCTGTCTTGTACCCAGAATTTTGAATTAACACTTTTGTTATTCCTAATACTATTAGTGTTAACGGAAAAATGTCAAAATGTCAAACCATTTTCTATAAACATGTACTACTACCAGATGTCTAGGAATGGGGATTAAGAAGTTTACTCTGTACTTTTTTATTGGATTTCTGACAACTTTACATTTCCATTTATATAGATCAGGAATAAAAATATAATAACCCACAAACTTTGAGCCATTTCCTAAGATCTGGTACGATTTTTGATAAGAACAAATCTTTTAATTCTCATAGATTTCTTCCCTTTTTCCCAGAGAAAGGCCTTTATATCTACTCCTTAGCATAGGGGAAATGGAGGAAGCAGCCTACATGCCTTTTTTATGAAATCTAAGTACTCATTCCGTGCAGAATTTGCATGCTTTCCCAAGAAAATATATGATTAAGACCTTTATCAAGGCCTATTAAAAGCGCTTAAAAGATTCTGTTTTTAAGGACTTTGCAGTGGAACCTATCTGCAAAGCAATGCTCTATGAAGAGCAACTAAGGGAACTGATGGAATAGAGACTTTCTGAAATAAAGAAAATCCAGAAAAATAGAAAAGTAAAGAGTTCTGGAGTAGAAGAACTGGACTAAACTTGAAAGAAGCTTTGAGTAAAGGAGAAGAAGGCTGGATTTAATGAAAGGCAGGAGTGAAATGAAAGGATAATATTGTACCACATGATTTCTTACACATAGGTAAATGCAATGTATAGAATTATCCCTTTTTTTTTTTACCAAAAATAATAAATACAAATTTAATGGTAGAGAAACAGTTTTGAGTTCCTGCTGATTTGCTGAGCTGTGAATTTAGAAAAGATACAATTCTGAAGAAAAAAGTATCTCTTTTAATTTAAAAACAGTAGTACATTCAGAAATCTATCAATTTAATTAAAGCAAAAACAAAAATGTGTAAGTTGTTTAAATAGAAAAATAAAAATGAAACAAAATTCAGAACATTCTCTTCCATTTTTTCTTATTTGATCAACAAACAGCAGAGTCTTTTAGTTGTACAAGCTTATTCCTAAATATTGAAAGGCAGAAAGATAAAGAAAGGGACAAAACCCAAATAATTTTGCCCTTTTTCATGAAATTGCACACATTTCTATTTCAAAAGAATCACTGCCTTCTAATAATTCAAAGCATATTAAAACTTCTCGTTCTGTTACAAATTGCTTCCCCTTAATGGCAAGCCTCATTTATCAATATTTTCTTTTTTACAGTAGCAATTCTACGGAATCTAAAAGAAGAAAGGCAAATAAAGAGAGAAAGAAGGATAGACTGAGAGAGAATGAAAATCCTGACAACTGGATAATAAAAATGTACATAGCAGAAACAAATGGTGCATTGTTGCACTGAAGTTGAAAATTCTCCTTTTTCTGAAATGTCAAAAATATCAGGTAGCTTATTAAGCAGTACAGTAAGATTTTTTTTTTGCCTGATTTGCACATTGTTAATTACCCACTTTGTGAAGAAAGGCAATGGATTTTAAATGCTAATAAAATCTCAATTGAACCAATGTAAACACAACAAAAGAGATTTGATATCAGTACATGTAACAGGAAAGATAATAAGCAGTAAAACGGACATAAGGCACCATGGTGACAGGAACATTATATGAGTCTGTAGAGAGTGAGGCTTACCATCCCAGCAGTGACCTGTTGGCAGATGAGATGGGAAGAATAGGACTTGTCCCTTTTTGAGCTTCTTTATAATCTTCCCGCTTCTAAAGGAACAAATCTTTTCAAGAGGAGTTTAAAGGTGAAGCAGTAGTAGATTGCTTCACAGTTTTGCCTGTCCTATTTTTCTACAATCATGTTCCAAAACAGGAGTCCACAGCAAAATGCCTTCCATCCTGTTTTAGTTACATATAACAGTACTTATGCACCCTATACGCTGTCTTTTACAACATCGGGTTTTTTCCAGCAAAACATTTCCTTACACTTTAGTTATGACATGAAATAATTTCAACCATTCCCGGTGGAGATGGAAGCAGCCAGAAACACAAGAGGTGCTCTTAGTATTACATAGCTGCAGTAGGTGGCAGGTGGAAGTTTTGTCAGACATGTATCTGCAAATATCTGTTTCACAAAAAAAAAAAAAAGAAAGCTTTTTTTGGTACAAATGATATATTTTTAAAACCCATCATATTTTTATAATGTTGCTTATTTTAAACTCTTACCATATGCTCTGCAAATGATGCAGGCATATGGTTCACATACCAATACCATATGTCTGATAATATTTTGCTGTATATTACAGCAATAACAAATATTTTTAATTTGCAGAGCAACTCAATTTAAATTATGTTTTATCCTCATTTTTTCCTTTTGTAAATACTTCTGATAACATTTCTGAAGAAGGCGGTAAATCTCCCAAACATTTTAAAATTTCAAACTAAACATTAAGGGAGTATTTTATGACTGAAACTGTGCATTCACCACTGTGAAAAAAAACCAAAAACTACCACCCTTTGGTAAAACATGGAGAAAAATAAAATAAAAAAAAATAAAATAATAAAATAAGGTAAAGGCACACATTCAAATTACAATGTACTTAAGAAACTCCTGCTTTTAAAATACATATTTGCCCCTGTCTCATCCAAAATGTTAAAGGTCTGAAGTGTTCAGGTTTTTTTTCTTTCTTGTATTTTATGACGTTTAGTTCCTTATTGAATGAACAAGAGATGAACCAAAAGCAAACATGTATGAGACCCATCTTCCTTGAGGCAATATTGCATGTGAAGAGATGAAAAGAGAATAATTCTGTATCCTCTTTTTTTGCCTATGTTATTGCACAGGGATCCTGGTCAGAGTCATGTACCACCATGTTAGGCATTCCCTCCTGTGGGATACTTAACCCCACATACAGAAGTGAAAGTAGGAAGAATGATTTAGAATAAGTCCCTCAACCCAAGCCCATGGAAGGAGAGAAAATGCAGTGTTTGGGGTTTTTTTACTTTGTGGTGACTTACTAGGTGACAACAGCAAAAATATGGATGAATCTGACCTCATTATTAGTACAGAGCAGTTAGTGACTTTGGATGACAACATGTGACATGATAAGAAATCAGGAAGAAGACCAGCTTTGTCTGGAAGAGACTTTAACATGGTAGGTACATGGAGGTTATGTTTTCCAAGACACAACAAACAAAGCCTTTGCTGATAATGTTAACTGGCATGTGCACATCTACAGTGTGATGAATTAAGAGGAATTCATAAGTTGGGAGACAACTAGACTGTCCAATGTCTGCAACAGAATCAGAAAATTGAAAAGTAACAGAAAACATACTTAAAGACCTCAGTGACACAGACATTTCATGTGGCTGTCAGTTGTCACAGTAACCTGAGGTATATGAAGAGACTAAAAAGGGAGGATCAAGAACTCTTTTTTTCAGCATCCAGAAGAAATAAGTAAACAAATGGTGTTTAAAGAAAAGATGAACTAAAGTTCCCAAGAGTCTAGAGGCTCTTTCTGCTGTGGAAAATGTTACTCACCTGCATCTGGAGCTCAGACACTCCAGTTATCTCCTACAAGAAGAAGACTTCTTGTAGTCTTCTACTGTGATGTTGCAGCTTCTTGCCACTTCCTGCGGAGCATGCTGTTTACAAGTGCTATGTACTTCCACCAAGTGAAAATAACAACCTAACCGTTACAAAAGCAGCATGATCTAGACTAAGACCACACACACACGCACACATACACACAAAATCCCAAGCTCCTGTAACATCAAGAATGAAGCCGCAATATAAAAAAGAAAAATAAAAATAACCATTTTAGCCATTTCATTTACATGGACACATTAAAGAAGACACAATGGGGTGGATAGTGAAATGAGATATTGTTCAACTTACAGCTGCTTAATTTCAGTCAAAGCAATTTCATGCCCCACCATCAAAAGGTGGTGAAAATTCCTTCTTTGTATAACATTTATGGCTTATTCCGTAGGTCTTATTTTTTTCAACACCTTCTTATGTAAAATAAAAGCAATGGAAAGCAAAAACATTCTTTGATGCCTTATTTGTTTATATTAGCTGATACTTACATTAGCCCTTATAACATCCAGTTCTTCAGGCTGATATTTAAACTACAGTAATTGCCCATAGTAATATCAGGACAATTTTTAACATACAGCTTTTTTTTACATACATATATTTTTAACAGCTATGCCTGCAGCTTGGGTAACCAGCAAATTGGATGACTGAAGAGTGATGACCATCTGCTTTCAGATCTCTTTGAGGTCACTGTCTTTCCAGTGGATCTCATAATCAAGATATAATGGAAGCAGAATTGAAATCTAGTGGCATTCTCAAATTCTTGGTGAATTTGAGTGGGAATAGGCTGGAAAGCAATGAATTTTGTGTGGCAGAGAGCCACATTTGTAAAACAACTGTTGTGAAACTATTATATATTCTAAAGTGGTCATGTGGAACAACTGTCAGTCACACCCTTTCAATCAAGTCTTTTAAAAACATTTGTTTATAACTATTATTAAGGCCACTATTAAGACACAACAACATTTGCATTACCAGTGCGTTAGTGATAGTTAAGGTTTTCTTTAATTTTAGTAAAATAGATAAAATATGGATAAATATGGTTCCTGATACAAATTATCTCCACTCTAAGTCAGTGGGTATCTGCTACCACTAACCTGCACACAGAGGTTGATTTGAATGGATTTTAATTGTGCTGGAGCCTAGTATTTTATTTTCATAGCACTAACTAATACTATTTCAATATTTCTGTCCATAAAATTTGTTAATTTTTAAATCTCTGACAATTTCAGTTGTGATTTTTGTTTCTACTACATCCTGAGATTGATGTAGTAATGAAAATTTTCTGACTGTAGAAAATGCATTATATGCCATAGGCAATATAGCCAGGAAATCAGCTAACAAGACAAGATAAAATCCAGTTTTAACTTACAGATTTGTTATGTTCACTAGCAAATTAAAACACAAATCAGAAGTTCACCAAAATATAGTGATCAATGCAGTTTTTCTGAAGGAAGAGGAATAACTTAACACCTTTGTTTAAAACTCATTTTAATTGGGTACACCGTATCACAACTACATTAATAACTTATGTGGTAAACAAATACACTTTCTTCTTCACTTTCTTGAAAGACAGCCTAGTTCATATTTTTCCCTTTTCTAGATAGTTTTTATCCTTAACTGGGAGCCAAAATCTCACCTCTCTCTCTTGGGTCATTTCAATATTAAGATGGGACCCTTGATATCTTAGCATTTCATAGCATTTTCTCTGACCAGGACTTTCTACATGGCTTGTATATTAAGGGAAAACTTCAACTTTTCTTCTCTTCTTCAAAGGCTGATCACCTTCAGCAGGTTTTATGGTCTCTAGATAGGACTTAATTCACATTCTTTCCACACTGAGGCAGAGCATTCATGTCAGATTTTGAATTGGCACATATTATATCCCAAATAATTGGGTTTAATTAGCTCACTGAAGTAGCCTAAGAAATACTGGAAATCCTTACAGGTTTCTTCTCAAAATCTTAATTTTTTAGGTTTAACTTATGTTTGATCTGAAGAAAAGTTGAAGATTTATGGGTTTCTTCTTATCAGGACTGCACATGTTACATATATATCCTAAAAAAGAGTGATGAAAAACAAGCTTATTTGTCAATCAAATGGAAAATTTTAAGTTTACTATAATGAGCAAGAAAAGTCAGAAAGATTCTTGGCTTTCTGAAATACTCATGGAAGTTACACAGAAGTCGCCTAACTTAAAAAAACATATAGTTTTTTAATACTTTATTGACAACTATTGTATAAGTCTACAAAACCTTTCTCATGCTACATAACACAGTGAAATCAGTCCACTTGCCTTAGAAGAGGGGTTTTGAAGAACCGTGGAGTGGATTAAATATATGTGAGAAACTCCATTTAAACCCTAGTCTTCATGATTATTTGCCTGCTTGAAGCAGAGATTATATGATTTCTTTGACCTTCACATTAACGTTATTTTTCTAAGCAACAACATAAAAATTGCTGGAAGAATCCTTACCCAGACTTTTTTTATTAGCTTCATTTCCAAGGAGACCAAGGAGCTTAGATTATGTTGTTGAAAGAAGGCTTTGATCTAGAGAGACAGATTAGCTCTGATTCATTATGTTCATTCTAATACCCTGCTCCAGTGTAGCAGTAATTCTTGCGAGATTAACTTTTAAATGCACAGTAATAGAAAATGATCAATTCTTAGCAGCAATCTGAAGCTCACATGTTTAGTAATTACTTTTTCCATTTTAGGATTAATTTTATGTATGTTTTCACAGGTAAAGAAAGTACCTGTTCCCTTAACAGATTTAGCATAACTCTGCTGATCTTCAATGACACAGCCTGCTTGGTTTTACATGCATTCATGTTGAAAACAGTTTGCAGTGGCAGAAGTAGACTAATCATTAAGCTCAGGATTTAATGTAGCAATAGTATATGGAAGCGTTCTCTAAGGATGCAATTTTAAAAGCCAGAGAATCAATTCAAAATCACTAAAAGGAGTACAAACACTACTCTGCTTGTTGATCAGGTTCCTGCTGTTCTGGTGTTTCCAACAGAGTTCCTGAGCAACTGTGTTCACGTGCCATGATCCATGTTGAAGCTGCTTGGCCTTGAACCAAATCTCCAGGAAAAACGGAAAAGGCTTGCTACAAATATGGAGAGCTGGTAATATAATTCCAGGGATCCTTTGTAACAAGCTATTTGATTAGATCACTTTGTTGTTCATATATTTTCTGTAGCTTCTGTAAAGTTCCTGTCTTTAATTTGTCATACCACAAGTTAATGAGCTTCATGCTCAAGAAGTTTGTGCACAATCATACCTTTCTGTTGCATCCAGTGATTTTTCTCCTGGTTGTGAGGTCTATAGTCTCTGAGGTGGCTAATAGACATTCATAAAAAAAGAAATTAGATTTCCTTTCAGGAAAGGATTTCTACAACTCCACAGAGGAACCTGTACCTCATGCAGAAGAACAATCTCTTGAGTATGATACAATATCGATAACATAAAGATCATGGAATTCAGATTCTGGCTACTGCCCTTTACACTGCTATTTCCCCTCAGAAGTAAATGCTGTAGTCACTTCTGCGACAGATTTACACCCTCATCTGCTTAACATTTACTAAGTGCAAATAAAGGACAAAATTTGGTGTATGGGAAAGAGCACATAGGTATGCTGAACTTACTTCTTATCCGTGTGGGAATACTACTCTGTAAAATGTGTCAGCCTCACTGATGTATCTGCTGACATTTATGCAATTACAATGAAAGGAATCCTACATTTTTAACAAGACATAAGTCCTACAAATGTTCATGCACAGTCATCTTTCTTACAACATGGACTTTTGTGTTGGTGGTTTTCTGTTGGCCATTTTTTGTTATTTGATTTTTTCTTTTCTTTTTTTTAATAATTTGTCTAATGTTGCTCTAAAATATGACTTAAAGGAAGATTTATGGTTTTAAACTATTGTGGTGTGTTGACCTTGGTTGGCTGCCAGGTACCCATCCAGCTGCTCTCTTACCCTCTATCCCCTCCAGGAAAAAGATCGTGGGTTTACTTGCCAGTTACCATCAGTGGCAAAACAGACTTGATTTGAGGAAAATTGATGTAATTTATTCCAAGTTAAAAATAGAGTAGGATGATGAGAAACAAAGGCAAAACTGAAAACATCTTTCCCCAACTTCTCTCTTCTTCTCAAGTTCAACTTCATTGCCTATCCTTCTACCTCCCCACTTCCTAGGTAGCTCAGAGAGTACAAGGAGCTGTGTCTTGTGGTCAGTTCATAACACTCCTGCTCTACTGCTCCTTCTTCCTCACAGCTTTCCCTTGACTGAGCATGCAGTCTCTACCACGGGATACAATCCTTCACAAATTGCTCTGTTGGAGATCCTTTCCATGGGTTGTACTTTTTCAAGAACTGCTCCACTGTGGATCCTCTCCATGGAGTACAGTTCATCAGGAAGAGACTGTTACAACATGGGTTCCCTACAGGCCACTGCTCCAGTGTGGGCTCTCCATGGGCTGCAGCTTCCTTCAGAACACATCCACCTGTTCCATCAGGGAGTCCTCCACAGGCTGCAGTGTGGATATTTTCTCCACTGGTGTTATCCACGGGCTACAGGAGAACAACCTGCTTCTCCACAATCTTCTCAGGCTACAGGGAATTTTCCACTCTGACACCTGGAGCATGTCCTCCCCCTCCTTCCTAACTGACTGTGATGTCTGCATATTTTCTCTAAAAGATTCCCTATACTATAACAAATTGCTATTTACAATAGTTCAGTGAAAAAGCTATTTTCAAAATTATTATTTAATTCCTGTCCGCTATTACAAAAATGAAATTCGATAACAACATTGGCAAAATACAGGTTATTTGTTGAAATTTTAGAAAGAATTTTATTGCCTTCTGAAATATAAACCAGGAAGAAAAACATCATGTTGACACTTTTCAGTCAGTTAAAAGATATGCTTCCCAAGCCAAAAGGAATTTTAAAGGCAATATCACTGAAAAATTAAGAATCCGAAAAGCTGTATTTTTCATACTTTCAGCTTTTATACCTAAGTCCTTTTAAGGGGACTATTTTGTCTACTGCAACTTGTACAGTTTGGAGCTGCTCCTCATTTAAGTTCATAACAAATTTTGCATGTGACTCATCCTCTCAATTCCAAAAATAAATCTTCCTTTTTCCTGCAATTTTGCATAATTGGTCTCTGATAAGAGCAAAAGAATTATGCAACTACTTGATACGCTTTAAGGCAGCTGTTTGAGACATATGTGATTTCAAAAAGTTACTCATATTTCACTTTTTGAGAGCAGTACATCTTTGTCATGAAATTTATAAAGGAAGGAGGAGGCTAGAAGCTCAGAACTTGCTGTACTTAAAAGAAATTATGTAAAACTGGACACTGATACTCTCTGTGTTGAAAAACAGGAAAATATTTTACTACATCAGTTTTGGATTAAACCATATCTAAATAAGGTTGTACTGAAATGTGTCTGATACTCAACTATAAGGGCAAAGTGTGCTCAGTCATACGTAAAATTTGGTAAAAATGTAACTGTTGCAAGAAACATAGATTTCCATCAGGATAGAAACAGAGGCTTCCAAAAAAATTGTAAAGGATTCTACAGCAAATAAATTCCAGTGTCAGATAAAAATAAAAACTATACTTTCTTAAGGGGTTATAATGTTTCAATGGGGGAAAAGGCTGCATTTTGAAACTGCATTTTACTTGTACGTATTTTTCAATTTAATTTAAAATGTTAAAAAAAGAACAATACCATCAATGTTTTGTTTTCTTGGATCCATTACGTGTATTTATTCACTGTTGGGACATCAAACCAAAAAAATCAATCTTTTGCATAGCTCTAGTTACATAATGTGCCTGCCCTGACCTTCCAAGGATGCTGCGCATAAACAGGAAATACAAATTCAATTTATAACCAAAATGATGAGATGAAAGAAGACAATTCTTTAAAATGAACCTAAATAATTTTCTCCTGACCTCTTCTCGCACTTCATACAACAAAACCAGATAAAAAGTAACTTGTTTGATTGCTTCTTGCTGAACGTAGTGTGAATACAAAAGCAATCAACTAAAAGCTGGTCCTCAGTTTCCGCATTTTTGTAGCATTTGAATTGAAATACTTCTGACTTTTCAGCATTGTATGCATTTGAAGAATTAAAGGGTTTGTATTATAGAAGGCACGCTTTACTAAAACTTCCCAGAATCATTAGGATTTTTCTTAAAATATTTGTCTTTCCTGCACAGATTTTACTGCTTAGCCAGACTATAAAATATATCAAATAAAACACATGAAAACAGATAAACTGCACTGCATGATTTTGGAGGTTCCAGGGATATGTGTTTAGAAATTAGGCAATGCCAGAATTACATAAAACCTTACATGACTATGTACGTCTCATATTCATCATTGTCTATTCTGTAGCTTCCTGATCACATAATAATGTTTTAAGATTCCCCTTTCTTTTTATGCACAGGATGAATAGCTCTCATTTAATAATATTCAGTGCTATCCTTTGTTTCTTTTAGCTTTTTGTACTTTCTGTCTCTAGTCCTTATTTAATGGAGTCAATTGAAACTCAGAAGACAGATTTATTAATTTCTATGGGAACTTTTCTGTTTCAATCAGAAAAGTATTACTAGAACTCTTCACAAGGATTATTCAATTATTGAATTTATGCCCACAGTTCTCCCCTCACATAAGCATTATTATGTCCATTTTACAAATGCAGAGTTGCAGGGCATTTTGTAGCCAGAAAAACATTAGCCAGTCATTAGAACCTGATTTTCCAGTACAGATACTATGTTATGTTCAAATTGCAGCAGCTGCACCATGGAGTCTTAACATTTATACATATATGTATGGCTATAGAGTTCTCAGAAAAGGGAAAGACATGAAATGAAAACTCAGTTGCATGATGTTAGATTTCTCTTTTATCATAGCAGTATATACCAGAAGTCAGTAACAATAATGAGCCCTGCTGCAACATCTACCTTAGGTTTTTCTTAACCCATAGAAACCTAAAAAGTAAAAACTCATCCCATTTCTCTGCAATGGCAGCCAGATATTTGTAAGTTTTCAGGTTTCTTACACTCTTTCCAAACTTCTAGTGACTATGTTCAGAGACAAAATGTGGAATAATTCATTTTAGCCATTCTTGCCTGTCTTTTGAGCAGATAGAAGTAATTGGTTGTCTTCTGTTATCTTCATCAGTGTCCTGTAGAGAAAGAAAGAGGCTATTTTGCTAATGGCTTTTGTAATAGTTCTGACTAACAAAGTCAGGATTCAGAAACATTTTCCTTCTGCTTTTGTAAGGAAAACAACTCTAATCATTATAAAACCATAGAATCATAGTATGGTTTGGGTTGGAAGGGACTGAAAAGATGATTTAGTTCCAGCCCCCCGCCCAAGCCCTGCCTCTGTCAAAGGGACACCTCTTCACTCTGTTCTTTCCAATTACAATGCCACTGTCTCCTTTAACCACCTTTGCTGACTTCTGCTTCTTTCTACAATGACGATGCTTTTTACTTATGCATTTCCAGGCCCCCGAACCAGATGTTCATCCCATGTCCAGCACTAGCAGAACCTCAGCTCCTTACTCCAGAACTGCCTGCCCGTTTCAACATTTCCTCCAGTTTCCAGGTTCACAGGTTCTCCGTCTCAGCTTCTGTAGTCTCAGTACTTCTCTTCCCTTGTGACTAACAGCTTTATTTCTGCAGAATTCTCTGTTACTCCAGTTGTCTCTAACCAATGCCCATTTCCAGTTATCCCAGTGTCTGCATCCCTTATGATCCTGAGAGTCTCATGTTTCTACTTCTATGCAGGCTCCTCACCCAGACAGGGAATACCCAGCAGTGTTCAGCATTGAGCCTGGTGCCCTTTCTAGTATAAGTGAGGCAAGATTAACATGAAAAAAAAAATCCTCTGGAAACTGAAAGATTCCTCTATTATATTTCTGTGAACTATTCTTTTTAATCATATAGCTCATAGACAAGTTCAGACAGATTTCACTGTGACAGAAAAAGCACAGACTGTAATAGTTTGCCAATTTCCAAGTTCAAAGCGAGAATTTCTTCTTTTTTATTTTTTTACTTTTTCCTTTTTGTGTGTGGTTTGGTTTTGTATTTTTTTTTCTAGTGTGGGCCAGTCAACAGAGTTTTCTATTGATATAATTCTCGGAAAAAGGTAAACTGCCTTGGCTGGCAAAATCCTAATAATTTCACTTTCCAACAGACTCAGCATAAGAAATTTCACTGAGTGCTTAGCTTGGCAAAGTCTTCTGTTCCTGAACACAAAATCTTGTAGTAGGAAGCATTGTCTCCTTAATGATTTACAGTCTTAGAGTGTATGAGGGAAATAGACTCTTCATCTCTGATTTAATTTATTTCTCCTCTAAGTCTTTGGTTATTCTTAACTGCTTCTCCAACTACACATTTTCTCTTCTCTTGAAGAAATTGCTATAGTCAAAAGAAGAGGAAATGCTGAAAATATATTGAAACATATGTTGAATTCTGAATGGGTTTTTATTTCCCATTTTCAACCCAGTTTTCTCATACAGACTAGTGGGCAGTCCATGAAGAGAAGCTTAGACTTCCCTTACTGAAGCAGAATTTGACAAATGTTTCTAAATGCTGTTAGGATTTTCCCTTTATTCATATTGAGAAAGGGAAATATGATTTCTCCCCGTTTTCTCTCTACCCTCATCTTGTTAAAAATCCTTTCTACAAGTGTTAAAATTGATAAATACATATAAAAGTGGTAAGTAAAAATCTGATTCTCCCTACTTTTTTACAACATGGTCTAGGCAGTGAAACTAACCCAGATTTGTGTCTCTAGTAAAAGAAATTACTCTCCTGTATGTGAATACATGGTTCTCGAATGTTCAGATAATTCTTGTTATTTACACTCCTGAGTTTCTGAACCAACACTTGCAGTCATCATTCAGAGCCCGTACATTATGCATAGTAAGCCGTATACCATAAATACCCAGAAGAGGAAAGATTGTGAGCATAGTTGGATATAGATAGTTCCTCCCTCTCCTGCAGCTAAGGAATCTGATGTGTCCTCTCTCTCTCCCCAACTCAAAGATCTTCTCCTCCAAAACACTTTATACCTGTTGCCTAGCCTGTTCCAAAACATATGGGTGCAAATATTTTTTTGAGCTTAAAACTGGACGTGAGAAAGTTCAGATCAGCCTAATAAGAGGCCTGAGTGGCTAGAATAACATCAGTGTCAGACAAGAAAATATATTTGAGTTTTGAAGAAGTCAAAAGTAGACTTCTGGTGCCCTTACCTTCAGTACAATATACTGAAGGTATATTTCTGTCATATCACTTCCTTGTCATACACCTATTACAAAAAACACAAGCTCCTCATGGCATCTTAGCATATTTCTTTTAGAAGATTCACCTATTAAATATGTCATGGAAATAGAAATGAAAAGAATTTCGGCAAATTAATAAGAATCAAGAGATCTCTGCAGCAACGGTTGAAAGAGGAACAAAATAATTGCCTTCACTTCAAGCTGAAGAAGTAATGGTCAGAGAAAGTTTAAATCCTTTCTGACTATACTTGATTATGTTGAAACAAAACAGTGAGCGACTTGGCAGAAAGTTTCTTAAAACCTCTAGAAAGGAAGAGGGCTTCATTAATTCAAGTACTTGGTGAAAAGGCAGAAAAATAAAATTGTAAATGTTAGGAGCTGCTGTTTAGGAAAGAAGTGTGGTCTCAGTTGAGAAAATATCAGTTTACAAAAACAGCTGTGCATGTTTTAAGATTACAATACATCCAGATAAAATAGAAATAAGCATCATTGCAATATATAATGTACATAAACAGTAGTTTACAAATAAGCTGAAAGAAACCAGATACTAATGACAGAACTACCCTGTTGATTTTTTTTAATAGGAATAACCTTACTAAGAAGTGTTTGGATACGTGCATAGTACCCTTGGAATCAAAGGAACTCACAGGTTCTATAAAAACCTTTAGGAAACCCAAGATCCTTCAGTTTGATTAGCCCGAGGTGCCAGCTTTGATGAACACTCTATGGAAAGATACGTTTTGGAAACGTGTGCCCTAAACCCAGGGATTGTATTCACATTCTGTGTACCAGAAAAGACTGCTGACAAACTAATTCCAGTGCTCCTACAAGGCCTTCTTGAAGCCTGACTTAAACAAGTCATATCTTCAAAGAGACCCTGTGCTACATTGTGACAGTCATATGTGTTGCAGAATCTCAAGATAAATATTCTCACCACATGCATTATCCTAAGTTTATTTATCCATTGTAAGTTTATTTCAAATTTAAAATCATAAGAAGTAATTTCACTGGAAAAATTAATCAATTATTTCTTCCCTATTCCATTTTTCCCTCTCATTGTCATTCATACAGTGTACTGCACTCTTAGCACAATCTCTAAAGAGAACTGTACATGACTAATTTTTCAGAAGTGTCCATAAAGCAAAACCTGATTTAAATGTGGTTAGACTACCATAATTGTCAAAGCTACCAGAGAACTAACAGTTAGAAACTTGACTTTGAGTCCAGAAGATGAAATTGGGCAGTGTCAAAATAAGATGAAATGTGACAAGACATCATGTAGTAAAGATAAATTTTGAATGTTTTTCCAGGAAATAAATTAATAATACAATTGACTTAATTGGAATTAAAAATTGTAATTAAGGAGATTGTACTGGTATAAATCAATTAATATCATCAGTGTGTTTATAGCAGTAGTTCTTTGCTGGAGTTATTTCAGACTTCTGGATCGTACATATGTTTACATCTGTAATGCGATCGTGCAGTATTTATTACTGTATGAACTGTATCAAATTCAAATGGGACCCGGATGTCTTCCATTTTCCTGAATACTTTTAAATTGATTTTTTTTGGATTAAAAAAGAAACTCAGTCTCAATTTTTGCCTATCAGTTTTGTAAACAATTCAGTGAGAAAAATTAGTTTTGTTTAAACATTTCATAGAAAATAACCTGGTTCAAGAGTAGCAGTAATTAAAAGAAGCAATAGACATAGAGAGGTAAACACAAGAATCTGCTGAGGTGATACAGACAACAAATTCTCTGTAAGTCCCTGGCAAAGTTAGATACATATAGGAATAACGTCAAAGTGAAAGCATCTTGACCAGATAGATAAAGAGAAGCAAGTGTCTCTTGCAAATGAAAGGCTCTTCATCAGGCCAGATGTCAGGTGGAACAGGAAGAAAATCCATCAACTCTAACCTGAAGATCAAGATTGAGAAAGGCAGTTTCTGGTTGTTCAATTATACTCACCATTGGACTTCTTCAGGATTTCTTTTGTACTGCTGAAAATGTTGAAGGCTATATTAACCTTCATAGTATAAGGCTTTGTCTAAAAAGTCGAATGGTCAAAAGAGCTATTTGATAATCTGTTGTTAGAAATAAAGGATAGGAGAAATCATTCAGGGAGATATCGGTCACATTTGGTGGCTGACGTAGTCTGAATAACAATTACTGCTTATAGAGAGAGGAAACGCAAAATATTCTATTTTGATTCAGAATGTAGGGGTTCATTCAACACATATTACTATTGCTAATGTAGGTTAAAAAAAAAATCTGAAATCCCACATAGGAAGCGCAGATTTTTTCTTCAGAATTTTCATGTACATAATAAAGCAGTGTCATGTGTGCCTTGGGGTCCTCATTTCCTGGAAAAATGATTATATGTTTTGTGATATCTATCATTTTGCTATTCAGAGTGTCTTAGAATCACGTTGCATTCTCAGCCCATAAATGAACTACTGAATTATACCATCTGTAGGTATTTGTCTAGCACAGAACTAGGTTGGGGAAAATCTTACCCGTAAGCATTGAACAACCCAAAACCAAATTACTGGCTTAAGTACAGGAAAACAGACTCTTAGTCTAACCACTTGCCCTGCTCATCTTTCTGCACTCTGAAATTTAATCCTAGGCTGGAAACTGGAGCAAATAACAGTTAGAAAGTCTATTATTCCATCAGTAAAGTAAGTATGTATAAAGCTGAATCTTATACAGGATTACTACAAACAAGAAGACGCTAGAGAGGTAGAATGTGCGTGAAAAAAGGTTTAATATGACAAAATTTTACACTGAAAATTTTGTATGTCATGCAACTTATCCTACATTATTATATACTGTATTTTCTAATTCCTCAAGCAAAAATATTTCTAACATTTTTTAATGTGACTGAACTTTGTTGTTTCTATCATTGTACTAAACCAAAGGTTACAAGAAGGTTATGAAGAAATGTAGACACCTTTTTCTTTATTTTCAGAAGAGCTAAGCAATCCATTACTGCACAGCACAAAGAGAAATTAATCCCAACTTAGAAATTCCTACAAAAGTATGTCTTATATATTACCTTCAAGAGCAAACTACTTTCCCAGAATCACAGAATTGTTAGGGTTGGAAGGACCTCTGGAGATCATCTAGTCCAATACCATGCCAAGGCAGGGTCACTTAGAACAGGTTATACAGGAATGCATCCAGATTGCTATTGAGTGTTTCCAGAGAGAAAAACTCCAAGACCTCTCTGGGCAGCTTCTGGTGTTCTTCCACCCTCAACGTGAAGAAGTCCTCCCTCATGCTGAGGTGAAAATTCTTGTGTTTAGTTTATGGCCATTGCTCTACGTCCTGTCACTGGGCGCTACTCTTGGCACCTCTCTCTGAGATATTTATATGCATTAATGAGATCCTCTCTCAGTTTTTTCTCTAGACTAAACAGGCTCAGCTCCCGCAGCTCTCCTGGTAAGTAGTTGCTTCAGACCCCTAGTTATCTTTGCTGGACCCTCAGCAGTAGCTCCTTGTCTTTCTTGCTCTGAGGAGCTCAGAATTGAATACAAAGTAGACATTAACATTCAAGTACCAGCAAGAGCTGGAAAACAAGCGTGTTTACAAAATTCATTGAAAACTTATATTACTTCTAGTAGAAATATAATAATAAATTCCTTGTTTTGGCTGTTCATACTACTACCCTGACTACAAAATTCTGACATATTTTTATGTAAAAATAGTTATTTTTAAAAATTCCTTTATTCATTAGGTTTAACTTTTGATATTTGAGAGCTCAAAGAAACTGTCATGATTCTCCGTATATTTGACAGATAAAATTTGCTTAGTGAATTTTGCTTTATCTGTATGTGAAAGTTGTCATCATGTTCTCATTAGGTTCCTTTTACATCGTAGAGAAAAATCAGAGGATATAAAATTAGTATTGTTTCTTTTCAGGGACAGGCTTGCTTAGCAATGTTCATAAATGAAGAATATAGATCTTTATCTTGGATAACCAGCATTTGTTGTTTATTTAGAACTGGTGCTCTCAAATTTTGGTTGTTTAATCCTGAAAGGAAAAATACCTTTTCTGGTTATTTCCTTTTTTTTTTAATATATAAATCTAGAGTTTTAACCATATTCAGTGAAGTGAACAATACTGAATTTTGAATAGGACTGTACTGCAGTTAGATGGTGCAAAGTCTAAGATATGCAGCAAGCTAAGTTAAACAAACTGTGGTTGTAACTAATCCCTGATGATGCAAGGGACTACTACGCATTCCCAGTAGGTGACCTTCGTTGTCTTCATGCAGTGGGAGAAAACAGATACCAGTTAGCCATAGTGCATTCTGGACAAGGAATAGATTTATCAAGGGAATGAGTATGCCTTCTCCTGTCAGACCTTGACACTGGGGCCCGACTGAGTGCACTCTCAATCTGATATGGCTGCCATGCAGTGAGTGGCTCAGCTCATCCAGAATTGGAAACATTGCAATGATTCATACTGGCAAAGAAAAAGGTATGTCTTTTTATGCTCTTCCCCATTCCATCCCATGATGTGATGGCAATATCTTATGATTGTAAGAGGCATGATCCAGTTTAGAGAGAGGAGTGTCCACCTGGGACCAGACAAGCCTGGATGTACATACAGACTGGGGAAGGAGAGGCTGGAGAGCAGCACTGTGGAGAGGGATCTGGTGGTTCTGGTCAATGGCAAGTTGAATACAAGTCCATAGTGTTCCTTGTCAGACAAAAGGGCCAACCATGTCCTGGATGCATCAGGCACAGCATCACCAGCTGGGCAAGGGAGGGGATTGTCCCGCTCTGCTCTGCACTGGGGCGGCCTCACCTCGAGTGCTGGGGGCAGTGCTGGGCACCTCAATACTAGAAGGATCTCAGGCTATTAGAGAGTGTCCAAAGGAGGGCCTCGAGGATGGTGAAGGGCCTTGAGGGGAAGCCGTGTGAGGCGCAGCTGAGGTCACTGGGTCTGTTCAGCCTGGAGAAGCGGAAACTAAGGGGAGACCTCACTGCAGTTACAACTTCCCCATGAGCGGAAGAGGAGGTGCAGACACTGATCTCTTCTCTGTGGTGCCCGGTGATGGGACCTGCGACAATGGCCTGAAGTTGTGTCAGGGGAGGTTTGGGTTGGATATTAGGAAAAGGTTTTTCACCCACAGGGTGGTAAAGTGCTGGAACAGGCTCCCCACAGAACTGGTCATGGCACCAAGATTGCAAGAGTTCAGTGAGGTTTTGGACAATACTCGCAGGCATGTTGTGTGATTTTTGGGGCTGTCCTGTGCAGGGCCAGGAGTTGGACTCTGGTGATCCTTTTGACTCAGGATATTCCATGATTCTACCCAAAGTGGCATTAGTACCAAAAAAGAATGAGTACAGCTTTACAGATTTCATACTATAAAATATCTCTAAGAAATATATATATATATTAGAAATCCAGTTCACATCATCACATCACATCATCAAATACACACATCATGTATTTGATATATTTTATATCCATATTTCATTCAGCATGGACAAGCAGGCTGACAGTATAGAACCCCTGCCGTTATTGTGTGCATGACACGATCATGCAGCTGAATACTTAAAAGAACCAATACAAGAGTACAAGTAAAAATTGTATTCTTCTGACTGTACACTGTGTTTTCTTCCTCTTTGAATGCCCATTTCATTTGTTCTTTCATAATTTTCAATAGCATATTCAAATACTTGATTATCAACTCCATACGGAAACATGATTACCAATCAACTCCCAGACTGTGCTTCTTGGTAGTCAATTCAGAATTTGAGCAGTCTTCTGAATATCCTAAAAAAACTCAACAAAAATAAAGCCTAAAGTATCCCTATACAAATTTTCTTTGCTCCTGAAAAGGGCTAACCTAATCATCTTTTTAAGTTCAGCTTTTCAGGGGACTTTGTGATGTAAATGGTTTTATCAAATATTGGAATATCCATGTCTCACAGAGTTGCTGAAATGCTGCCTGTCATAGAAGCAGACACAAGGAGAGAAGAAAAAAAGTGAGGAAGTTCTAGACACATCCTAATTATAGCAATCTGCTGTGCTGATGCAGATGTATGCAAAAATACATATTTGTCTGCTTCTTGTAGACTAAATTGTGTTACCTTGCCTGGATCCAGAGCCTTTGGTCCTCATTTGCATACTGCCTTTGTCACATGAATCAGTCATTGTTATACACACTTTCTCTGAAAGAAAATTCACGCATTTTAATACAAGTATAAATAACATATTGTTATAGACCAATGTTGTTTTAAGAAAATATTGTCATAGATTTAAAAACAGTAGAAGTGCTGCAATGAACAATTAAGAAAAAAAATATGTATTAACGGGAAAAAGAAGATGAATCTTTTTGCAAGAAAAAAAAGTATTCATAACAGTTTTCACAAACATACTCCCTCATGCAAGGATCAAGTTATATCTTGAGGTGCATTCACACAGCCAGCTGAGACTTGGAAATTTATAATCCATGCAATTGAAAGGCCTTTTTTTTTCTTTTTTCCAAAGAAAGACTTTACACATGGTGATATTTCTGTGAAAGGAGAATGACTCAAAATAAGCATATTCATAAAGAAGTTTGCAAGGATTTCATTAGTTATCTTCTTTAGTACTATTGTCACTTAATAGGAAAAGCAACATACAGAACATAACTCTGCCTTTTTTTATTACAGACAAATTCCCTGTTAAAAATAATCACAGTTTCATTAATTAATAGATTCCATTTGGGGAGAGAGATTAAATATTTCTGGAATAAACATTTCAGCATATATTTCAATCATGTAGACTGCTTACATACATTTCTAGATTAAAAAATATATTGGATAAGACAGTTTCACACTAGTCATATCCCAGTTTATTTGTTTCTTAGGCACTGAAATGTAATTAAAAACTTATAATTTAAATTAGAACAGCTCCCTCCTCCTCCCTGTGATTTCTTCCCTTCAATTTTCAGTTTTGACTGGAATGTTCTAAGAGTAGCACTTAAACTAATTGCAATTTTTGCTTTTTCATCATCCACTCTTTTCACTTCACCACTATGTACCTTCATGTAAAGGAAAGGTGACCAACTTCCTCTGAAGGTGATGCTAATGCAGTTCAATAAGCAGCAGAGAGAACAGGGTGACCTGAAATGGTGCAAGCCATATCAGAAAGGCATTTCATTTTTTCTATTATGAAAATGAGATTCTCCTTTAAGTGTGGTTATTGAGGTGCAGAAATATAATGTAAAGTAACATAGACTTAAGCAAGATGACCTCATTCATCATCCTGGGGTCAGCTAAAGATGTCAGAAGCATTCTGAGCACTGGTTAGAGAAATACAATTTTTCAGAGAAGAATTTCTTATTCTCTTTGGGATTGACCCTTTAAACTATAGCATACTGCTGAAGGAAGAACAGAGCCTTTACATTAGCTCTAAGCATTAAGCAATTGCACAGCACCTGTGCAGAGAGACAGTTTAGCTTGAAGAAATGTTTAACCATGTTCAGCAATATGGAGTGAGAGTCTACACCTGCTCTGATCTCATAATTGGTAAAGAGGAGGAAAAGTGGGCATCGCAGCAGGCAGAAAAGGTGTTTCACTGGGCTCAGGATCAGAACCATAAATTTTGACTGGAACACAGCTGCTTGGCTGCAATGCACCTTATGCAAACAATTCAAATAGCCAGTATTTTTAGGGTTTCAGTTACTTCTCCAGCTAGCCAAAATTATTCAAATGTGCTTAAGAACTGTGTTTACAAGGAATTGATGAGGGGGGCAGGCGAGACAGCCAGCCGCTAACACGGAAATGTGCCTACGGGTTCAGAGCAAACAGTGCCTCTCACAACTGCTCCATGCCTCCGACCATATGGTGTTCATCTGTTCATCTCCCCAGCCATTCATTTGGACTAGGATCTTGAACTGTGCCAAATAAGCTTCCCAGGGAGTTTTCCCACAAAGATACAGGGGAGGAGGGTTGTGTTATTTGAGTTTAGCCAATCCAATCTCTCCCCTCCAGGCCTTTATGAATAAAAACAAGATGGAAAACTTGCAAACATCCTGCCTGAGTCACCATCTCTGTTGGCCCAATCCCTCACCCAGACAGTTGCCTTCTACAATCCCTGTAATTTCCTTCTCAAGGATATTGTTTAACGGCCCAGCCACCTGAGTGCCTATTTCTGTTAAAAAATTTAAAATTATACAAGTTTCCCAGGCTCCTCTTTTCCTGGAAAACTTGTTGATCTCAGGCAGTCAGTTCATGTCTTCCCTCCATTTTATCAAACTAGACAGGGTTCTGTAGTTTTGAGTTTTTACTCAGACAAAGATATAATTTCTAACAATAGTTCATTGTCAATTCTTTTTGGGAAGTTGCCAGATGTTGCTTTAATTCATTTTGTGGAGTCTCCTGACTCAGTTCTAAGTCTTGTTTTAATTCCTTTTGGTCCTATATCAATTCCTCTTGGCTATTTTTATATCTATAAAATCTCCATTATTTATTGCATATTGATTCGACAGCCATATGAACACATAATCTGCTTTGCTGCTAACACCAGTTTCATCGCTTCCTGTCCCAAGAAGGTAAGTATTTTTGATCTAATAGATTGTCTTTCTTAGCTGGGAAAATTGATTCTGTTAGTGAAATATGTCTTTGATGAAGTTAATATCTAACTAAGAGTGAAAAGAGTTTTGCTACCTAAACACTGAAGGCAGAAAAATCAGAAGGTATTTCCTCAATCTAAAGATAACTTTCCTTTTTTCCTTAGTCCTGTATCCAAAAGAAACTCTTTTTTTTCTGTCTCTTTCCTTCCTCCTAAGACCCAGCTCTGCACAGACAGGGACAGCTCGGGGAAAGACAGATGTTGGCCCCAGAGCAGCCTGCTGATTCCCCAGCTGCTGGCTCTCCAGGGTCTTTTCTCAGGCACTGGCTGCTGGTCCAGAATCCAGAAAAATGGATTTTAAATGTTCCTTCCTGTGTTGAGACAAAGACAGGTCCTTTGTGTCACGGCTTGGACTCTTTAATTTTTAGTAGAACCTAGAGTAACATATCTGCTTTCTTTTGGGCCTTTTTACACCACTACCTTACCTCAGTTTACATAATTTTATTGGCTGAGGAGTAAAAATATGTCTGCAGAAGTAATCTATTGGGTTTTTTACTCACAGCTTGCCTCTATGTATTTCTTACTCTGAAAAGGTTATTTCTATTATAGTTGTTGATTTATTTATTATTTGAATGGAAATTTACTAGCAACAAAGTACCACATCCTGGTTTATCTTTTATCACACTCAGTTGAAGATCTTAGTGAAGAAAATGAGTTCCTAATCAACTTGGAGATAAATGGTGTAGAAATTCTGAGATTCTTGTTACAGTATATGCAACTACATTAAATACTCTTAAAACTATACTTTATTCAGAAAAATCTGTTAGCAGTAATATGAATTAGAAGGAGACTAATAAATCTGACATTATATATATAAAAAAATTTCTTCATAAGAAAAGAAATTAGAAAAGAAAGAAAAAGAAATGAAACTCCCACATTCTCCAATCCACTCCTCAAATTTAAAAAAAAAAAAAAAAGAATTGGCATAATGATAATCACAAAACATGTTCTATTCCTGATTTTCGCTTATTTGAAGCTTGGCAAGAAGTAACAAAGAATCAGCTTAAAAACCTCCAGCTTCAAAGGGTGGGGGCTTTCTTTCTCTTTCAAGCATGAGAGGCACTTAAAGCACTTGCAACAGTATAACCTCTGATTCTCTTTACAAACTCCCACCACACTGACTTGCCTGCCTTTCACTTACTTGCAGTTGTTAGAGGAAACACATTAAAAATATGAGTAAGCTCATGATGATTTTCTATTACCTTACACGGTAGTGGCAGATGAACTCCCACAATCAAGGACAGAGTTCTCTAGGATAAGCACATTTAAGGTACATAAGAAAACCATCTCTTTTTGAAATTTTAAATAGAAGCACCTTACATAGGTTTTGTTGAACATTTTTTCCAACAAAGGAAATAATTTTTGATCCAAGAAGTTCTACAGTTAATCCCATGTCATTTGACTTTAGGTTCTTATCACCAAAGAAAGTTTCTTTTTATTCTTTTCAAAGGTATGAAAAGGTTAAGAGGAGTACCTTCTCTCCAGACTTTCACTCCTGCACTCCCTTCAATAACAAAGCCTTCACATCTCTGCTTCTTTCCGTATTTCTACCGTATACTTTACACCCAGTATCACATACCAGTAGACAAACTTGACGTGAGAAGCTAAATATGAAAGATTGGAACTCATTCTTGATTTCTTCTAGATTTAAACCGTCTTTTGTGCTTCCCTTTCCCCCACAGAGTTCCTGTGCAGTCCGATGTCTTGCCTCTGCTCATCTTTGCTGTCCACTGTTCTCAAGTGTTCTCCTGTCAAAACAGACTGTGCTACAGGAAATACATCTCCGTGGGGTTTTTTTGGTCAAAACTATGCAAACTTTTTAAAATCAAATCCTTTTATTTCTTATATCTAAACACAGAAAATCATCACTTTTTCAGCCTATTCTAATTACACTTGGTTTCATTTAAGTGTTGCAAGATATATTCTGCTCCACCCAAATCCTGCTAAAACAAATTAATCCAAATTTAAATGATTTTATAACACTGTTTTCAGTAGTTTAACATTTCTTATATTCCTAAAATTCGATGGTTGGATTACTTATTTTGTGAAACATACCTTCCACATTTGCGTACTTGAATAGGAATTTATGTATATAACTATATGACTCTTGTGCCACAGAGTGGAATATTAACAGCAATATTTATTATATGTATTATGTTATTGTCTACAAGTAAACTTGGCTTGAAGGTCCCATTGTATTAATCAATACACAGATAGTTCCATCTTGAGTAGCATCTAAGCATCACTCCATAAAAATATTAATAATTCTTAAGTCCAACTATCAAACTGTCTTTGGTATTTTCCCTCTGTATCCATGTATCCCACTATATAGACAAGAAAAATAGGGAAAGAAGTAGGAATTTTTTTTCAGTTTTATCTTTTTAGAGGATTAAGTCACTTTCTCTCTGCTAGCCAAGAAAACTTAGCTTTTTCTGAATGTGTTTTCAATAGAGCCTCAACAGGAAGACACACAATATGGCTTTGATGAGACCAGAACACACCGTAGCAGAAATGAGCAAGGGACCATGGACGCTGAGCGTGCACAGTGCTGGCCAAAGTTGTCTTTCACTGACCCCTCACTTCCGTGACTCACATCAACCTAAAAAGGGGCCAAGGTCACTTCCAAACACTGTGAGTGATGAGATCCCTAGTGCACCCTGCAATCACCTGAAAAGCACCTCCACACTTTTCCCCTGATAGACACATAAAGAACCTCAACTGCTCTCAGATAGACTCCAGCCCTCTTTCAGCTCTCAATGATCCAAGAGCCTTTGGATCTCTTCTGCTACCACCTGTCCTGCAAGCGGACCTTCATCAGAACAGAAGATTCAGGAAACACCCAAGATTTTCAGCACATATTCAGAAATTCTGCATTTTCATTAACCTTAAAATCCTAGCATCAAGCACACTCAGACATTCACCAGCAACCCTAAGCTATTTACCAGCCCTGCACAAAACTGCGCACACAGGAAACTCATATGCAGGTTTCAACATTCTTGGTGCTACTCTTGACTCTGCTTGAGGTAGATCATAAACAGAAATTATATAAAATTTTTTCCAGATGTGCACATTATTTCACTTCATAATTTTCATAATGAATCATCCATGCCATTCATTGAATAGCACAGTAATAGTCATGTGAACATGAACATCCATATGCTTGCAGGATATAGGCCTAAAATCACAGGCTTTGGCAAGGTGTGCAGTCTCCAGGGCATTTGTAACCTAATTAAGATTGACCAAAGAATTGTGATCCTAAAAGAGTCTTTTCATTTTTGATAAGTTTTATTGAAAGCTACTCTTCAAAAGATGACATTTTCTTTTTTCTTTATTTTTGGTTTGGGTTTTTTTCCATACTGTTTATATATATGTGGGTGTCACCTGAATGAAGCTAATTGTTATATGATCATGAGTTTTTTTCTTTCTCTCTGGAAGATCTTATACATCCCATCTCTATCCTCATCATGAAGATTTCACGCCATGTATCGCAAAATATATCTGCGTAGCTGCCATCAGACAGTAAGAAAACTCCAGTTCTTCTCTGTTTTCTTGAACATGCTTTGAGAAATTGCCCTTCTAAGATATATCTCTTATCTCTTATCATTCTTTCTAAAATTCAGAGAGAATTTTAATTTTTTTTTTCATTCTTCAGAGTGACATTGCATCACTAGTTATGAAGTGATTTGGTGAGCTGAAAAGCAAAAAACAAGAGCCCAGTGCATAAGTTAATAGTTATTTCTTATATTTTTGGATTTGGCTTATCACTTGAGAGACATAAACAGAGCCTTCAATATTTTTTCCTCTCTTTGAATAGTTATGCTGAACATTAGCCATATTTATCATATATTACCATCTGCAGGTGATTCTAAATACCTCTAATTCAGACTATCTCTAATGATATTGTTACATAATTTTTGGAAAATATTACTCTTCATATGCAATGCGTTAACAAGAAAATTATGTTTGTCCACCAGTCCACATACCCTTACAGTGCCAGCCTCCATGCTCAACCTTCCAGAATTGTCACCCACGCTCTACGGAATATGATGTACAGTGAACAAAAGTTCAATAAACTTTCAGGTTTGAAAGGGAGTGTGAAGAAGTTAGGCAACAAATAGAAGTATCAGAAGGTAGAATAAATATTGCTACATGTCACCAACCTAACAAGTGAATGTACAGCAAGATTTTTATGACAACAACTCTGGAAGAAAGAGAATTTGTTGCCCCAACTTGAAATAAATCATTCAACAATAGAAAGAAATCAGAAAAGTAAGAATCAGGAAGCTGGAGTCAACAGAACCCAATTTATATCTGCTAGGCATCCTCGAAAGCAGAGGTCCCAAAACCTACTGACAGCAAGAGACAATGACTACTGTGGCTTTTACTAACAATATCTGTACCACGATTGCTTGCCATGTATTTTTCCATACCAGTAAATGAAAAGTAAGGGGGTTTTGTTTGAAAAGTCACATGGTAATTGTGCAAGGATAGCTAATTAATATGGTGGCAGCATCAAGAGTTTACATTTGCTCTTGCTTCAGGGGCATTGAAGTGGGGCAGACGCAAGAACAGAACCACACCACTCAGGGACATGTTACCTCAAATCCCCTCACTAAGTGGGTTGTGCTCAGTGGGTGGTAGGAACTGCTGTTCTTCAGTTTCTAATCTGTGACATTCAGACCACAGTTTCTCAGGGAACAAGGTCCCCACCACTCCACACCAACTCAGAGAGGGACTGGGATGGGGACCCTCTCTCCAGCCAGTACCACTGCTCCAGATGTCAGGTCCCATGTGGTGGCCTGGCCCCAATGGGTCTGGGCTCCAGTCTGGGCCCAAAATTTTGCACATTGTTGAAGGAACACTTATGTGTTCTCCACCTTCCCTGGTATAATAAAGAGTCTTATTCACTTGTTTATACTTTTGTTATAAGAAGTCGGACATTAACAGCAGTAGTGTAACAAAATTAATCTTTTTAGTTGTTGTTTATTTTTAGGTCTTTATTAACCCACTCAGTTAGATGTTGTCAGATGTAATCAATACCTCATTTGTTTGGACTGTGTTTTCAGGTAGGCTTCAACCCATGGCAATTCTGTGTTATACAGGGAGCTTAATTCAGAGATTTCTAGGTTATTTTACATTAATACCAATATAGCTGTGCAAACAATACAGAGATTATTCAACAAAATTTTTAGATGCAATTAATTTATTTTGTTTGAATTTACATGTGTGTGTGTGTGCACACATGCATGTGTGTGTTTTACTTGTTCCAGTTATATGATACAAAGGCTTGCTCATGGATTTAATTTCCAATGTAAAATTTTAGCAGTTCCCACCCTTTCACTTCTTTGGTGTGCACTTTTTTATATTAAAGTGGCTCTGTAACTCCTAACAAGTGTAGGCAAGATGTTTAAAAGCTTTAGCAAAGTGGCATCTGCATGATTCTAAGTAATTCAAACAAACTTTATCAGGTAATTTGATGATACAAATACACAGAATGCATATATTTATATTTTCCACAATAAATAAATCCCTTATATATCACAAATCTTCCTGTGAGATCATGATAGAAGTAACAAATAGATCTCCCTCTTCATCAGGGTATTAATTGTTTCAGTGGAACTGCTCTCATGAGAAAGCAGAGGTAACTGATGCCTCCATAGTGATAGGTATGTAACCATGTTACAGCTCTGGGTCAGATCCCTCATTTAAACTCATATAGTTTCACTGAAATCACTGGAAGTATGTCAATTTATATTTGCTGTTGATTTTTTTTCCTAGTCATATTGTGAGATTATCCTTAAGAAATTTATAGCCGACTTTTTATGCAAGCTTATACAAGGTGAAGTTCCGAATGAACTCTGCAATTCTCCCTGAAGGTGAAGAACTATTGCCACTAGCAGCTGATAAACAGGTATTTTTTAAAAAACACTTTTTTATCTGGGCTGGTAGTAAGTACAGGTATATAAATTTGATTTGATTTCAAATCCATACAAGCTTTAAAAGTTCAAAAAGTTAACAGAAAAACAGAAATTATCAGACTCATATTGACTTAAGTAATCATGAGAAAAAGCACAAAAAGAGTAGAGAAAGGAAAAACAGAGGATATAGAAAACATATACCTAAATCAAAATGACAAGAAAGTGGTGAGGAAGAGATCAAAACCAAAATTGTTTTCTGCATTTGAAATTTATTTTGATTTTTAAAAATTGAGTTCTTTTCAGAATCACATGAGAACAAATTGTTCCATGTTAATACTTCTTTGGGCTGCTGTGGTGTTAAAGACATTCCAAACAGATTTTTGAAGGTTTTATTGATGAAGATGGTTTTCTGCAATATGGTGGTATTGTTAGACTGATGGCAGCTTATTTCTTCTTGGGCCAAAAGTACTGTGGGGGAGGTAAGGAAGTTGTGATTTGTAATTATGCTCATTCATTTCAATACTCTGGTTAAAAGTCTGTGTAGGGATCTAATAACTCAAACTAATTTTGGATTATTGCCAGATAGTCACATATGTTTTTTCTTTTTCCAGGGAAATGGGTATTCAGATTCCTTCTACTAACAATTATGATTTAAAAGATTGAATAAAATGTAAAATTAAATGTTCTTTACATTATGACTAGTGTTTGCATTTAATTCAGCTCAGACAACTACCTTAAATTGCATTCTCAGATGCTATTCAAATACTACTCCGATACTGCATTTTCAGCCTTGCATTTCTCTGTATGGATCTTCTCTCCCAGGTTTCCCAGAATTTGTCATTACCTTGGCTTCTGAAAGTCAAGCAGTTTACATTCTTGCACTTCTCAGGCCCCTCAGCACTGGCACCCTTACAAACACAACCTCCAAGCTCTTCTGCTTGTCCTTCCAGCTGACACAACCTGATGGCATTGGCTGCTTCATGCTTTTCTTTTTATCACCTCAGGTGTTTGGGGTATTCTGCTATAAACCTTGACTTCCCCATACACTCTTGGTTTATTTAGATTGTATTTTAAAACCTGAAAAATCCAGAAAAATCTGGTCTAGCTTGCAACTGTGAATATTTCTTTCTCAGTTTGTTGTTAACATAAGCGTTGATCACAATAGCCTATTACCTTTTCTTAAATCAGCAATTCTCACTTTAGTCATAAAGCAACAGTTTCCAGTAACTAACCAAGTAATAGACTAATATGTTAACAAGCAATTCCATCAAATTTTTCCTTCACTGGAGGTGAAGCCTGTATCCAAAAGTTCATGAATTTGGAAGGAGGAAAGAACTAAGGTATGTATCTGTTATATATTCCTTTAATGAAATTATGAGACCTTATGTTTCCTTCCAGGAGCAAACAAGCCAGGGTAGAAATTTGCCACATACATACTGCCACTGTATAACTTGGCTTCTGAAGGACTTTTCACAGAACAATCCTTACAGATGTAGAGACAGGTAAGGCACATTCACTCAGTGTACTTACTATATTCATTATCAAACTGATTGCTGTATCTGAAGTAAAGAAAGAATCCAAGTATTTCACATTCATAATCACTAGGATAATAAATGCCATTTCATACCTTGACAGCTTGATGAGACTAGCCTTGAGGATTTTGTTTGTTGATTTCGTTGCCTTCACAGCTGAAACTATTCATTACTGTGTTTGGAAGATCAAAACTATATTTTTTAACAAATACGCCATTCATTTAAAAAAAAGAATGTTTAAATCTGGCTTCAAGGATTGCATTATATTTGGACTATGAGAATCCTTGAATTTCATCTCTCTTGATCACCCAAAATTTATTTTCTCTTTTAAAGTATGTGACACTTACTAAAAGAAGGAATAGGTGATGTGAGTACAAGAAAATAAAGAGGAAAAGAAAGGGAAAAACCTTTCCATATGAAAACATTCAATCTGCCTTTGCTTTTTTTCCCAGTGTCTACTGATGCTTCCTGCTATTTGTTCATATTGCAAGGTGTAAGTCACTACACTGAATAAGGACACAAAGACTCAAAATTAAATACTCTGTTAAAATACCTGAAATCCAGGAACGTGAAAGAACAGCAAAGTGTTGATCTCTCAGAACAGCCATTTTAGCTTCAGCAATGTAAACATCTCTTGCTGTTGTTAATGAAAAAGTTAAATTTATTTAGTAAAATGGCAGTTTGAAGAATGCTGCAATGGGTAATTGTGAGAACACAGGCACCACTACAATGAGACCAACAAGTTGTGACAAGGGAATTAAGGTGTTTTAGAGTTCAAATGTTTTATTGACACATATGATGCCAAAGGAAGATATTTGAAAATACATTTAAATATAGTGCATATTAACAGTAGAGGTGGATAAAATTAGATGAGCACCAGATATATTTTTAGATCAAGTTTAGGAATAAAGTTGCAGCAGAAGAGATGGCATAATAAGAATATTTTCTTCAGCCATATACTTGCAAAATATCATTTAATTCTTAAGGTTAAAGACAGTCGTGTTATTTCAGTGACAAGGTATAGCACTGGGTTTGAAGCAAATTATTTCCAAGCTGTTTCTAGTGTTCACTATCAAATTCCATAAAAAGCCATGCACAGTGTCTTGCAAGTTTTGAAAAGAAGCAAATGCAAAATACTCAGGAAAGAAAGGGAAGACTTTCATTTCAGACTTATTAAACACCATCACTGTGTGAGATTTTGTACTGAAACAGACACATACCAGATGTCTCCAATTTACCATACAGGTGTTAAGCTAAAGCATACTAATGCTGTGCTCTATGAAATCCTTACTCTTGCTTTCCACGGAAGGCCAGAATTTTCAAGGGAAATGAGTATCTTGTATTTACAGACTGTACAGGTTCCCAAAGATAAAACAGCCTGATCATTACTTTTCTATGTATACTTCTAAATTTTATTGGACAGTGACAATTGTTGTGTGTCCTTTCTCAGTGAAATATTTTTCATGTGCATACATAGCACAAATGGATATCAAAGATGTATTGCTATAAATACACAGCTTAAGGCCAGACTAAGTTTTGAAGGTTTTCAGAACAAATAAAAGAAGCATGTTTTCCTTTCCATTCTGGAAGAGGCAAAAAATGGGTTCACTTCTTTACATTTTGTAGGTGTAATACACCTGGATCCTGCATATATCTTTGATAATTCATTTATACAATTTGATAGTTATGGGATTGATATTGATGAGAGAATGTTATCACAATTAAAAATATGAACAAAGAGACTTCACTGTAACATTGTTTGGGAAAATAAGATAATCACATACTGATTCTAAAAATAAGGTTTATTACTTAGTTTTCTGTTAAGAGAAACCACCCGTATTTCTACTGACAAGACAGTAAATTTAAATGTTGAGGCAGACACAGATCTCTGGGCAGGGGTAGAATTTAGCCTGGGGAGTGTTAATGTGCAAAGGACTCAAAGACAAAAATATGACAGCAACAGAGAGGGGCTTTTCTTTTAGTCTTGAAGATAAATCAGGAAACCACTACAGCTAATAAGAAACTAAAATAAATGCTAGAGTTCCATTTGTAACAATTATCTTGGTATTAAAGAAAATCTTGGAAGTTGTCACTCACTCTTTCTACTATTCCTTCTAATATATTCTGATGGACAAATGGTAGTGCAAAAGTAGAAAATAATTAGTTGTACAGACGATATTTCATTTTAGTGCGTACTTGTATGCTTGTTTTTAAGGAATGTTTAGATAATGCAGGTCACACAGCAGAAGAACATTTTCTAAAGGTATTACTGAATTTTGAGTAACACTGAGAGTGAGAGTCAGTGGAAATACCGAAGGTCTCTTCTTTAGAGAACATATCTAAAACACCCATAAAAACCTATATATATAACACAATTTCATAAGAGAAAAGGAATATTAGATCCTCATGTTCTTAGAGATCAGATTAAACCATATTCTCTCTGAAAACATAGCCTCTATGTCACACAAAATAACTAAAATAAATCCATAAACTGAATGAAAATGAAGACTCTACCACAAGGCAGGCTCATGTATTTGGCCCAACAGTAGCAAGAAGGAATTTAACATGGGATCTGAACACAAAACCTTCCATAAATAGTCACTTTCTAGCTCTGTATGTTTAACAGATACAGAGGAGGTAAACAATGGGCTAAGGAATAAATCCATGGAAATACTAGCAGTTTCAAACAAGTGATAGTAATGCTTCCTCAATGTTAAAGGTAATTTTAAGAAAGTGAGACTCTTGAAAGTTAAACCATATAGAAGAAGCCTGGCAATGTCTGGACTATATCCACAGCTAGTATTAGTTAATGTGCCTATTTTAATTTACAGAAGCTGAAACTGGCTGATATTAAATCACTTATGAGTCAATTCTAAGGTTGGCCCAACCTCTCGGTTTCTGAATGTTCAAGTCAGGGGCCTGACTGGATGTCGCTGTGCCTTAAAATGCCAGGAGGTGTAGGGTTGGTGGATCAGGCACTGCGACTTTCCTGGAAGCGTCCCTCACGGAGATGCTCCAGCGGGACTCAGAAGTCCCTGCGCAATTGCCCAGAAACACCCCTGCTAGGTGCTTGCAGTAGACGCTCACAGAGCCCAGACCACTCAGCTCGAGACAGAGATAAAGAGGCAGGAGGGAGTCTCTGTATGGAGTTCCACAGCTTTAATGGAGATCAGCACACAAACGGATCCAGGCACAGAGAACCAGGGAGATAGGACTTACATCAAGTTTAATATGGGGATAGCAGGGGGCAGAGAGAGCATCAGGGCCCAATGGGGTGAGGGTCCAGGGGCGGAGATAAGGTGGGGTGACATGACAACAACCAGTCAGGGAAGGAGAGGGAAGGAGAAAGGGAGCCAGAGCCATTGGGGGACTGAACAGGGGAGAACTTTCCAGAACTGGGGTGCGGGTTTCCAACAAATTGACAAACAAATTAACATAACTGGGTGTACATTAACTTGGGGAGAGGCCATTATAACAACACGGGGGGAGAACCACATGACAAAACCATTGAGTATTTCGAACAGGGAGAAAACCTTAAACCTCGGCAGCATTCCACCAATGCACTCTCAATCCCCTGGGGACTGTCTGCTCCTCAGATACTGCGGTTGCAGCATCCACCACCACCAGAACTGGATAATGTGAAACTTCCTGTTCAGCCAGGAAAATTCCTACTTAGTTCTAGACCTTGGACCTCAGAGGTGGTTTGGAAATATTCTCTCATTATGAAATGCAGAAATCTCAGAAGATTGATGGTTTTTTGGACAAGGACTATGTATATAATGTATGGCTACCTTTTTAATAATTTACTTTTATGCCCAATACTTCAGAAGACTCTGCCACCAGTAAGTTCTGTTTAGTGTCTTACAGATGATGTCTATATTTAAATGTTTGTTTAATCTAGTCCTCAAAGTGTGTTGTTGCAGAAGCCAGAAAACTTATATTAATCTTCTTCATCCTTTAAAAAGTCATTACCTTAATGGTCTTCATCATAAATTAAAAATCTTACTCTGAAGTCTGCTAACAAAATTTTTAAATAATGTGTATAACAACAGCTTTGTTTATTAATTTTTTTTTCCCACTTCACTGGGCTCCTAGGTGGATTCATGAACTGATCCAGTCAAAATCAATTGCATATCCAAAGCATAAGACAATGTACAATAAGGGTGAGAATGTAGGGAAATATTGAAATATATATATATTTTGCAAAACTAATATCTTTGTAGTAGATATAAACTATGATTTACCTGAAAATGTTTGGTTATTTACAGGAGAGACAGGCCAGATTAAGGGATGTATTTGAAGCATTTTATCAGTGAAAGTTTCAACCTTGTAGATAAGAATGAAAAAATTGTTATTGTCTGTTGAGTTGTAACTAATGAAACAGAAGAGTTTCAGCACACAATAATGAGTGTCAGAATCGGAGTCAGAGAAGCAGGTTTCTGAAAGATTAAAACTTTTTATTGTCAATGTATGAAGAAAATGATTTATTAAACAAGTTGCTGGAGAACAAAAGGAAAAAATGCCCATTCTATTGAAATGTATTTTCCCTTGCCCCCCTAAGAACATATTTAATAACCGGTAAAATAAATAGGAAAGCTAAGCAAAGAATAACATTAGAATATGCACTTATAAAAAAAGAAAAGAAGTGCAAAAAATCTGGCCAGCTGGTAAAAATGTAGAATTAATGTGCCTTTGTGTATCAGATTTGCAAGAATGCAAATATTGCAGCTTTTGGTCAGCTGGTTTAAAGATTAATTTCAAACAAGTAACTATTTTCCTTAAGGAAATGGACTAATAATAGACAGGTCATAAGCACGCAAACAGGGCTGACTCTGCCATAAAAGCAGAATAGGTTGCCAACTAGAGCAGCAAAATATTGAGGGCAGCAAAATAAATTGTGAACATAGTTTGTGGGTCTGCAGATCTTTTTCCACATTGTCTTAAACTGCAAATCTTTTGGACTTGTATGCAATTGTATGGCTAAATTAGTAGATCAAGTGAATTTTATTTAAATGATGTTTTAAAACTACAGTTATATCTAAAAATCTTAGTATTATTTTAAAATATAATACCAGCAATGTCACTTTGTTTTAAAATGCATCCTGACCTAGTACACTACAGATTTTTCTTTCACAATGCCCTAAATTTTTGCCTGAGTATTAAATACAAGATTTCTCCCCACAAACCAATGAATAGACAAATAAACACAACAAAAAGCAACTAAATAGATCATTTGATCATTTCAACTTTGAATGCCTGTCTTCAGATATTCAAAAGGATTTATCCAATCCAAGCTGTCAAACCTTTGATTGACAATGTCTTGCTTTGATCTAAGTGCATTATATCTATATCTGCTATTTACCACTTAGTATTATCCAATTTTGGTATTAATTAACCTGAATAATTTGTTTTCCTCAAGAAAATTTCTTATTCCTGACTTGTCACCCTTTGTAGAACGTATGTCTTGAACACTCACCTGATCTGATATGCACATTAATAACTCAGTGTGGGTCTGAGTAGCATAAGCCTTAATTTATGATGCAGGATTTTGAGTAGGAACCTTAATGTAACAAATACTGAATTGGTAATATTCAGAACATCAGAAAGGAGCATAAAAAGCAAAGTGATACAAAAAGGTACAGTATTGTATGAGTTAAGGTACCAGCATCCCGCTTTCTATTGTCTAAAGTGCAGAGGGACTAGAACATAAATAGTGCTGTGGCTTAGCTATAGAAACATCACCATGTCCTTGTAGCTACAGTATTTCATTTACACTGCTGCCACGGGTTGTTGACAAAATGCCAGCACTAATCCAGTGTTTCCAAGCTTTACTATTTTCTTCCAATTTGCTTTTTTTCTGTCTAGTACCTTGAATTTTTCAAGTTTTATAATAGAAAGATGCAGTTTAATATATCAACTGACGTGCTAATTCCCAATTTTTTTGGTGGACAATGTTGGAATTCCATATGGTCTAAGCCCAGAAACACCATTGCTGTAAAAGAAAAAAAAAAAGTAACACATTCAAATAAATTAACTAGACTTGAAATTACCATATTACAAATTGATTACACCACTAGCCTTTCCTATTTCCTTGTGTTCTCTGACTATCATGAGATGAAGCATATTTGTAGTTTTCCAAACTGACTTGAAAATCCTAAGGTTTACATGATTTAAGGCTACACATTCTACAAAACAAAAGGAGCTGTCTTCTAAACTGTAGTTGTAGAGCACTGCTGTAGTACTGAAAATCTTTGATGAGTGCCCATATGTGAAGGTGAACAGCTGAAAGGACAGAGATTATTAGTTTGCATGAGAAACCTACAAGATGGTTGAACGAGAGGACGGAGAGAAGGAAGGAAGGAAGAAAGGAAGGAAGGAAGAAAGGAAGGGAGGAAGAAAGGAATTAAATTTTGTAGAGAAGCAGTTAATTTCATACATGAGGTATGAAAAAAAAAGACATCTGGGCTAAAAAAGAAACATACCTACCTGCCAGGTGATGAAGGGACTACAGAAAGAAAGCAAAAGGAACTGCAGTATATATTTTAAAACTCCTAGTGTTTCCAGTAGTTACTGTGAGGTTTAACTTGGCAGTGACATATTATTTTGGCACATTGTCATTTTTACTTTCATTATTGTTAAGACTCAGCAGAGACGTTATGTCAATGCCATAAGGGACTGTTTAAAGGAACTTCAAGACCACATTCTAGTGTGGCTGTATAACATAATTTACAAAGGTATTTACATCCATCAGTGTCATCTAGGGTGGCTATAAAACACAAGTTTTGGGATTTGGACAATTTGGCACCGTACAGACACAATACACCAGTAATGATATGACAACAGTACGTTACTAATTAACCACACTAAAATATCTTTTCTAAGTTTAATAGCAACTCTCGTCTGGGATATAAACACCTTTCCAGACTATCTATTGGATGCACATTGCATTCCAAATTTTATATTTAAGAATCTTTCCATTTCCTAGTGCAATTTCTTGTATTCCACGCTCGATTGATGAAGCACATGAATGATACCAGTAAATAAAAGCTAATATAGTGGTCACAGACTTCAGAAATTGTTATTGACCCGCCAACATGAGTAAAACATGTATGGTATTCTATCAGCTTATAAAAGGAACTAAAACTATTACTCCTTCGGCATATTTCAATTACTGACACTTTCCCATGCAAAGAAGTCATAGTCTATTAAATTATTACTGATCTTTACTTCTCCATTTTCATACCAACAACTTCATTCCTTGCCTATGAACAGGTTGTGTATCCACTTTCCTCCCTCTGCAAAATTTGGATAAAAATTGTCATAGCTTGTTCACTGGCAAATCATTGTGTTTCTTGAGGTTGAGCTGTTACTTCGTGATCTCTGATGCTTATTTTAAAATTCTTTGTGTCATACAAAAATTTGTCCTCCAAATCAGAGAAGAAGCTATTGCAAGTTTGTTGTTTTGTATAACTGTGGGGAGCAGTACATTTGTTCAGTTTATGGCAATAGAAGTCAGCCACACAAGTGCCAAAGGAGTTCATCACAACAGTCACTGTAGTGAGACAACCCTGTGAGCCCATGTGCAACTTGCAGATATTCAGGAGGTTAAAGAACAAAGTTCACAGCTCTGAAAAAGAAAAAGAAAACAATCAGTGTGGAAGCAAACATAATTGATTTGGATGACATGATGCATGCTGCAATTTATTGCCCTGTGTTGAGGCAGAATGGTGGTAGAAGTTCTGTAATTGAAAACCAAGTATTGAGAAAATTGAAGGGGTTTCTCTAGTGCAGAAACAGTTGCTATCACTTTGGGAACTGAATATCCCAGGCTTTTTTAGTCTGATCTACCAGACTGTCAGAGACAACTGGTAATATTCTTGTGATGCTGTTTACCTCAATATCTCAAATGCATCTGAACTTATATATGATTTTCATTGATTTGAGTTTCCAAATTGTGTTAAGAACACTGATGTCTATAAGCTTACCTTCTGTCTTCGGTCTATTGTCGAAAAGATGACAGAAAAATAGCATATACAAAAAGCCAAGTGGCATAACAGCTTTTTTTTTCCCCACCTACCAGTGTGTGAAATAATTAATGAAAAACTGTTTTCTTTCATACGAAGTTGCAACGACAATGATGTGAACCACATAACTAAATAGTGCTGATGTACATGATTATGTACACAGATGTACACAGAGGTACAGTCATCAACCAAGTGCCAATTTCATTTTTATCTTCTATACCAAACATTTAAGGATAAAACGGAGTCACATCATTACAAGATCGCATGAGTTTTACCCAACATATTTTGCAGGACACCATAATGCTGCTCCTTTGACCATTCTGATCAGGTACAGCTCTGGAACACATCCTTCCTTCTTTTCTTGAGGAGCACAGCTATTTTTCCATAGTGAGAAAAATGCAAAAAGATGTAGGGCAGGAGATAAGTCTAAGATATATAACGAAACAAGTCACAGACCCGGGACTAGAAAGCCTGTTTGTGTCCCACAGGTTAGACACAGTCATAGAAATTTCATCATTTTTGCAAAACAATCTTTCTGAATATGCATTGCTTCCTCCTTTGTTGCAGCTGCACAGAGTTCAAAATCAGCTTTAACCATTAGGGAGTTTTATCAAATCTGCAAACATAAACAGTGATTACTGAGAGTGTGGTCAGATCTGCAGGCTCTAAACAAGAAATCAGAGTTTTTAAACAGCAGAACAATGTATAAGCCAAATCAAACCAAAGTTCTTCATCAGAATATACTTTAAAAAAAATACAAATATGTAAAAGTAGAATACAATTAAACCAGAGATTGTAGTATCTGGTGAGTAGCTCAGTTTTCTTCTCATTTCAATTCTATCATGCACGGTGTTACAACAGTAAATTCAAGTGAGACACCTGGCTGGCACCCAACATTCACTAAATTCCTCAGCTCTGAAAGAGCAACTATCATTTTAGCTTTCTTCTGCCTGCTTTGCAGCTCACTGCAGGGTTCAGGAGGGTCGTATGGAGCTAAGTCCTGCTGTCTTACTAAAGATACTCCTTAAGTAAAGGATTATTTATCTTTGCTGGGCCTTTGCAATATACTACTTCACAGCACTTGCATAGGTATAAGAAGTATTTTTTTACTCTGCCTAAGGGCATACCTCTACCTAGTCCTTTCTACAAACACTTATCTTTGCACCACTGCCTGCATGAACTTAGTATTCTCTGATCCTGTTCCCCCCAGGTTCATGCTCTATGCAACAAGAACTGATTGCACTATATTAGGTGCTGTAAATATTATTTTTGTGCCTTTCCACAAATTTGGGCTATATATGGAAAGCTGAAGAGGAATTCAGTCTGTGACTATGTTCTACTCTGTATACTATAAAAAGACTCCCCTAGTTATAGGGTGTAACCTTTCTTCAGGTATAAGATGAAGGAACTGTGATTGTTCTTCCAACTGACCTCGTGACAATATGTAATCACAGTCCTGCCTATTGCATGTGTCTGAAAATATTTAAACGATGGGAAGGTTGGCTGGAAAGCTCTTAATGGACATCTTGATTAATCTGGTACGGATCACTGGGATTTGTTTATCTGGAGTTTTCACAGGAATTAATAAGTACAGACAATTTAGGCTTTCAGTAACTTCCCATATTAGTAGATGTCAGATAGCAGAACAGCCCAAATTATTTGTAGCCTAATTAATAATTACATTTTATTAAAATACTTTATTTTTCTAATTCACAGTAATTACATGGATTATAAAATCATATAAGGAAAAGATATTTCATTTTTGGGTAATTAAGGGAGTGGTATGATTATCTGCTGACAATCAGGATTATAAAGTCAATATTGCACAGTGTTTTATTAATGCACTCAGGAGACAAAAAATATATTCAAAATGTCTTTTAATTGATGACCATGTGTCAAGGATAAGTCATAACTACAAGGGAAAGGAAGAAGAACAAGGAAGGTGTTGAGAACATCTTAACCTGAAATAATAATGAGAGAGGCAAAACCCTAATATAATTCTCCATACCTGTCCCCAAGGACCAAGTCCGAGCTGCCCTCTCTTTAAGTAATTTTACACCTAACAGTAACTTTCACTGGACCCTCTCTGAACTCTGTCCTTGTCTTCCTTCACCTCTCTAAATGTCGAATATTGGCACCAATGCTCACATCAGTAAAGCACTTTAAATTTCCCCAATGAAAATTCACATTCATCACTGATGTGTGTGGTAGAATCCAGTTGTGTCCCTGGTAATGTTCCCTCTGTCTGTTCTTACCAGTACAATGGAAAGATAAGGAGAGAGAACACTATACAATTTCTTATTAGCCATATCTTCCAACTTACATTACATTAGTTTTGAATTTTACTATTATGTTACATAACTTCTTTCAAACCTAATATTCCTCTTTTTCCTCTTGTCCTTTCCTTTTTACCCTTATCTACAGCATCTCAAGAAAAAATTTTCACGCATAATTTGGAAGTGACATCTACAAAGGAGAGTGGTTCAAGTACAGCAGAAATTTGCACATTAACTTTCTTATTTTACTTCTCAGTGAAAAGTAGGAACCAATTGGAAATTCACACCAGGTTTGCTCCTTCCAAAATGTCTCCCTCTCATTTAACAATCCATATAAATAACAGGGTCCCTCTAGGAAGACACGATAGGTTTTAAAGTCTCTTTCAAATCTCCTTGCCATAGAAAAAAATGATGAGATTACAAAAAGAAGTTCCACACAGGAGTGCTTTGATGCTGCTACTGTTCCTGTAATGCCAGAACAGATTCATCTGTGGAATTGCTTTAATCTGTCCTTTTCGTATATATATGATATAAAAAATACATTGTTCTTTAAAAAGGTTGTTTTGGGGGTTTTTTAACCTTTTTTTGTTTTACTTTTTCTCATTATTGTATCATCCATTCATTACAATAGGTTGTTTTATTCATGTGCTGGATTAAAGTGTGTGGTGGGATAAATCTTATGTCGATATAAGATACATTTTTGCTACAGCTGAGAGCTTTCAGACAGAATGAGTGCCCCACTAATTAAATTAAATCGTTCAGGTTAAATGCAGCTTACCACAGTTTTCCCCTTTGCTTCTTTGATAACCATAAAGAGATGTATCTATGAACATAAAAAAAAGAGAGGCAACCATAACATATAGTATGATCTATGTGCAAAACATGAAGGGTAAACAAATAGCTTTTCTCCCCTTATTTCCTTCACACAATTAATTAGCTTTTTTTTTAAAAAGTAAATTCCTCTTCGCAATTAATGAGAAAAAATCTCTACAAAGAAATGGGAGTTTTTGATGAATGGCTTCACTCTTTCATGTTAGAATAGGAAAACTGAGGAAACAAAACTTGTTCAGCAAAGAACCTTAGAAGATCTTTGTTAAGTGTGGTTTCTTTGCAAGTTTTTAAGGTCTCTACTTTAACAGCATGGGATACAAATAATCCAGTTGTATTTGTCTGTGAAGATAGGTATGATAAGATTTGACTTTTCTCCAGTTTATTCATTTTGAAAAATGTATGTCTCACAGTCTGACCTGAAGTGGAAAAGGTTCACATGCAAGCAGTCTTGAGTGGTATAAACTGAAACTGCATTTAATCAGAATTATTTTAGTCTTCCTGACTATGGAAATGAAGATAAGTTTTCACGTTAAAAAACTAAGGAGAAATCACTTATGAATGTTAAAATAGTTTTATGGGACCATCTGAGGGATTTTCTTAGTGCTGATGCACGCAGATATGCATGTTTATACACTCACAGGAACTTAAAATATCCCTGTATGAATGAGGCACAACACCCTGTTGTCTGTCTTTCTGGGCCACTCTTAGATATTTGGCTCAATTCAAAGACAAACAGAAAGCAGTTTGGTGCCAGACAGTAGATTTTTTATGAACTAAAAGTTTAATGAGGGCTTTGGTTTTGGGGTTTTTTTTAATTTTATTTGGTTTTCTGAAGTTATGAGCAACTTAGTGATACTGATAACTGAAAATGTTACTAAGTATATTAGATTCTACAGTGTTCCATACTTCAAAAATTAAATTACATATTTAGTTAGTATTATGGGACATATGGTACTTTAGTCAAGTATGTTGGAGGAAAACAGCTAAAAACTCCACACAAAAGAATTCAAGAAAAAAACTACAGAAAACATCTTTACATGAACTAAAACAAATCTCAATTGAATCAGGGTGACTAGAGCCTTCTTTCTTTCCCTCATGATCAAGACATCCAAGAAGAATGTGATAAATGGGGCCATACAACAGTTACTACTCTTGTTATCAAAGTAAAATTTTAAGCAATATTTTTGCATATTACCCTTTTAAATAACCAATATTTCAGATTCCATTGCCCTACTAAAAACATTTTTAGTTTGCATTTTTTAAGAAGCATATCACAAAATTACCACCTTGTTCTTGTAAGGAGTGGTGGTACAACTCAGAAACCTGCATTGAACATTGTATATGTTGCACTTGGTCATATTTTTGTATTTTTGGACTGGTAAAGAAGTTGAAGTTTGAAGACAAACACAGTGAACAGAAATTTGTGGAAGACACAGAAATAGCTGTAAGATGAAATAGTGAGAGCAAAGATCACTGCAAATACCCAAGGTCTGTTATCTGTTTCTGTTTCACTCCACACTCTCCTTTCTTAAATTTGGCGTACCTATTTTGTCAATACTTGAATGGGTTATCTTTAAGCAGAAACATTTTAAAAATTTAAAGCATAAAAAAATGGCAAAATAATTTTTTTTATATTGAAACCTGTCACAACCCTTCAAAATGTTAACATTTATCTGTATTTTGCATAGATACACTACAGACAAATCTATGAAGCTTTATGTATGTTGACATTTTTCTCTGCCAAACAGCTATATCTTGACTGATGTATCAGAAACATTATTTGCATTTGCTTTTGCTAAGAAAGAAATACTTTTTCTGCACCAGGACTCCTGGTGAGAACTCCTCTTTCTGTTCACTTTTCCTTTCTCTGGCCTCCCTGAAATCCTTAGATACCTTAAATCTCTAAATTTCTAACTCATAACCTTGAATATAATAATTTATTGACTTCACCTTCTGCCCTCCCCATCCAAAAAGAGAGAGAAGGAACACACACACATACACACTCACAGCTCTATTAAGTTAAACCCTGTCCCAGATCTTTAAGGGACCCAGCCACACACACCCACACAAAGCTCTGAACTCTGGATTTCAGCAAGGACTCCTTCCCTGTCTGTGCTCATTCTCTCTTTTGCCAGGGCTGGCTCAGAGAAGTGCCCATTCCCCTGACTGCTCCCGTCTGCCTGTTCATCTAACCTGCCCCAGCCTGCACAACTGGGTTCTTCACACCATCACAAAGACAAGGCATAGACAGCCACCTTGGTACGCTATCCTCACATACCCTCTCTTCCTTTGCAGGAGAAAGGGAAGGTGTGAGAAGGTGGTGGAGAACCTCCCAACATTTGGTGTGCACGTAGCCCTCAACAGGCTGTGCCTTTGGTCCCCTTGCCTGTGTACCTCGTGGGCTTTGAGAAAATGTCTTCCAGACTGACAAAGGTGAAACTTTCAGAGGCCTTGGAAAAGGAGGAAACAGGGGAAGAAGAGGAAGGAAAAAAAGCTTTGCTTGAATTTCTATAACTCTCTTAAGACTCGTTCTGCATTTCCCAGAGGGCTCAAATTGGCTCTGGAAGCTGTGGTATAGTGGTATGTCTGCTGCATTCTACAGGTCAGTGACACAGTACTAGCACTTGAATAAAAAAACCTTCCAAACAAAACACTATTTCAAACAAATTGCAAAGAATTGTAGTGCCTGGTAGATTTCTTATTTTAAAACAAAATGGATTTTAATTGAAACAGGAAACGCTCCAAACTTGCTCATGACAACCTTACTGTAAACATACTATAACAGCAAAGCAACATCTGTTTTATCAGTGTTTATACTTAATACTCTTTTTAATGTTTCTGTTAAAAGATAGCTATTTTAACAAAATTGACACAGAATAAACATACAGTTCTGCTCTATATTCTGAACAAAATTATCAGCCAAAATTTGTGGCAATGTAGATTAAAATATACAAAAAATGGCTGTTTCACTCAAAGGAGGAATAAAAAAAATGTTTTTCTGTTCACAGATCCATTTCATATAAGAACAAACTCCATCTGGCCTTAAATCTCTTCTTTGCCTTTTTCTGGTATATGTGCAATGGTGGCTCATATTATAGCTGGTGCCCTCTCTTCACCTCTACTTTTAGTCTACTTCACAATTTGCAGTTCCACAACATTTCCCCAAAATAACTGGTGATATAATTTTCCCCACACATGCCTTGCCTATACTTTGTGTATGGATTTGGGTTTTTTTTTCAAAGTAGAGCCTGCAGTGCTTTCAGCTACTTAATGACTGCAGGAGATTAATAAATGTTTGTTAGATTTGAACAGAGCTTTAGCACTATAGGCAGGGTTTAACTGAAAAACACCACTTCATTGTGCCCCAGATTTCTCATTTTTGACAGCCTTTTCATGAGCTGGACAGAAAGTTAATGTAATAACCAGGTTTCAAGCTCTATAGCTCAAGCATGGGCTTTTGGGATGCCACAGCTCCAAAGAAAGCTCCATAGTCCACTAGAGATTCTTCCATTTCCAGAACCTCAATATAACTGATGGCTCATCTGATACAGACCCTTGACACTGCACATTTAACAAAGCTGTTCAAGAACTGTAAGCCCCAGAGATGCCACAACTGCTTCACACAACTATCTTACAGAATTTTTTCAGCACTTCTCCTTTCTATTTCCCTATTTATTTATCTCAGAAAGGTTTCATCCAGTCTAATAGCATATCCTTCATATAAATGCAAGTTGGCCCAAATATTGCCTCTGCAGATGCTGGTGTAAATCCAAATTTGATTATGTCAGTAGATACCTTTTATGTGCACTCCTGTGTTAGTGAAGATTAGATTTGAACTCTTTCTAAAAAAGACAATTTATTTGTGCCTTTGAACATTTCCATTTCTAGTTCCTTGCCATACTGCCTAATTCTAATTCTTTTGTAGAAATGCATGTTGCACTTCTGCCACTCAGCTTTGATTGCAATTTTTCTTATCATTTGCCAAGTACAGCTCTGATTTCTGCACACAACCTTGCTTGGTCAGGACATTCAAGCCTGTTAATATTTCCATTTCAAAGCACCTTCAGCAAAGTAGCAGCAGCAGCAGCAATTCATCTCTTCACAGGATGCCATCTCTGTCTGTAATGACTGTTTCATCAATGTCCAGGACAGAACATCTATAACCCTGATCCGTGTTTTTCTTTCCTCTTCATTCACTTTCCCCTGATCCTGAATACTTACTTCCCACCTGAATTCATACTAAAGATATGGTTTTATTCTAAATATCTTTGGTAAGCAACAGAAACTTACTTGTTTTAATTTGGCTTTCAATCATATAAGGATGTTAACTATTATGAAATTTGGATGATTTTTTTAAAATCTGCTAAATGACTAATCAGATTTTAAGGGGTTTAGAATAATTTTTCCCTAAAAAAGGTGTGAATGCTGACATCTTGAGTTGATAACACAACTAACCAGGTTCAAGCAAAAATTTCAAGTTCACTAAATATATTTTTGTTGTTTTAAATATCTTGCTAGCTTTACTTGCAATACATTTTATTAAGATATTATCATATTTTGTTGATTTTGTGATGCTGTGTTGATATTATGTTGTGATTGCACATTAATCATTAAAGTTTTTACTTATGTATATAATTGCACAAAACATTTCTGTTTAATCAATAGAGGTTTTGCATAATATACACATACACTAGAGTATTATGCTAAATGCTATTATATCACAATTTATTTGGAGTTATTTGTGGGACAAAAAGTGCATTCATTACTTCTGTCTTTGCTACACTGATAAAATAGTAGAGATTTTTTTTAATAAGGTCTGCATTGAATATTGATGTCTAAAAGGACAATGACTGCAAAGGTATCCTATGATATAGTGAACACAATAATAGGAATTAGATCAACAAGATGTTTTCTACATCATAAATCACTACCACAGGAAGATTCTTTACCAGGTTTTTCAGTTTAATGATGTAAACACATAACTGACAGTGCCATAAGAATGTCAAGGGTTAATAGTATGCTTATTCTCTTTCCTGAAACAGAAGTTGTTAGCTATCTCTTTGTTGTCTGGTGAGGTTTCCTGCATTGGTAGAGGGAACAGATATTGCATTTCCTAAGTCTGGAAAGACTTGCAAAGCACTTCACTGAAAAGAATGAGAAAACAAAATTTAAGAAGATAAAATGGAAGGATCTCAGTCGTGTGAGGATACAGAAAACTCAAAACATGTTCACACAGATTTGTTCAGGGCAACTCTTTGATGCTACAGGTTCCATTTACAAGCCACTTTCCTTATCAAATTGTCAGGCTTGCATTTGTAGATGTCACCTTGTGAGAATACTACAGTGTAGAATTCTTATGGGATAATTAATCAGCACTTTTCAATGTAATTAGTCATTGCAATATGACATATTAATGTATATTTATAATTGAAGTACTTGAACTACTGTCAGGTCAATGCATGTCATCTACTATTTTTCAAACCATTCATAAGTCTTTCAAAAATGACTGTAGAAAAATGTTATTGCATAGCAGAAAAACATGATGATAATCAAGGAAAACTGTTAAAATAAAAAAGTACGATATAATGCATTAAAAATATTCAACATCTCTTATAAGTATCCATTGTCACGAATTTGAAATGGCAAAGAAAAACACAACAAAAAGTTTGTCCTAGTCATTGCTGAGAAGGATAAAACATTAAAGTAAATAATCAAAGTGTGTAGTATTTTAACATGGTCAATGTAGGAGTCACCAATAAAATGTCAGCATTTGCCAACAATTTTCACAGTTACCAAAGGTTCTTCAGTTATTTGTCATTATAAATAAATAAATAAATAAGTTGTCTTTTAACTGTTAGTAAATGCTGACATCTTTATTGATGACTATGGACAAACTCTTGCCACTCTGAAGGCCAATAGAAATGATTTCTGTTAAATTCAGTGAGGCCAGGTTTTTAATCCATGTATGTGACGTTTCGTATAACAGACAAAATAAATTACTTCAGACTCTAAAGTCCAAAACCTGAATAATACTTTTTTATGTGATGAATGAAATATATAACAGATGAAGTAGAAAAATGTTTTCACGTATTGAAATTACACAGGAAAATTAAAAATGTGTGTAGTCATAATTCACCATTGAACAACCTTCTGGCAAATAGGAACCCAGAAACTCATACAATGATTCTGTAAACAAAAGAAATCTTACTAGAATCATGTCCTTCAGAATCATTAAAGGAAAGGTAGAGGGATAATTTTGTGGAATTGAATCTCATGATCAAAATATTTACATCTATGTTCTTGTTCTCTAGAGAAAATCAGATTTCATTCTATGTATTAATAGTATTAGCATAAATTGTACAGTCTGAATGAAGTTAAGTCATGTATCTGGTCAAAATAACACTTTTTTTGAATGCTTGCTTTTTGTTTTAATATTTTCCATTTTTCTCTATTGATTCTTTTGTTCTATTCAGAATTGTGTTGCGGGGACATGCTTTCACTCAATTTTTTATGAAAAGAAATATTGTTGCTGTAATCTGTCCCTCAGAAAGAAGAAAAACCATCAACATTATTTCTGTACAGCTCTCACTTGAACTTTGGGACTTGTATTACACATTTGGCAGCAGAGTTGAAACAGATGCCATCTCTAAGGTCCTGAACCTCAAATTTTGGAATTTATGTCTTTCCAAAACAATAAAACATCTGATTTGTCACTGCAGTTTCATGCAGAGATTCTTTTTTAGTTGTTTTTTCAAGCAATAAACTAGATATACTTTTTTATTCTGACATCCATCATCTTCATGTAAATCCTTTGCAGTCTGTTCCTAAATAGTTCTGTGCTGTGAATGTGAATGCACTTCAAGTTCTTATTAATCATTTTACACCTTTATTCCCAGGAACAATATTGAAACTTATGCTGGAACTTTATGTAACAGCACATAATAAAGATTTGAAAGACCTCAGATCTCCTATCAGTTCCTTGGTTTTAAGTGTATATTTTGTTAACCTGTATTCTAGTGTGTTTTCTACTTTATGTAAACTTTGGAGAAAGGCCACAGCACTAATTGAAACTGTAGTTTTACCATCTGGGCCTGGTTTGTTCAGAAGTATATGCAAAATTAAACTGTTCAGTGTATGAGAGACAAGCTCGAAGGTTAATCTGTGCCAAGCAGAGTAAAAGAGTTTGCTAGCTGGAGTTGCCACTTCCCTACATATTTCATCCTTCTGTACCTCCAAGATTTAATCTCAAATTCATTCAGAGTCACTGGAATTTACACAAGGCTAAAATGATCCTTTCATTACTCTTTAGTTGTATTCAAAATATATCAAGTGTATGGTCAGCTATTATTCTGAAGTCCTCTGCTCTTACAAGATTATTTTTATAGGAGTTCAATCTGCTAATTGCCTAACTAATAATGTACCTATGTACATCTGAAGTTATGGTTCCATAGCACAACAGGAATCCTGTCAGGAATTTGCAAATCTGGCATTCAGTTTTTGTCCTTTAAAGACTGAAATTCCGGGCACAAGGTAATCCGTCATGAGTCCCAAGTAATGGTAAGATTCCTCTAATTATGTTTCACTGGAACAACTCAGCAAGCAGATGGTGGATCCTTACTGAGTCAGTAATGGAAGACTTGTTGACCTTAGTGGTGCAAGTAATGAACTAAATTAACTTTTCAAATCTATACATCCCTTGTAAGATTCTGCACCTTATGCAAAAAAATGGTTTCAGTTTTGTTAAATATTTTAGAACTTACAGATGTTCAATACTGACTGTGGAACTGAAGTGTATTCAGATAGCCAAAATGTTACCATACAATGCATTTAAAAATACTACAGAGTTCATTAAACTTGTTTATATCTGTAGTTTTCAGAAGACGTTGCAAAAGTTTTCTATGCAGAAGACTACTTATGTAATGTTTATCATTCTGCATCCTAGGTCATGCTTAAATACTTCCATGTTTGCATCTAAATGAAGTGCAGCTGCATTTCTCTAAACAGACAAATGACATGTTTTCTCTCATGGTTTGTGGAGCTATTGCACTTCCACAGTGCTCTTATTTTAACTTTAAAAAAAAATCCTTTATATGAAAAGTATCTTCCTGATAGCTGCCAAGACAGGTTTAATTTTAGAATTCACTCTCAAGAGAACAGCTCCAACAGAGAGATCAAAAATAACCAAAGTCTTGGTAGAAAGTGTAGCTTCTTGAGCAATACTAAGAAAACCACTACTACTCATAGTTTATTTGATCTTGGTCTGTTATTCATCCTGTGTTTCTGCTGCTTCAGCATCTAGTCTCAAACATACAGTAAGCAGAGTTTGAATGAATTGGATATATTTGCTTGAAGAGAAGTTTTGTCAGCTTGCTTTCATGGTGCAGCTGGGTCAAAGTGTTTTGGCTTTCAAAGAAGAGCTGAAGTATCCACAAATTCTCCAAATCACATTCAACACAAAACAACAGCTGCTGAGTTTATCTACTCAACCATGGAGCAACTGGCAATTAAACCACCAAGTTCCAGCCATTCAGCTGGAAAGTTAATGCACCAAAACTGTGTTAGTATCCAAGCAAAATAGAATTATACTGGAAAGGACATTGATAACTTTGGCATGTTGAGTTTATTTGAAAGTAAGAAAAATCTCAAGAGGTTTCCTGTTTCAACAAGGGTGGTTTTACAAGTAGGAAACACTGGTTGTTCATGGCTATGCATACTTTCAGCTACATTTCACCCTTGTATTATTCTAAATCTCAGGTATTTTTAAAAGAACTCAGCATTAATATTCTCAGCCAGAATTTCTCTGGAATTCATCTCCCATTTTTAGTATCAGTATCACTCTGTTTCCAGAAGAGTTCAGCAGATTGGATATCTAGCAATTTTGAATAATCAGACCATAGAAATCTAGTCTATAATAGTATTGAATCATTTCAAAATATTTTACCAGAGGATGACTCCCAGCAATTTGAAATCTGTCCCAACCATTTCGAAAGCCACTTATAAATACCTGGTGCTGACTTATAACATTGCATTTCTATAATTAGGGTAATAGTACAGTACAGGCTGACAGTGAAAAGCCCTGGCAAACAACATGTTCAGCTAGCTATTTTCCTTAGGAGTTGAAGAAAAAAAATTGGAAATGAAGATCCAAAAAGTTTGCCATTTAGCTACTGAGGATATACCACTTATCTTTTCATATCTGATTCATATCACTTAACTTTTTTCACCTTAAAGATACTTATAGCTTCAGCCATAGGTGTTGAAGTAAGACCCGCCAGGGAATAGCTACTTAATACATAGATGGCATAACACACCGCTGAAAATATTTCTTATTCTGTCTTGATTATAGAATAATCCTAGGCTTTGAGCTTATATTAGACATTTAATTTTTGGATGGACTATATCAGAGAAAATAAACTGTATACATTGGTAGGCAGGTTACCCCTTTCTTTGCTTTGCTTTCTTGTCTGTTTGCAAAAATGTCACACAGTCTACTGCCTTAATGTTTTAAAATGACTCAGGATTGGTACGTGAAAAAGGTTATTTATATAGAGAGTATTATTATTATTATGTTTATGTTTATGTTTATTATTACACAGCACAGAGTATTAATTTTATTGCACTAAATTTACATTAGTGTCTTGCTTTGTACCTCATGTTACACAAAACCAAACAGATCTGAGTTGCCTAGAGAGAATCACTGGACTGGGGATACTGTAATGTGTGATAATGGACAGAGCTAAAAGGCAAAACACATGACAGCTTTCTGCAGACGTTTGTCCTCTGTAAAATGAGATGGCTACTGACCTTTCTATACCGCTGTTTTTCTCCTACTCTGCTCCTTCATAGTGACAAGCTGCACATATATGAGTGCTAATGAAAAATGGTGACATTTCTGCTATTCTCTTTTCCTAATCCTCATTTGACAAATTCGGAGTCCTCCCATTAATTATTTTCCCAACATTCATACAGAATGAGAAAATTATGGAGATTGGGGTATTTGAGTGGAAGAGGTTCTAGTGCTGGTTAAGACAGAATAATGTGGAAATATAAGGAAAACTCTCTACTTTTATAGTCAGTTTCTGAATTTTTGTACTGACCTAAAACATTATTTGTATCTGCTTGTTCTTAAGATTTCCTGTGTTTTAAAAATGGCATTACTCACAACATTCCAACACCTCCACAGACATCACTTAAAACATTAAAAATTAAATAGAAGAGAGAAACTGGAAGAAAATGAGTGGAATGCGTTGTCTACATTCTCATTTCTTAGGGAAAATCTTCACCAAGACTTTCCAAAACATCTCATTCTTTTTTTGAAATGGACAACTTTTCTACGCAAAGGAGTCAATCTGCCAGAGGGAGATGTGCAATGTTATACAACCTCTAGCTTCACTTGCTGTGGTCAGCTGAAACTAAAAATTGCAAAAAGATAAAGTGCTCCATTAAATCCCTGTTTTATTGTATAAGTGCCCTTATGAAATTGTATAACTACACAATAGCATTTTATCAGGCTAGAATTAAGGCTTACAACAGACATTAAACTACAGCATTACTGTGACCAGATGTAAGGCTTATTTAAGCTGGATTTTAGAGTGAAATATTTATGAACTGATTTAAATACTAATGAAGAGACACTCCTACAGCTGTCACAGTAGCAGAATGATAAATGTGTTACACAGGAATCTCTATGTCATATGGCTGGCTATTTTTCAATAGTCATGGGCACATATTTGTTAATAATACAGGCAGAAGATGGGCAGTGAAGTAGGCTAGAAGACAGTTACACTATTAGAAAAGTCACCTTCCCCTTTCCTCAGTGATCTGGTATTGGATAATGGCTCCCCAAACATTTTTCCACTACTTCCTGATTCCTCTTCCCCACTTTTTGCCACTTTCAGAAATTCACAGTTCCATCTGTGAAGGTGTCAATACTGTCAATAGAACTTATTCCTAGTTTTGGTGAAGGCTGCAGTTTCCTTATGCACATTGCATGAATATTAGTTCACTCACAGTCTCCACTGGAATTTCTTCCCCCCTGGCACAGCAGACAGGGGAGCCATCTACTGATTACTAGCATCAATTTTTGCTAAGCCCTCCCAATCCTCCAAAATCCCAGAAAATCTTACACCTCTCCGGCACCTTCATAACCCTTCATAGTGTGTCCCACACTTCCCTATACACATGTGGGATATCACCCTAAAAGCATTTCTGTGGAACACCTCCTACTGCCTTACTGTTACTGCTGGCACTTAGATCTAAGAAACTCCAAGACACAGTAATTATGCCTCAGGGACAAAGGCAAGTCACCTGGGACAGAGAAAAGTCTCAATCTACTCTTTATAAAGTCTTGAAGCAGCCAGTATACACTAGGGAGGGTTAGCAAATAAGGCAGCCAGCCACGAGTTTCTCTCAGATGCAGTGCACAATGACAATATTGATGTAGCAGTAGACCAGCAAGAAAAACAAAGTCCTGTGCAACTGTTCCAGTGATTCTACTGTAAATCTCATCTTTGATTATGTTCCACTGTGGTAGGACAATGAGCCCAAATCTCCTATTTGTCATTTACTGGTTTTACTCTTAGTCTTATTACTCTAAATAAATACAAAAGTGATTTTTTTTTCAGTTCCAAAATTAAGTAGATACATAAAATTTAACATAAAGGATAATCTCTAATATAAAAGATAACCTCTATGTGCTAAATGATTTAAGGAATGTGGTTTTTTCTGCTGTCCCCTTTTGAACATTTCCTAACTTTTAGTTTAAGCTCTTGATTCCTGGATTATAAAATTAATGTTTTTTTCTTTCAAAACATTGGAATGCAATTAAGGAATCAGCTAAATATTTTTATTGCTATTAAATGTTTCTTCAATTCTACAACACATCTTAGTAACAGAAATGAATGAATTGGTAAAAATAGAAAAGTAAGCAAAAAGTTTACAGGATATATGCATGATTTGTCAAAAGTGCTAGCAGACTAATTTAAAAATTTTAACTCACACCTGGTGTCAATGACAATATCCTTATAATGCTGAATAATTTATTTGTCATGTCCAGATCATTTCCATCATAAAAATAGCTACTTTATTAAATAATGAATATATGCAGTTAAGAACATCATCATGAGGATAATTCTTAGTGATAGATATACTGTCTAAAGACTCTTAAGGAACCCAAATGCCTTCCTAAGAGGAAAGTAATATCCTTGCTTAAAGAATGGTATAAAAATGTTTAAATTACTAGATTTGAAATATTGAGCAAGGTATTTTTATATCTATTTTCACTGATATTTTGAAACAGATTTTCACAAATCACAGCACTGCACAGAGACTGTGTGCAGTTTAATAGCAGTGTGACCTTTGGGCAGATGTGGTAAAAAAGTCAAAATCTCCAACAGGATGGTTTGTCTTCAGCACTCTCTCACTTACTAATCTAATTAAATTAAATGATTTTATTGTTTAATAGAAGAGAGTGGTCTATGATCAATAAAGTGCTGGTTTCATCTTAATTATTGATCCTGACTCATTAATATAGAGTTTTCCAAGTTCCTATTAACTCCACTAGCAGTCTTGTAATAGGTTTGACATGCCTTAAAATTCTGCTAATCTCATAGGTGGCATCAATACCCTGAGAATATACTCCGTTTAGACATTGTGGAAATGTCCCATTCTGGTGTCTCTTCAGTACATGGTATGAAAGAACTTTCTTTATGCTAATGTTTTGCCTTTAACAGTTTTTTATCACTTGGTAAGCAAATACATCTTTATGCAATATGCAAATATTCATACGCAAATATTTTAATGCCACTGTGTAACCATTTACATGGTTGCAAAATGGATGTGAAATAAGGTTTAATATTATTTTTACTACTCCCTTTACAGGTGTGAATGAATATGCAGGGGGCTACACAGTGGAAATACAGCTTAGAAAGTCACAGACATAGAAGTAGATACTTTTATAAATCTTGATTTTACAAACCAGGTTTGTTCAATCTTTCTGACACCTGTATATTCAGTCAGTTCTTATTAATTTCAGATTAACGTCTTTGATCTCATAACATTTTCTTGAAACCCATTTCAAATCAAATCTGCATGCGGACTGCTCTGAGTGAGTCAGTCACAATCTCCTCCACGAACTGCTAGAGCAAAAAAAAATATAGCTCAAAAAAAGACACTTTTCTGTTGTATATTTAGGAAGAATGGTGATGATTTCTAAATCACTGTGGTAGAGAAAATTGCAAGGTCTTCATGTGTGAAATGTGTCTAGCTGAACAACAGGATCATCAGGATTCTGAAAGGAATCATCAGGAAGCTGAATGTCTCACCTAAAGGAATATGGGAAGAAGCACCTCTCTGGGAAGAAGGAACCAGGCTTTAGGAATAGAAGAGCCTGAAGGACTTAAAAGAAGGACTGAAAGTAGGAAAATATGAGAAAAAAATAGAAGTAACTACTGAAGAAGTAATTATCAGGACACTGAAGAATCATAGGGAAAAGAAATAGACATCCAGCTCCTGAAAGACCAAGGAATGCTTCAGTGGAAGGCACTCAGAAAAAAGGTGCTCCATTTTATTTACACTGCTTTATCTGAAGAGTATCCCAAAGCTATTCATTGTGCATGCTGAACAGTTTGTGTTTTGGCACTGACTCCCATCACAATTGCCCATCTATCACCTTCAAGGAAAACATCTCATCTTTTATATAGGACGTTCACGTGCTTGTTTCTCTTCCAATCTTTGAGAAGTGCTGTCGTCCATCACCCACTTTTTCCCAGAATGGATGTCAAGCTCATGTGTGTGGCTGTGGTATAGCAAGAGAGCCTTCAAGGAGCTTTCAACAGAGGAATGGGAAAACCTGTCACCACTGAAGCAAGGTCTTAAAGCTCTTGGCAGGACTATCAGTCTTACATTTTTTGCTGTACTCAGCCTTAAGGCAGTCACTCAACAGCAGGCTGAGAACAAAGCTGAATTGCAGGTACAGTCCTTTCTAAGACCAGGCACACACGGTCACAGCAGGTTCATATCACCATCCAGTGGTGGAATTGCATTGTCAATGCATGTAGAATGTTCAGCAGTTGGCCTATTCATTTCATGGCAGAAATGACTATTTTTAGTTATGAGACCAATGTGGTAGATGAACACAAAGGGCTACATTAATTGGCTCACTTCCATTTGGTTGTCACCTAAGACATTAAAACAACTTTCACTGCTTTCCACAGAAATATTGCACCAAGCTGTGTCGTAATCATCAAAGCACACACACAGCGTCCACTAGAGAGGTCCATAATTGTTACAGGTTTAAGGGGACTGTAAGTTATCAGCAGCTATGAGGGAAAAATTTATATAGAGCAGCACCAACCCTGTGGTTTTTGGAAAGAATAAGATTTATTTTGAAAATCTATTCAATTGCTGTCACCTAAGTCTGATTCAGTGATGGCTGACTGTCAGACAATTCAGTGAAAATGAATCTTGTAAAGGAACTGTCATATGCAAGGCCATCTGCAGCTACATTGTTAGAATCACAGCCCTTTCCAGATCTGAAATTATTTTCACTTATTTATGCTTATTAATGTGAATATCAAAATCTTCTATACCATCTTTTTAAAAGTCTCTTTCCTCTTTAAAATGTATTACTCCAGTGTTCTATGTTCCTTTTCTTTCTGAATTTATTCTGTTTCTATAACTAGGTGTCATAGTTTGGCCACCACAACTTGTTTTGGCTGTCTTGAAGACCTAATACACACTCCATCTCTTAAGTGTCTGCAAGCCCTATAATCAAGTCGTACTGCGCCATTACACTTCCACACACAACTCCCCTCTCCCAGCTTTTTGACATAAGCTTAATTGTTATTTTCTATTCTGTAGGGACTATGGACAAATTTCAGATTTAACAGATGCTCCTTATCCAGGGAAAAAGACCTAGACAGATAAAAACTCACATTCCAAACCGAAACATATTGCACTGCAGCAAGTTCTGTTGGTGAGGTCTTTCATATTTGGCTGCTTTAACTATTAACATATAACTATTTATATGTTAAATATATGAAATTGTTGTAAGCATGTACAAGATTGTCTCCAGTACAATGTGGGATAAGTCTTCACCCTTTAGCAAGTTACTAAAACTGGTTTATTATCTAATTGACAGGATGACATATACTGAAGCAATGGAAACAAAGAAGAAGTCAAAACATGCTGTCATCTTATCCTTTGTGATATTTCAAATTATTTCAATCCAAGATAATTAAAAGAAGTTAAATTTTGATGAAAATGTTCTGGGAGTACCAGATTCGTATTTGAGAATATTTCCAGACTGAATTAATTGATTAAAAATCTGCTTTTTTTCTCATCAGTTTTTTCCATAAATATACCTAGAGTTTAGGAAAGAAACTGTGTAAGTACTGTGCTATTATAAAATGAAAACTTTGTAATTTCCTTGAAAATGTTCTAATTCAAATTATTCACTATTTTTCTCACCTTATAACTTTTGGTATTTTTGCATGAAGAATGCATCAAAGCAAATCTGAGTTGGATATAGATGAAACTCTTTTTGTAATTTGGTATGTCAATAGTCTTAAGATCAAACATATTTTCTCATCATTTTTCAATTCCTAGATGCTATTTCTTAAGGATTAGAAATGTAAGTCAACTCCTCTAATTATTTTGTTTTTTCTCTACTATCTAATCGTCAACTTTACCACAAATTTAGCCCAGTGCACAAACTGATCTGACATGACCTACCTCATCACAGTTGAATTCAGCTCCACTTTTCTTCTGTAATTCAGAAGAGGTAGAATAACAACTACTGCAGCTTCTTTAGCATCCAAGATTTGTGTGAGTTAACATAGTCCTGACTGCAGGATAAGATGAATCAAGAAAAACACACTGAGTGCTTCATTGCTTCGTGGCTGCTTGGTGAGGTCCTTCACCCGTGGGTGCAAAAGACAGCCTGTGAGAGGGAAGACATGTACTTTATGAAATGGACATTATTAGGAATATCTAGTGAAAGGGAGCAGTTAGATTTCCAGATCAAGGTGTCAAAGATTATTGAAATGCTGAGATGTATATCAATCACGTTTTGTTTTGGTTTTCACTTTAAAATTCATTATTTGTTCAATGAATGAATATATCTCAAATTTTAATGAATATATATGGCCTTAGGAAATACATCTTAAACCATTCAATTTCCTCCCCCAACCCTTTACTCATTCACTATAAACTTCTTTGCAATGTCGTTGGATCCTCATGATCACCAAAAATGACAGGTCATAGTCTTTGAATAGGGTAGAAATGCATTCAGAAAAGGACCAGAAGCTTGAAAGGGGCCAAGGCAATTTAGCACAAATAACAGAACTTTCTGGGGTCCCAAGGAACCAAAGGGTCTGCCAGTCCTGCGCAAAGATGGAGAACCTCTGAAGTAGCTCTAGGTTTAGAAATCTCTAATCATTGGTTCGTGAGAAACCACTGAGAATCTGATGATTCAGGCAAGACACTACACATGTGGGTAGTGTGCAGTCCATTGAAAATGCCAGCAGAGACTCTATTCCAGCAGACATTGCTTTTCTGGTCCTTTTGGATTGAATTTTGATCCTTTTACAGCAGTGCAAAAGAATCATATAAGGATTAAAGACCTACCACATTTACCACGCTTCAGCCTTCCAAAGCTAGTGCAGATGCCCCGGGCAGACACCACATCCTTCTGCTCTGTTATGCCATTTTCCTGTGCTTATATCTGTTCTGTTGTGTTGTTGATTGCTTCCCTAGCCTACTAATACTCTTCTAGCTCTCTTAAAATACTTTCTTAGTTCACTTAAATGGCTTTTCTAGTGTACCAGCTGTTTTCCATTAAAGGCTTCATTGAGAGTGGACACCTTCTTTACAAAGCTCTAAATGCTTTCTTTCTATTGTAGACATGGTGGTGATTTTTAAAAACTCTTCATCCAAACTGATATTTTCTATATGTTGCTCAAAATACTCTATTGATGCTTCTCCTTTTCTCCTGAAACAGAAAACTTGCCTGTATTGCACATTTTATACATTAGCACTGAGATAAAATTTAAGCTATGTAATTCAATTTTTTCATGTTAGAGCTGGATATCTTTTATTCTACAGATCACTTTCCTAACACTAACATCATTCTGAACAACCGAACAGCATTCTGAATCGTTCTGAATAACTCCTGTTTTGCACACTGCAAAACAGGTGAACTTCTGTTTTCTCCATATTTTTTCTTCCCAGTGCGATATTGGTTCATAATCTGTGAGTTGCAAGAAGATTTGTTTCAAATTAACTGATTTAGAGCTTGCTTGGTCTGCTACTCTTGTCAGATTTTCTTTGTATAAAACTTTCCAGGGATGTCACTTAGTGGCATAATATCTTCTAGACACTTGCCTCTGGCTCTGCCTTCCCTATATTTCTTTTTTTTTCAAAGCCTATGCACATCTTCATTTGTGTCTCTGATGGCTAAGGGTGGCTTAGTCCTATGGAAACTCTTTGAAACAATCGCATCAATTTTTTTGGTTCTGTTGTTATGTCTACTTCAATTCTAAGCATTTGTTTTCAGTTTTGCAGTTCTAGTCATCTGATCCATGACTTCAGTATTGACAATACATTGTTTTAATTGCTAAGGTCAGTTTTTTTTTCTCATTGCACAGTTTGGTTTTCTTACTTGCCATATGCTTTTTTTCAGGATTTGCTCCTTGGTTTTAACATTTGAGCATCTTCCTTTTTGAGTAGAAGCTACACCTCCTATTTTGCACTTTTAAAATTTAGCTTATTCTAATTTATGTTTTCTGTCCTGCAGCCTGACTCACATGGGGAATGTGTATAAAGTTGCATGCATAATGACAAGACAATTAGCTTTTCTTTAGTACCTCCTCCACTCCAGAAAACACTAGGCCATCTAATTAGGAAATCAACTAGAACACAAAACAGTGTCTCTAAAAGGTTTTCTGACCAGAGACAGTATGCGACACTGTACTTTGGATTATGGATTGAGGTAGCTGCCACCCCACACATCATAGGTTGAGATTCTGAGGAGTGTGTCAATTTGAGGTTCTAGTTTCAAACCAAGTCTCACTTTCCTTGTTAGGTAAAACTAGAATAAAAACCAAATGTGAATGCCTATCACATCTACTTCAAGAAAAACATTGTAATAAGTTGTTTAATATGTTATGAAAGCATAATAATTGTACTTTAAATGGACTAAGAAAAATTATACTAACTTATCAAGAAGCTACGGAATATGTTAGTAAAAAAGAGTAAAATGTCAAGTTAAGAATAAATTAGATACAATGTTGTGCTCTTTTAAATTTGTCTGTAGTTTCTCTGTGTTAGAGATGGGGTTTTCAGTTTTCTTACTTCCATTTCCAAACCAATCGTTCTAATTTTAGTATTATGTACATAGCAGTTATAGAATACAATTTATGGAACTATTCCATAAAGTAAAAACTGAAAACCAACAAAACCTATAAAATTATAATTAAAGAACTCAGGCTGATTTCATGTACAAGCAATAGCATAAAGAATCTTCTCTTTTTTCTTATTGAACCACACAGAAATGCCTCTTTTTTTTTCTTTTTTTTTTTTTTAATTAAAACTCTTAAGTGTGTATATGCTTGTCCCAATGGGACAAATTTTGTTAGGGACTGTTAAAAAAATGTTTTTCACAAGGATCCGGTGACAAATAGCAGCTTCTTATTTACTTTTGTCTTTATGACTTGTTTGGAAAAATGAAACTGATTAATTTGAATTTACACCCAGTTAAAAATAAGAAATGAAATCAAATTTGTTGCAAGGCAGTAATCTAGTCATAATATAAAATTACATTTAAAGAGCTCACAATGAGAATATATTGAATTATTCATTGAAAACAATGTGTCCTTTGAATTTGGCCTCTGAGTGTGGTTGCAAATTGTCAATGAGTGCTCATGAATTTTATTAATGCATTTTGTTATTTAAAATCTTTGATGGATTACACATATGACTATCTTTATTCATATAGATTATATGTGAACTCTCTGCTGTATTAATTTATTCAAATGTTCACAAAGCAGAATTTTTGGTGTTTTTTTTTTTGCTTTGGTAATTTACAAACACCATTTGTTGTTATCTTTTATTGTTGTTAAACATCATAATTTGATATGCATTTTGGAAAATTCAGAGTCAAATTGAATCAATTTATAAACTTTCTGTCTTAACTTCAAGGAAATTATCTTCTCTGATTTGTTGGTTTGCTTATTTGCTTTAAAAATAAAGATAATATAGTTTCTTTACTACACAAGGTTTACTTCTGACAATGACAGAATATCAGCGTAAGTATTAAAACAACATAACTATGGTTAGGGTTAAAATGTCAAAAAAATATGCAGCAGTCTTTACTCTTTCATGAGAAAATGGTAAGTAATATAAAGAGATAACTTTAATATGGAAAAAATATACACACAAAAATAACAGAAATCCCCCAAAACCACAGGTGATGGGATTTCTTAATATGCTCACCATTAACATTTAGCTTTTTTTGGAAACTGAAGTCTGGAAGAAAAAAAAATTTTATACACATCTTATATATCTTTTTCCTATGAAACTTTATTTTAAAATTCTTTTTGTAAGAGTCATACAGATTTCCACTACTTATGTGGCACTACTTATCAGCTTTTGTCTCCATTTCTCCAGTAATGTAAATACATGTTTTCTTGTATGATCAAGATGATAATGGAGCTGTTAGAAGCCTACAGCCTTTTTTTTATTTTTTAATTTTTTCCCTACAAATATCATTAAATTAAATTAATTGTACTCTTTCTTTTCCCCTTCAATTTTTTATGCCACCACTAGCATTTTTCCATAGTAATTCATCACATACAGTGAAACCATTGCTGTCTGCACAGGCTATGCTTTCCTAGCCTTCTAATTTCTTTGATTGCCATACCACAAGCAAACAGGGAACTGAGCTTGTTATGCTATGTCAAGCAAGGACCAAATAACATGATTGCAGACATCAAAACACTCTCATTGAATTTATGAAAATTTTACATCCTGGCAGTATTCTCAGTGCTTTCTGTCAGTTAGAAATTTTGGGTACACTATTATTTCTAGTTGAAGAGTAAAGTAATTTTTTTGCTAAAAAATGTAATCTAAGATTATGAATTAATTATTTATGTATTTACTGACATGGTATGGTCAAGATATTGCTTGTGTCATTAGTGTTTTTTTCACTATGTAAACAAGAAACTTGCCGCTTGTTACATATTTCACAATGTACATATTTCACCACCCCAGTGACGTATCTACAAAAAACACTTCTTTAACCAGTTAGACTCTGCATTTATGTACTGTTCTTGGCTGGAGTAGAGTTAATTTTCCTCATAGTAGTTGGTATGAGGCAGAGTTTTGGATTGCTGCTGGAAATAGTGTTGGTAATTCAGGGATGATTTTACTATTGCTGATCCATGTTTATCCAGCATCGAGGATGGTTCTGCTCCTCACCCCACCACACCAATGAGGAGGCTGGGGGTGCGCAGGAACTGGGACGGGACACAGCAAGGACAGCTGACCCCACTGACCAGTGTGGTATCCCATACCATATGGCATCGTGGTCGGCATACAAAACTGAGGGGAAGAGGAAGGAAGACTGTCCGTAGTGATAGTGCTTGCCTTCCCTAGTAACTGTTATCTGTGATGGAGTCTGACTTTCCTGGAATGGCTAAAAACCTTCTTGTTGATGAGAAGGGCCGAATGAATTCTGTTTTCCTTTGCTGCATGTGCCGGTTTTGTTTTATATCTATCTTGTCCCACAATTTTCTCACTTCTCCAATTATCTACCCCATTCCACCAGAGGGGAGTGAGTGGCTGCCTGGTGCTCAGATACTGGCTGGGATCAAGACACAGCAATTTGTCAGTATTGGTCAGTATTATTTCAATTTATTGACAAAATAGTTTTGTTTTTCAGTCCTTTAATCTGGTAGGAGCACTGCATTTATCACACAAGCAGCCTTTCTTTTGGGGCTCACACAAGTTTTCACACTCAAGGATAATGCAGAAATGGACTTGCTGTTGGATCATAAACATTGTTCCTCTGGTATTTGTACTTATCATTACAAGCTATCAGAAGAAAAGGATAAAAAAGCTGTATTCATTTATGCCTTCAATAGACAGTCAGGTCTCTGTGCTGCTTTGTTGGTACTGTATCTGTTCAAGTTTATAATGTTGATATAATACTACAGTCACGTTAGTTAATAATATTTTAAGAATTCATACCTTTTTTTATTAGTGCAAAACTTGAATGCAGTGTGAATCCCAGTAAAAAAAAAACACTACCTATTTAGTCTATAAGATTGCTGTAGTTGCTGTAAGGGTCTCTCCAGAGATTGAAATGAAATGCCAGTACAGACGTCTCTGATATGTGAATTGAATGAGCATGCTCTCCCTCCCCCATCATAACTATCTGGCTGAATTTAGGTGAGATATACCACACACATAGGATTTTGTGTGAGCTTTCATTATATTGTACTGCTGCTATTGCAATTTACTTCTGCCTGGCCTCTGTAACAAATGTGTGGTCTCCTCACCTTCTGTTCAGTGGGCTGCTGCTGCAATGGGTAAAGACAGATATCTACCCTCCATGGTTAAAATTGCTGAACTCCAAAGAAATGAGAGAATGTCATTTCCCAGCCATTGATTTATGACCAGCTTAAAATTTTGCTAGTGCTGGGATGTTTGCTAGAGGTTTTTGTTTCTTGGTTGTCTTGTTGTTTGTTTCTTTCAGTTTTTTCATTTCAGATTTTCAGGATATTTGAAAAGTACTGTGTTCTCCTCAGAAGATCTTGGGTCACCTTAGAATTACTTACATTACACTGATTTTAACGATTGAGTCAGGAATAATAATTGCTACATTCCTCCTTTACATACACTTGCATTTACCTGATTTTACTTGGCCTTCTGTTCCATCACGTTTCTACACATCCACAATGATATGGTGCCACAGTCTACAATTTAATTATTTATATTTCTCTATGTTTTCAAGCCACAGAGCTGTATTCCTTACTGATATACTTTACCAGGCATAAAATAAAACTTATAAAGTGTTTGCAGAAAGCATGTTAGGTTTTTATTTTTCTGTGGAAATAGCAGTTTGAATCTCTTTCTATCTAGTAATCTTTACTTAAAAGCAGAAAATAAAATTAAGAAATTTACTACCTCCATACTTCACAGAAGACTGCAATTTTATGGCCATTTAGCATTTTTAAGCTTTTTGTTTGTTTGCTTGTTTTTCTTGCCAAGTCTTTCCCAGAGCCACAGAAGCCATTTCCTATTCAGCTGCTGCTCTGTTTCTTAAAAACACCCTGCAGATCATATGGGTAACATTCCAACCAAAATTGAGCCATTTGAGTAAGAAATAGCTTCTCAAAGTCCGTTACTGTTTCCTTTGCATTCTTTATTTTATTCAGTTTGTAGGCTGTTTTGTGGATTGGACTGGGTTGTTGGTTTTTTCTTTTTAACCTATAATTCAGATCCTTAATACCGACTAATAAATATGTTCGATTTTAAAACTGTAGTCTTAAAAATGTTGTTATATCTAAAATGAAAACCAACATCCAGTCCAGCTGAACAATTTCTAAGTTTTATTGCTTCATACATGATGCCACTGCAGTTGTTCATTGCTTTAGTTTTCATTGCTTTAGTTCCTTGCAAAAAAAAAGAAAAATTGCCACTGAAGTAATATATCTTGCTATATATCTTGCTATATTACTTCAGTGGCAATTTTTCCTTTTAAAAAAACTGAATATTGCCACTTTAATGTTCATTGTAAAGGAAAATCTTCTAATTTCTCCTCTTCACGGTGTTTAGAATTTAGAATCAATAGTACCTTTCCATGTGGCCTGAAGACAATTTATTGGAACCTTTTAGAACTCTCAATGCTTTTTTTCACACCAAATAAATAATTCAGTGTGGTAGAAAGAAAATGATTGAAGTAATGCTGGCCAAGGGCTTCCAATTATCTTTGGGCAGGCTTGAAAATTGGACTGGTGCATACTACTTTATCAATGAGCCTTTAAACCCAGAGACGGTTAACATAAAGAAAAACACCTTAGTTCTTCATGATATTTGTTTTACAGAGCTAAACAAGTTTGGAAAGCAATCTCCAGCAGTACAAAATGAGGCCAAATATGGTGGTTTTGTCATGGTGATTCACAAAACCCTACACCGTCCCCATCACACACATGCTTTGTCACACACCATTATTAGAAGTATTCCCACTGCTAAGTCATCTACTAATGCTTTAAACAAACATAAACATATTTCTTATCTTATCAAAAAGATGATTTTTCTAGCCTTTCCTTTGATGATTGTGAGCCTGTCTGCTTTTGTTGTCTGCTGGAAACCCTAGAGGGTCTCTGAAAAAGAACATGACAGAACTTTGGGGACCTGAGCAATTTGAAGATCTATTTTCCTTTATTTTTCTTGACTTTCCAAGAGCTTCTAAACCAGAAGTTGTTCAAAGGCCTTACAGAAATTGTTGTGTCTCAGAAGATTCCTGCTGTGCTTTAATGGCTTGAATTCATCACCATGGTGTCTGCAATTAGTGAACACAATCTCAAACTACCTAATTCTGAAAAAACATCTGATAGATATTATATATTTTTAACAAATTACCTGTGATCTGTGAAAATCATATCACACACCAGTATGACACATATTAGATGTTATTCATATTCTTCATCACATTTTTAAGTACAGTATTTGAACACGGACATTTTACACTTGTATGGACACGCACCTTATAAAGATGAATGAACCCTTGTGGGTCATTTCAGCTTTCTGGACACTGCTCTATCATGTAATATCCCTGGGGTTCCAGGGTTGCCTATTTTCTCTTTCTGGCAGGCTTTTGTAAATTTGAGGATTTTTACTCTCATCTGCTCATTTATTTACTGTCATAACAATCCCATTTTATATTGAAAATTAGTCTACTCTGAAGCTTAAATATTGTCTTATACTTTTTATGGTTTCTACATTCCAAGTGAAAACTAAGATTTATGATGCCCTGGAGATACTACTTGGTTTCAGTCCTTCAAAGAGAAATGTTACATTAAAGACAGTGTTGGTAACCCTACAGCGTATCAGGAATTTATTATGAAATATAAACTGCACAAGAAACAAGAGATAACAGTGAACATGAGCAAGGAACTGACATAGTGTATTTATTTTTGTTTTAATATGAAGTTATGAATATTTATTGCATTTGTGGAAACTGCATTTTCTGAGCATAAAACAATTTTTAATAGTTGAGCTGCTTTTACCAAAGTGTAACTCTTCAATTCATGTCAAGTTCTCAAAGCATTCTGTGTATATCACCATTCAGGAAGTTACCAAACACCTCCAGGGTGTTCATCAACTGTTTTGCAACAGAAAGAGTTATCTTTTTTTTTTTAATATATATATATATAATGTTTTTATAAGTTCCACTTAATAAATGCAGCATATTTTTTAGTCTCACTTTAACCAAAAGCAGCAAAGATTTTCCATCAGTTGTTACTGTGTATTTTATCTTTCTTCAGCAAAGACAGCTACTCATGAGCATTCTTCCTTTAATATGAGAAATCCCTGAGACGAAGACTTCATCTCTGGTATCCATTAAATTTCAGTCATGCAGTTGGAATTTTGTCTCATCATCTGAGGCTCAAATCTGGACTTTCAGCACTGCATCCACAGATGGACAGTCAATAGGTGAACAAAGAGAAAATACCAAGGCAAATGGAAAAAAAAATTGACCAGGCCAGATCAAAGCAAGAACTTGAAGTTTAGAGCACAAGACTAGGAGGCATCAGCAGGACAGCCACAGAGAGAACAACTGGACGTGCCTCTGTAGCATTTTGGAAATAGTTGACATGGCACGATTAGAGCAGGAATCGCTAGTTCAGAAATGCTGACAGAGGCAGCCAGTAAAACTGGATGACTGACAAGAAGAGACCAAACCATATCTCCTGTATTTATGTAAAATAGTGACTCAGGTGTATATGTAGGAATGTAGCTGTGAATGACATAAGAAAATCAGTATTCTTTAAAAAAAAACAACAAAAACCCCCCCACCTCAACAAAACAAACAAACAAAAAATCCTCAAGCAAATGTTGAAAGCCAGTGTTACAAGAATTAAAAGACTTAACGTAAGCAAACATTGGTTTTAATTGTGTGTGAAAGAAAAAGGGAATTGTGATGTTGATATGATGCTGGAAAGTCTTATCATACTACTGCATTTGAGTATACTAAACTATTGTAATCAACATAATCTGTGTCTCCGCCTAAACACAAAAAATTTCCTGGAATCTAGTCATTGCAACCTAGATCTATACACTTTTGGCCCTTGAGGCAGAATCTCACAGAAATTAGGATGTGAGGGATGTTGATCATCATTAGGAAAAGGTTAATTTGTATATTTGACAAAATTTTCTTATATTTCAAGGATATAGCAAAATCTGAGTAATATACCCTAGCATGATGTGTCCTCATAGTACCAATCTACCAGAATTTTTAATTGTTATTCCTTGGCTACAAAGCTATAGAAGGTATGTTTGCTGAACATCCACTTTTACTAATAAATTGTTTTCCTAGTACCATTAATGAATTTCCTTTTTCTAAGATTAGAACTACATTGACTTCAGGTGTAATTATAGTGGTGTGAAGATGCTCTATAAACAGAGAGTTACTTACCATGGCATGAAGGGATCCTTTGGCCAAAATAAATTCTCTAAAAGTCACAGTGATCTTTTCCAGTTGATCACTGACTAAGGTCTTTACAGAAATGCAGTTATGCTCAGTGAGTCAGAGTTCAATTTCATAAATGACCTTAAAATAGCAGACAAAGGATTAGTTATGGTACAGAGAGAATCTAAAGAGAGTGCGTGCTTTTTCTTTTTTTTTTCTTTTTATTCTTTAGTTTTTAATCGAGTCTGGTATCTTACAAAGATATCTTTTTAACCTTGAAAAAATAGTGTGATGTTAAAGAACCTCAGATGTGTTAAAATATCTCTAATTAGCAGCCTTGTAAATCTCTCATACAATGATAAACTGTCTGAAATACCAAAATACCCCAACAGAGTCTGGTCAACCAGCTTTTACTCTCAGGATCCACTCTGATTTACAAAAGCACTGTGAAAGTCTTAGACACTCCACTGGAGTGCAATTCTCTACATTTTCATTATTTCAGAAGGAATTCTGCATGCAGAGGGTCTATAGAGTCAGACTAATATTAACATTTGTAGCAAATAATTAATTCACTGCAATATCTAGTTTCTCAAAATAAAATGTTATTTAGCCTCATCACCAAAAATACAAAAGCCAGAATTGAAATGACCAGAAAAGACCATCACACTTTCCCCACACAATATTGTATGACTTTAACACAAAAGAATGTTCCCACTAGAAAAAACCAGGACAGAACTTGGGTTGTGGTAATTCCGCCTTCTCAAATCCTGAAAGGCATGCCCTGGAAAACTTATGTGGCCCTAGGATTTTCCTATTTGTGGCTCTTCTGAGAGTCTGACAGTACCTGAAGGGCACAACAAAATTTCCAGAACTATTTGAAAGAAAGATGCAGACTAGCAGTGGAAAACGTCAACAGTTTTGCCACCAGTTATCAATAGAGCAAGGGTTAGAGTGCTTACATGGCTCAGAATTTCACCTTCAATTATCTACTGCTTTTTCCGACCTGCTCTTTGTTTCAGAGTATTTTTAATAGCCATCATTTTTTTTTGTTGCATGTTAGCTGAGTTTCCTATAATTTCACATCATGTTTAAACTCAGGCCCTACAGCAAGCACAGACATTTTGTTGGTTTATAGTATTCATGTGTCCATTCAGCTGTTTGAGATGATGCTGTCTTGTATGACCTTGCTGCATTGCATGACTCACTACTTTCTTAAGAGCAGTTACAGGAATTTTCATTTAGTGAAGAAGTGCAGACTGTATTTCTTTTATTTGACTAAGCTGTTTCCTATTACTTATTGTGTTCTCTTGACAGTAATAAATTTCATAATGGTTGCTAGATTTCAAATCAACTATTACACTATCTAGATGGAACAGTAAATCAATAATTGATGATATACAAATCATATCTAATAGCTGGAATGCATGGGAGTTTTGCCTTAAGGTGTCACACTCAGCAATCATTGTAATATTTATTGAAAAAAAATAGCAAAATTCTATTAAATCTATGATAGTTTGGCCTGACAATATTAAGACATTTTCATGGGCAAAGAGAACAGAGCTGAGAGGAGAAAATGTGCTTTATTATACACACACTTAGTGATCCTTATTTTTTAAAACCTGTCTAATTACTGTGCTTTATCACATACTTTGTTTTTTACATTTCTTTTGAACTCTCCCACTCTCAAAACCAGATAAAACTGAATTACAGCTTGGTGAAATACTTCAGCAATAGCGGTTAACATTGGTGTTTCAATAGCTCTTGGTGCTTCATAATATTGCTTACGAGGAGTTTCTAATAGGATAATTTCTCATGTATTCATTTTTTATGTTGTACTCAAAGAGAAGCATAATAAATGCACAGTAAACCTTGACATATGGTCAACATGACTAGAAAATTAAATATGAATATAGACACAATAAAAATTAAACCTCGGTTCTGATTCTGTGCTTCACTCTATACTTTTTGGGTAAATCAGAGATTGGAATTTACAAGTTTTGCATAATCAAGCCCTAGATTGCTTATTAAAAGCTGGTTCCCAAGTGTAACCCAAATTTCATAAATTCATATAATCAAACAATATACTATCAGGTTCTGTAGTTCATTGGAATTTTTGCAGTCAAATGGATAACTTTATTTTCTATTTTTTTCCTTTTCCATTTCATTTTCCTTTCCTTTTCAAAGAGGAAAAATAGATAGAGGTATAATTCTTACTGCTGATTTTTTTTTCAAATTTTGATAAAATAGATTTGGTAACAAAAAAGATCAAATCAATTAGTTAGAAGTTAGCTGATATATTTATGAGATATCCAGGGAATAACCAGTCATAGTTATCAAGTCCTTAAAATATTTTCAAGGTTCTTCAGGCCTCCTAGATTAGTTAGCTGGGGAGAAAATTAAATGAAAATGGATATACAGCCTCAAAAGCTTTCTTATGTTGTCCAAATCCCTGTTTCAGTGCAGAAAAAGAAGGAAAAACTGTGATGCTTGTATTTTATTTCTGTGGTCTGTCAGAAATGCCACAGAAATAATGAAAACCTTTTGTTAGTAAAATTTAGAATCTTCTTTTCTAAGATATATAAAAAGCAAGGTTGTAATTTTTGCAAGAAATCAGCAGTTTAATAATTTTTGTTGATATGTTTCTTGCAAAGGTTTTAAATGATCTGTCCTGATATGTTTCAAGGATAATTAATTTTATTCTTCCCATGTTGTTTTACTGACAGTAACTGTTATCATATACTAGAGCCAGACAAATTAAAACACAAAAAATTAAAACACCATTAAACAAAGAGCAGAAAAAAGTTCAATTTTGCATTAAATTGATTAAAATATATCTAATTTCCTCAAATATAAAATATGTGCAGAAATATAGAAGTTCAATGACACAGAATGATTTTTTGGGTTTTTTTTCCTTCATGGAGGAACAGTATAAATATCTAGTAAAGTGACTTTTAAAATAGTTCACAGACTACATATTGCACAAGATAAAAAGATATATACCATTTCAGAGAGTTCTTATTTTAATATTACCTTTTTAAACCTATCCAAATATTAAATAGTGAAAAAAACATTTAAAGTTTTGTGCAACATAATATACTACATAAAGTCTCAGAAGTCTCTTTTCTTTAAATAAGCTTTAGATTTTACAGATGAAAACTGAGTCTCACCTGGCAAAGGAAACTTAAAATGCTTAAACATGCATTTCTGTCCTACAAGCATCATAAAAAGAATCTGCTTTTGCAAGTTGTTTGCCTCACGACATAATGTACCAAATGGCTTGCTGAAAAATTGGACAAATTCCAGTAGAACAGCTACTATTCAAATTGATAGTGACAGCTCGTTCTGAAAAAAAATGTTATTTTCAAATGATTGATATGAACTCAAAGGGGTGTGAAGAAATGTAGTGTTCATATTGCTCATGAGCTGTTGACAGTTTGGCACATCTCTAATGCTGATTAGAAACAAGCCAGGACACTGCAGTTTGCATTCACATTAAGCTTACAGACCACATTAATAATTTGATTCATAGGAGCCTTCAGTATACTCAAATATGTCAAAATTTCAAAATCAAATTACCTTTCTATCAAGTATCTCAATATCTATGATAAGAGTATTGAGCACTAAAAAGATAGTAGGGGAGTATTAACAAATATTAATTAAACTGAGCAAGTGACCTTGGTGATATTCAGTGAACTGCTGATGTTTTAAGAGTTATAATACAATGTAAAAACAAATTTAAAGAGGAATTTGGAAAAACTTGTGTACCTTCTTCATATTTGACTTGTAAATAGAGGAACTGCTGCTTGGGAGTGCTTTTCTAGTGTTTATTTTTATATTTCATATTTTGCCTGTGCAAATGTTAATGCTACTAGAATTATTTTTTTAGGAATCCTTTGCCTGACAGCCTTTCTCTGACAGTGTTGATACAGGCAACTAAAAGAAAGTGTTAATGTGTTTTCTTCAGAAACCCTTCATTTCTCAATTGGTTCTGCAAAATATCAGCATCAGCAAAGGCAGCTCTCACATCCACCCTACCAAAAATTGCTGTCTCAAGGCCACTCTGATGTATTTCTGTAAAATACCTCCTATTTATTAGCAGATCACTACTATTATTTCACACTGATCATATACACACCCCAAAATGGGATGATTACTTTAAATTTGCAGCTGAATTCCAGAATATTTCACTCCTAACTGCATACGAGAGACTAGAGATTTCTAGATGCCAGTTTTTTTCTAATTCTCAGTCATATAGGAAAATAAAAATGGAGAAAATGAGATGTTTCTCTAGGCTGAGAAAGTTTCCCTTCCCTCTCTAAGCAACTGGCAGATAGAATCCATCCCCCAGAAGTCAGATGAAAGCACAAGACCCTGCCACCAAATACTGATAGAGTTCAGGAAGAGAATCACTATCTTGTTTTCTTAGATGCCAAGTGTTGAAGACAGCCATATTTCCTTCTGTCAAGCCTTCCAAAAAAACCCAAGCATACTTCTGTATCCAGAGAGACAACGAATGGATGCTGGGTTACAGACTAGTTCACTTGTTCACTTTTTGTAGGAAAAATAATAGATATAGGAAAATTAAAGGGATGGTGAGCTTCTCCTTGGCTTGATCAGAAGAAGCCAGAATCATAACTATGTTCTGAATGATCACAGTGCAAAATGTGCACCGTATTTTTGTTATCAACTTCGCATTCACCAATACAGCAAGGTTTGGGGCTTTTCTGGTTTTGTTTTTTTTATGGAGTAAGAAGCGTGGACTGATCTCCATGCTGTGAGACAAGGTACAAGCTGAAACTGACCCACAGATTCAGCAAAAGGGGAAAGCACTAGAGAACAGGAATGCTCAGTCACAGGTCACATTCTCATTCACAGAAGTAGAATATAAAGGATAGTAGCTGGCCTAGGAGAAAGTTTAACTCTCATTTCCTGTATTTATGCAGAACATAGCTCAAGCTCTCACTGACCTTGGCAGAATTATATGGGCAATGGGATCACCGGAGTGAACTGCCACAGAGTTTTATTCAATGTACAACACTGGTTCCTTTTAAACATTAGCTGGTTTATTGCTTCTCTGAATATTGTATATTTGAATGAATTTATAATTTTTGCCACTGCATACAAAATGCACGCACACAAAATCTTATCTTGGCTAAATTCCTTGACATAGTGTCCCTCAGGTAGAATATAAGAGCAGTGGTGAGACACATCAATCCCAGTTCTTATTAGTACTCCTCCATATTCAGCTACCAAAGAGGAACTTCTCATGTACAGTGACCTTCTACAACACTACTTATGTCTTGAAATAACAGAACTGACTTTATTAACATTATTGCATTAAGATTCACAGTACACAGCACTCTCTGTCACTTAAGTCTGAACAGTAGATCCAGCTTTAAAGGATATGTGAGTAGCAGTACAGATTTTGTGAATTTTGTCATGTAATATCGCAAAAAGCAGCGGGAACAAATTGTTAGGACAGGACCAAAGAAATAGTAAGGCCAGACTGTTCCTATTTGATTCAGAGCCAACAGCAACAAAGTCTGCCAGAGGGATATTATAAGTATTACAAAACCATAGATTTTTTCATGAAGTGTTATCACTTCTTCTCAAGACGAGACCTTAAACCCAAAGAAATAATGAAAGCCAAACACATTCTAACAGTTCTTCCTTTTCCTTCATTTAAAAATTGCCATCATCTCTTTACAAAAATGGAAGCTAAGTAGTGATAACAGGCAGGTCATTTCTTTGCAACGGCCTCCCGTTTAAATCTAGATGCCTAAATTAACTTTCTGATCTCTCATATTCCCTTGAATCTGTGGTTTAATAGCCAATGTGCACATGATGACATTGTGTACCTATTGTCCACATAGGGTTAGACAGTCAAATTTATCACTAGACAATATGGACAGTGGTCCTAAGTCATGTGAACAAACTAAGCCTAATATTGATAATAGTTGCCACCTACAGGTCAAAAAAGTTAAAAATTAATTTATATATGGCTTCTATTGTATACAGAGACTAAAAGTACATGTAGTGTACATTTTATAATTTCAGCTTGATGCAACTTTTAAAAATCTTTATCTTCTGATAAGGCGTGCTTATTTCAAAAAAAGCCTGATAACCTAGACTTTGAAGGGAATAGGAATATTTTTGCCTTTTGCAGATGTTTTCATTTTTCAGACAGAAGTCACTCACTGTAGCTTTTTCAAAACTGAATGGAAATATACAAAAGTGAAAAACTGGACACAGAAGACTACAAGAACAGCTGACAAGTAAATATACCTCAGCTACTTTCATTTGTTGCTAAAAAAGTAAAAAGAAAGCAACAGAAGTCCTTTGACTTCCTTGTAGATATCTGATGTATAAAAAAGCAAAGTATGTAAGGAAAACAGAAGTTCTGTGTTTTTTGATTTCTTTTTTTTTTTTTAACCAGGTAGCAGAAACCTTTTTCCAAAACATTTAGTGCCAATGATTACTCAGACAATATTTTATAGCTTAACTTTTCTTTCTTTTCTTTTCTTTCCTTTTTCTGTTTTTTTTTAATTTATTTTTGATTATTATCAAAATAACTTTTATACAAGTGGGAAAGTAAATTAAGTACAGAAAAACACATATCCACTACTTTTTCGTGTTTTGCTAAATGGAACGTACAAGGCATTTGACATAACATTTCCCTGCTTTGGTTGTTTACACCCTGCTTTCCACAGGATAAAAAAAATAACCAAATTTAAAAATATATAATCCCAAACCTATTTGCTTCTTTAATGAAAATGATACTTTTGTCTTTTCTTTTAAGAGTTTATTTATTTTATCATATTTCCCAGTTGGGATTTCTCTGTGGTTGTTGTTGTCTGGTAATGAAATTATATTAAGATGAACTTTTTTCTTCATTCTTATTCAAAAGTAAACTGTTTATTTTAAAAATAGTTAAGAACTAAGTGTTTTAAATATTTATTTATATAATTTATCATAGCTTTATTAATAGAGAAAGGAAAATTGCTTTCTCTTGACAAAAAGGAACAGACTGTTGGACATAATTGTTTGAAGATAAGTACTTCAATGGAGACTAGTTGTCTCAAGCTGACAGGTTAAGATTGTTTCTATTTTGGATTACATATAGAACATATTGACATAATATTACATTAAAATATCACAAAATATTTATTTCAGTCTGGAAGTTTTTGTGCTCTGTTATTTGTCACAACTAATAGCATAGAAGCCCAGAAGACAAGGGGCTAACGTGTATTTCTCAACGTCGATAGCCGGATGGTTACGGAGCCAATCAAGGGCTCTTGGTAATAACACAGCGTGAGAAAGACTAAGGTATCTCTAGAGAAACGGGTCATGCAGAGGTGGGGCAGCACTTTTCTGGGTCTAGTTCCTAAAGATAAGCACAATACCGTCCAGCACAAGTGCAGGAAGGAGGCCAAGAAGCTGGCATTGACTGCAGGGAGGCATCAAGAGCACCCAATGCCCCTGAAACCCTCCAGCACATTTCCAGAAGGGTCTGAAAGAACAGATGCTGCATGATAACTAATTAGCATAGAAAGAGAATAAAACTTATCTATAAAAAGGTACCCCTGCCAAGCCCAGGTGCACACCACAGGACCATGGACATCGCATCAGTGGGAACCAATGCTGGAACCAGGCCTGGTGATCTCTTTTTCTCTCTGTCTCTTTCTCTTTCTTTCTCTCTTTCCTCCTCTCCTCCCTTTCATCTTACTGCCATGTGCTTATATAAGTCAGGGACTAACATACCGATTTCCGTGCCAAGTGTGTAATTATTAATAAAACTTTGTGAGATTTTGTGGGCTCTCTGAGTTCCATCATTCTGTTTGACTATGAACAACTATAGATCTTGAGTTCTCCCTTCCCCTAAAGAGTGGGACATCACAACATGCTAATTGCACATTTGTCTAGGAAGCTACAAAGAGTTTATAAATGATGACCAATAAAAAGCTATGTTCCTATGTCAGTAATTAATCTTTGAAAATATCTTCTATAGAATGACATACAATGTCATAAAAGATTTTCAAAAGATAACAAGCTATGCATTGACTCTTCCATCAAATGACATTTCATAGGAAATAGAAGTGTTGCTGTTTTCAGGCAATATGAAACTACTTCTTTCGTTGTAATTCAGTCATGCATTACCTAGGTCTTCACCCAAAAACTACTCACTGTGGGAGTTTTGTGTACACTTGGAAACATAGAGGCAAGTTGAGACATCACTGATAGTTCTAATTACTGCTATGCTCTCTGCTAGTGGGTTTATGTCTTGAAGTGTGCCTTTAATAGCTAGACATATACAGGGGGAGATAAGTACTTCCATTAATATTTGGAAATCAAAACAAATTTAAAAATATATAGTTACTTTTTAAAATCTGTTGTCCTTACTAGTGCTTTATGCTTTAGAGTTTGTGTGAGTGATTTCAGGTGCCTTAACTTTGGGGATTCCAGCTTTAGACAATTTGCTCCACATAAAAAAAACCCATTCAAAATAGGTAGTTTGCTATAATTCATTAATATTTTAGGGCCACACTGTGTCTAGAGGTACTTGATCTGAAGTCTTGTCTTGGAAAAATTTAGTGGCAGATTTCTGGAGTGCAGATAGATCCTGTCTTTTGTTGATCTTTTTCAGTCTGGAGACAGATTCAAATTCTTAGATTCTTCAGAGCATGGGCTGCATTAATTTCTGTACTTGTGACAGAAACTATACAATTCTAAAATACAGCATTTTAACTCTTTCTGTAAGATTCTCTTCACACAGGAGGATCCCCCACCTCCTGAATCATGATTTCACATTTTACATTCGACTTTTCCTTTTAAAACTCTCCAGATGGAAGAAGATTGTATTTATTAACTTTATCTTAATGATCAAAAGTTTCACACCAGTGTCAATTTTGGGCCAAAAATATTTTATACAAAATTAAGGACTAAATAAAATAGGCATTGTAACTACATTTTATTGGTGGTTACAACTAAGAAAAAAAAATAGTGGGTCTTACCTAAATATTTGTGGCAATAAAACTCTGCAATTGCATCAGTTTCAGCATTTTTCACTTTTATTTATTTATGCCTGGGATAATACTGTATGTAGGACCTATCTTTCTTTATGATGGAGAAATTATTATTTCTAATTCAATGCAGAATTAAATATTTTCTGCCTTTCAAATTTTTTTTTTTGTGCTAACTATTTATTTCCCAGGCACAATGATATTAGATCATCAAGTAAGAATTTTTTTTCTCATAAATGTTTTGTCTAAATGACAGCTTGTCAAATTTTCTGAGAGGGGTCAGACCGTAGAGTTGATGATAAAGTTTATGAAAATGTACCCAACTAAGTTTAGTAGAAGCTTTTTGTAGATAATGTCATCTAAGGTTACTTGACTGATTCTGGAGTGCATCTTTAGCATGTCCTGAACTCCATGTCAATGCCTTGAGGCATTGCTTGTTCATTTCATCTGTTGTCCTGCAGGGAAACTCAAGCATAGCCTGGAAGGAAACAATTGCATTCTGCAGGTGTGAGCTATATAATTATTGAATAGTATACAAGTAGAAAATAGAATTATTCAAATATTGCTAATTACGGTCATATTACTTATTTAGATATAAATAACAAAATAATTTATAAAGAAATCTCAGCATAATCCTGCTACCGATTACCACACTGATATTAAGAAGAAGCTACATTGTCATCATTGATCTACAAGAAACGTGTGTGGTTTTGACAAATTCTTGCTGTCTTAAGAGCTCTTGAATATTGAAGAAGTCAAAGGGAATTAGGTATGTAGTCAAATACCCACACAAAGGAGGTAAGTATGTCAAGAGTACTTAAATAGAAAAACTTTATGGTCTAAAAGTCCACAAGTTCTATAGTTTCCAGCTTTATCCAGTAGCGTTTTCTCAAGAACAGTTTACAAACGTTCCTTTCCCTGTCTTAATAGCACAGTTTTTGGAAAAATGTGATTTTCAAAGTAGGCAGTCTTCTTTCTTTCCCTTTGAAAGATTGAGCAGTTAACTTGGTCTGAGAACAGCTAATATCACTAAACTCCAGACAAATTGTGCAGCTAAAGATACTTGTATGCAGTGGGCTGATGCTGGCTGGGTGCCAGGCACTCAAAAGTCTCTCTATCACTCCTGTCCACAACTGGACAGGGAAGAAAATATAACAAAGGATTTATAGGTTGAGATAAGGACTGGTAGAGATCACTCCCCAAATACCGTCACGGACAAAACAGACTTAAAGTAGGGGTATTAATTGAATTTATTACTAATAAAATCAGACCAGGATAATGACAAGTAAAATAAGACCGGAAAAAGACCTTCACCCCACCCTTCCATCCTTCCCAGCTCTAACTCTACTGATCAATGATGCAGGGAAACGGGGAAGGGGGTTACAGTCAATTCATCACATGTTTCTTTTGCCACTGATCAAGGAGAGGAATCCTTCCCCTGCTCCAGGGTGAGGTCTCTCCCACAGCAAATAGTTCTTCATTAACTTCTCCAACACAAGACCATCCCACAAGCAACAGATCACAAACTGCTGCAACGTGGGTGACTCTTCTGCAGGGTGCAGTCCTTCAAGGACAGGCTGCTCCAGCTTGAGTCCCCCTCAGGGTCACAAGTCCTACCAGGAAACCTGATCCAGTGTGTTTTCCTCTCTCCAAGGGCCTCCCACAGGGTCACAGCCTCCTCTCACGCATTCACTTGCTCTGGCCACAGGCTGCAGGTGGATCTCTGCATCCATGTGGACCTCCATGGGCTGCAGGGACACAGCTGCTTCACCATGGTCTGCACCACGGGCTCCAGGGGAATCTCAGCTCTGGTGCCTGGAGCACCTCCTGTCCTCCTTCTCCACCTGCAGACCTTGGTGTCTGCAGAGTTGTTCTTTCACATATTCTCATCCCTCTCTTCTCTGGCTTAAATTACATCTGTGCATTACTTTATTTCATCTTCTTCTTAAATATATGACCACAGAAGCATTACCACCATTTCTGAAGGCCCCAGACTTGGCCAGTTGCATGTCCATCTTGGAGCTGGCTGGCATTGGCTGTGCTGGACAAGGAGGAACCTTCTAGCAGCTTCTCACAGAAGCCACCCCTGTAGCCCCCCCATTACCAAAACCTGGCTGTGAAAACCCAATACATTGTATTAAAAAAACCAAGCTAGGAGGAGCTATAAGGGTGCCATCTTCATGTGACAAAAAATTCTAGCTGGAGAATATGATCCGGTAGTAGAAAACCTAGATTCACTCTTTTCCTCAACTTTAGATAGTACAGACCAACAGCTACCATCTCCCCAGCTGGAATGCCTTCATCTGCTTAGCAACAGGGACCCTAGCTAACCTGCCTAAGTCTAGCAGGGGGGCTCTTGTCCTCATTGTTAGAGTCTTAGCTTTTCATCCTTTGAACAAGTGCATTCCAGTCTTTTACTGAATGTTTATTTGATGAAAAACTGCACGAACTATCTTGGGGGAGAAATTCAAATCTGAGTCTATCCTTCCCTCAGGTAAGTGCTCTACTTGCTGAGTTAGAAAGTTATGGTCTGATGAGTCTTAAATTATTTCTGCACAGTGGCACAGCTTTGAGAAGAAAATTACCTGAAGTCTAATCGTTCTCCTAGGAAATGACAGACTTTTTAACTTCCTAACACAAAGAAGGGCACTGAAGTGTGTGTGAGAATAGCCTAATACCAGCTCATTCTGCAAAGGTGTAACTTGCACTGCCATCTCTCAAAATTTTTAAAAGAAAAGAGAAACTTTCTTCTTTTCTGGGGAAGGAACATATATACATCAAGCCCCATGAAGCTGTATGCATTCTGAGCTAATCTAACAACTCCTTCAAGGTCGCGAAAGGCAATAAAGTCAGCCACAGGCAAGTGAGATTGAAAGCCTCCTCTACCTAACACCTGTTTGTGTTTCCAGCTAAAATAGTTTAGATATTTAATGCAATGACTCTGAATATGAATTGCATTTTGAGGACTCACAGTTCTCTGCATGAATGGTCCAGGATGTTTGAAACACTAATCAGGGTGCAGAAATTTCTTTTTTTGAAAATGAATGACTGAGAGTCAGCTGATGCATTGCTGAACTTAAAAGAATCAAGTATTATAATTTAAAATTCTTGCTAGATCTAATATTAGACTATTAGACTATTTCTCTCTTTGCAAAATCTGGTTTTTCATTTCCTTATAAGTATTTCCACCTGTTTTCTCATTCTTCTAACTTGAGTGAGGCACTCTATTTATTTAGACTAAAAAAATTTAAAGTAAACTCTGTTACATGATATTTTATTAGGCATCTTATCTATTTTAATAAGTAAATTAATTTATCAGTAGAACTTCACTTTTCTCTGACTGGCAGAATGACATCAGAGGCAGGAGGAGATAAAATCTTTGATTTTGTAATGATTTCAATGCTGTACTTTCAAATTGCAACGTGATTTTGTCACTTTTTTCCAAAGACTACCGAGTATTTTATGTTTTGTTAAGGTAGTTGAATATTTCAAAAGAAAAAGAATGCAAGTTAAAATGTGCTTTTTGGAGAAGAAACTAAAGATAATGAGCTACTGTATTGTTTATCCTATTGTATTTTCAGAATCTATTGTAACTAGGGAAATAATTTCTAGAAGGAGAAAATCCTGCAAGTATTTCCATACTACTATGTACTTGTGAAATATACATTTTGGCTTTATGTAAGTAATAACACACATTAGTGTTCCTGCCTATATGCATATTCATACAAGGACACGCAGATAAATAACATGAAAAAAGACATTTCATGAATAAAGCTTAAAACAGGGAAAAAGAAATAATAAAAATGCCCTTTCCACTTGACCCAACAACTCTTACAACATTTCTTATTATATTCTCATAAGAAAAAAAAGTCTAACTGGTAGTGAAAATCACAACATAGGCATACGTGAAAATCACAACATAGGCATACATGAAAATGCTGCATCCCTCATCTAATCTTTTTTAAGATCTATGTTTTCTGGGACTAAAGGAATTGCATTACAGAAATGGAAAGTAAAAAAAATTTTCTACACTGAAGCAATATTTCCTCCCCTTTTGCGTCTCAACACATGAAATTTGCATTGTTTAGAAGGTATATATTGTGAAGTGTGAGTTTTATTTTAATTTTTTAACAGACTTTGCCTTAACACAATTCAGAGAATGTTTAAGTAGCACAAGTAGAGAAAGAAGTATTGGACGCCATGGCACAGAGAAGGTGATTCAAAAAAGCTTTTGGAACAAGATGGTCTTTTCATTGCCAAAATAACAAGTGTTGGTTGCAAGAAGCCCCATGAAAATATCTGATCCACAAGAAATATAGCTCCATAGCCATTCTGCATTACACAAGGCGATAGCGTGTATTGTTCTTATAAATTCCTATTCTTCCTTGCATTTCCTTCTTACAGAAGCCTTAGCTACATTTTCTATACTCAAAATGGAAGAAAAAAATTTCTCTATTCAGGTAAATGTTCAATCTGTACTGTCACCCACTGTGTACAATCACTGGCAATTTCATGTGTTGTTATTATTTGTAACAGTGTGGTAGCATAGAAGTACACAAAGTTTTTTAGGCAGTAGTACATACTTGGCATAAAATACACTTCTTCACTTACTGTGAAGAAGTCGTCTGTGTGTTTCGAATTCCATATTTTAGACCATAGAACTTCCTAAAGCACTAATCATTTTTGGAGATACTTCTCTTGCGAACTTGCCACTGAGAAAAGTTACTGCGTATCTCACTTTTGTCAAACTTCTTTTCTGAGTGGACATAAAACCAGAGGAGGCTGATAGTTCTAGGCACTAGGTTTTGAAGATATCCTGTGCATATATAGCTGCATTGTCATGGCAGCTAACACTCAGCTCTATATAGAGGTGAAATGTCATTCCTAACCTTTTCCAGTAACATCCATTCCTAAGTAATCTTTAACTGGAAATCCCAAATGGTACCACTAGTCAAATGGAAAGGCAACGTAGGCTGAGATAAATGCTTTAATGATTATCTGAACATAATTTCATAGCACTTTAGTTACAATGTGCTCCTATGGATCAATTCTGAAATACATTGACAGACTGTCTTCTGCTGCTCTGACAGACGTCATGTAACTAAGAAAGAAGTTATTTTGGATTATCTCACAAATAGCACATTTAAAGTGTATGGCATAGCCAAGGTATCATATGGATTAATGCATTTTATTCTAGTAAATGAAAGTCCAAGCTTTAGACTCTTCTGTCATGGTAGATGCAATGTCTTGTCTCCTGGTGACTTTTAAAATATTAGTTAGATTGTTTCCTCTTTTAGATTTAGGGCTCTCTGGATCTTCAAAACAACCTAAGCACCAATACCAATACCAATACCAATACTGTCTCAAGTTTAGAAGCTTTTAATTAAAGTCCGTGTTTGGAGTCATAATTAGGAAGAAGCAAATTTTCCTTGTCTTCTTCTTCCTTAGTCTTGGATGATCCTCTGATCTGATTTCTTTTTTAACAGCTACTGAATTGTCAGGTTAATTTTTTATGAAACACATGAAGATAGATAAATTTTGTAGTTATACAGTAGAGGTTTTCAAAACCAGAGGTTTCCTATTATTACACAGATAATTAGAAAAATGGCATCTTATAACTTTTAAAGAACAACAAAAGAAAAAAAAACACATAAAGGGATAATCTAATAAAAAAGGGAGGGATACATAGATAAAATTAGAGAATGCTGAAACGTTTAAAAAACAAACACAAGTTTGCACAAAATAGTGTCTTCATAGTTGTTATCTCCTCTTTGTGCATCACAGTGCTAGTATTTTAAGGCCACACTGACTGAACAATTTGATCACAGAGAGAGGCAAAGAAAACAGCTACACTGAGTCACGTTCTGTGGTAGCTGTCCACATGAAATTGTATGTCTACATCAAAAATTCTTTAAAGGAGAATAAATGTATTTTATTCCCTCATGCCCTCTCCTTTACTTAAAAATTTCACTCTTTAGGAGCATATACAAAGTGTGTTCAAAAGTATAAAAAACAGAATTACTGGGTCTAGAAACAGTAATCAATATTAAAAAAATGTGAAAAGAGTAAGTATATAATACCTAGGAATTCAAGATGCAATGAGCTCAGTTATGATGGATGGACTTTTTTGAAAGGCTTTTCCATCTGAAAAAGAAGCAGCGCCTTTTTAATAGAAGCATGCCAGATGCTTTAGCAGAACCTCCATTTGTCAACCTGATAGAAGACTGTGTAATTTACTGCCTGTGATGCTAATGATAGTGCCTAGATGTATGAAAAAGGTCTGAATCATTTTTTTACAGAAGCTTGGTGGGCACTGAATTACAACAGAAAGAGAGAGGAAGAAGTCTTGAGATTGATGGTGTGTATCATTCTGTTCTTTCAAGAAATATATGACCACTGTGGTTCCATTGCAGTAGACTCAATGAACCAATTTATGAATTAACAAGTGGCAGTGTGAAGTAGCAGTTGCTAAAAACAGCATGTGTTAATCAATGACTTAAGGAAACATTTGTGCATGTGTAGAGTTCCATTCATAAAGAACAAATAATTTAAACTGAGTTTTTTGAAAGAAGAAAGCAGTATCTGAGTACTCTTTTTATCAAAGATGCAGGAGCAAAGAGCAAAATGAACATAGGTACCACCTGCCAATCAAATTATATTCAAATGCCAAATTAAGTACAGCCTTGTCTTAGTAACCTCAAAATGTGACATGATAAAGCTACCTACATATAACAGTTATTAAACGTACAACCCCCATTTTCCTTACTGTCATCATTCTAACCTCGAGACTAAATGGACAGAGAAGGAAGGGAAGGTATGGAGAGCTTTACATCCCTGTTTGCAAAGGCTTCTGACACAGTCACTTGGGATTTGGTTAGTGCCATGTCTGTTCTATAGCTGTACAATAGTAGCTATAAGAATATCTGGACTGGGGGAAAGTAATAATGGGTTATTCTACTGAGTAATTCTGAGGCCAGGAGACTTACACATATGAACATATACCTTGTCTACTCACTGAAAAATGAAGGAATGTGTCCTGCCACAAATATTACAAATAATTAAATAGAACCAAATCTAAACTGTGCTTTAAAATATGTTTCTTCTTTGCAAAGTTGGCACATCATTGCAAAAACGTCCCAAATATTTTCTCCTACTCATCAGCATTAAGCCAAAGTTACCTTTTATGCAAAAGCTTAATTCTTAGATAGACATACAATGAGAAATGAAAATTAAAACTCCAAGTTATCTATCTATTTCTACTTATATGACTTCTGCTGAAGTGAGTAAGCACTGTACTTATGTAACTTATGAGGTAATTAAGATCCTGCATTTCTTTTCCTGTGCCTGCTGGTTAATTCTAAGATTAGTGCTCAGTTTAATATTGAGATTCACACAATGCTTCAATATCATGCGGTAGATAAATTGTTGGAGTCCTGAGCATTAAATCAATAGGTCTTCTGTCTTGTTCAAATAACCAGGTTTCCCTTAGGCAAGCCCCATGCTGATATCCCAGTGTGAAACTCATTATGTTTCTTGTGGACTAAAATATGACATGTTATCTAATAAATAATTAATAACACGTTATAAATTCAAGTAAGTTTACTGAATGAAAGAAGAGATTGATTTTTCACCATCTTAGAATTCAGGTTAAGGTAAACATTAAATTGAGACAATAAAAGCAATTTGTATTAGAAAGATAAAATAATATAAAAACTAGATTGGATAACGGGAAAACTACTTCCAAGAATTATCTATGTAAAAAGTTAGATGTCAAGATGGTTGCACATGCAGATTAAAATATTTCTGTAAGAAAGGCAGAAAGGAGAGAGAGAGAGAAATGGAAGGAATTGTATAGCTAGAGGCAAGACCTCACGCTAAACACCAAATCTGGCAAAGACTTTCATAAGAAGGATTTACTGAAAACTACAACTATTGAAGAATCAGGCCCTAGCAGAGTAAATGAAAGCCCATTTTTCGACAGTACTGTTTGCTTTGAACTCTACCAAAACTGCACTATCACCCCTCAAATTTTGTCTTAAATAGATTTATTTCTGGAAAGTCTGAAGTTAATGAGACAAAGCATGATGGAGAAAAATGGGTACAGAAAAGAAACTACCCATTAAGAAATAGGAAAGTGCTTAAGGAGAGAAGCACTGCAGAAAGGTCATTGTCAATCAGAAAAAAATTAACTGGAAAGTGAAGAAGATTCATGACGATGGAGACATACGTAAAAGCTGATTTGGTGTGGAAATGATCCTCTTCAAAAAGTCTAGAGACTGGTCATAATCAAAATCTGTTATCAGTTTTCTGCTTCTTTTTGTTATCTAAGAAGTAAATTGGACAACAGAGAAAATTATCCATAAGGAATTATTACTTCCCACAGGAAATGATACACATCCTTAGCAGAAACAAAAATAAGGATAAAAGGAATGAGGCATAGGAAGAGGTTCTTTTGTTAGGAGACAATGCCTTATCATTTTACCATTTAAAATCACTCAAATTTCTCATGCACCTTACAAAAAGATTTTCTGCCAGTGCTCAATTCTTAAATGTGTTTAATTCAAACAAAATGCTGTGTTCAAAATATTCAAAAAATTTGAGGAATATTTGCTATTTCATCAAATTAAAGTATATGAAAGGAAAACAAAATATTGAGTTAGTTAAAACCAAAACTGTTGAAAAGCTGGATACACTCAGAGAATATGTCCTTAAGTAGCCAAATATATGAACACTGATTTCTTCAGTGTGTTTTCATATCTCTCCACCTACTAAACAACTGTAAACCCAGCGCTAGGACTGGCTTAACAACTACGCCCTTCAGTCTCAGATACCCATTCTAAATTAGTGATAACCTATTCTCCTATTAAGAGTGACAGAGAATGATCTACTGTATGATTTTTAGCAGAAACAAGTCTCACAAGCTCTTTGCTCCCACGCTTCTCTACTATTAAGCTAAAGACAACAGTAGACAATTCAAAGTTGTGACTGATTTTTCAATTGCATGGAATTATTTTATATGAGCTTAAAAAGGGTGTCATTTGGTACCACAGTGAGTGTGATACATTGTCCATGGTCCTTTTCACACTCTTTTTTTTTTTTGCATTTCAAACTAAATTGAATATAGTATACAGAGTTTTGTTATCAGAGGAATGACTATAACATTCTACACATTATATAACACCTAATATCATGAATCCTTGGCTACATTACAGATTTAATAATAAAATTCAGTTTTGGCAATTGTACACATAAACTCCACTAAAGTCAATGCAATTACTTAGACTGAATTTATACATTAATATTTGAAGAATGACAACAATCTTATTGAACAGAAATCTCACAAACGTTTGCTTTTGTTGCTGCCTTAATTGACCAATATCAGTTTAAGAGTCAAACTGGTAATATACACTACCATATTACAAATCATTAAAAAAAAAATTTTATTAAGCCTCCTGCATTTCTATTTCTCCTCCAAGAACAGAACTCTAAAAGGCAAGGTGTTCTGCCATAAGATTTCCAGTTTTTACTTTAAATGAAACAAAATGTTTAAGCTCAGTATGAAGGTCCCTTTTGCAAACTGATGCAGATCTTTAAAGTCCTGAGCAATATTCTGAGTTGAAAAGCTGTCCTCAAGTACTTGTGATTGAATGGTTGTGTCTTCTGCACTGCTGATATATGACTTCTAATGGTTTTCTGTCCATTCTGTGAAATACCAAACCATTACACAGAGATGCAGGTGATCGTAATCAGGCGTCAACCCTGTGAAGGCAGATACTTGGTTGACGAGCTGGTTTTTGCCCACTCTGCTTACAGAGAAGGAAGTGCTACACCAATAAGATCTTGTGTGCATTCTCATAGCCTATGGCCATCAGGACTTTGATGAAGCAGCAAGGATATTTGATATTAAAAAAATGAACACAAAATTAAAGCTGCAGCAACAGAACTCCTTTAGAGTATCTGCTAGTAGACAAGCAAATTCAAGGGGGTTATTTAGGGCTAGAACACTTCAAAAAAGTATTTTCCTTTATATTTAGAGCTTTATTTTATTAAAAATAAAATTTTTCTTTATCTTAAAATGACAATATACCTTCATAGTTTGATGTCTCTTTACAGCTTTTGCTATAATTTAATAGAGAGATTGGATGCAGATAGCAGCTACATTCTGATCAGCATTATATAAATCAATAGTAACATGTTGAAAAATAAAATATTTCATAATTTTACTTCATAACCTTATGAAATACTTCATAAAAAATCTACCTCTTCACTTTGATCTTCATTTTTTATTGTTTACATTAATTCAATTTCTTCAAAAAAGCCACCCTTTAGTATCAAAGTATCTTTAATTGGCTTTAAAAGTGTATTCTAATGGAATTTTCTCAGATAACCTTTAACAGTTTAAACAGGTTAAATTTTAATGTCATTTATGTTGGAAAGGTGTTCAAAATATTATACTATTAAATATTTAATGACATCATTATGGAAGATTTAGCTATTTTCAAACTAGACTCAGGAGGCCGGAGGTATCATTCCACACTACTTCTTGAATCATTAAACAGGTCTACTGAGATTTGTAATCGTTTCCAAAATTTAATAATATGGTTTAGGTTGCTGCTAGCTTTGCAAAATATAGTATTCTTACACAGATGTGACTGCTAATTAAAAAGTCTCTTGTGATTACAGAGTGGTTGCAGTGTGCTGTTTTTGTTCTTATTTGTATCATTTAGGAAAATTTGGAACATTCAAGTATTTGTGTATTCATAATCATAATGTACATAAAAGACTACACTCAGTCCCAGCTACTGCATAGAACGATAAGAAAATCATATTTACATGAAAGTGCTTTCAGTGGCTTGGCTCTACAATACTGATGCCACTAAAAGTATTAATCTATGATTCTTGTCAATCAAACAGTTCAGTAATAACACTTGTACTCTAACTGTTCGGAAACAGTCATTTGTTGAAATATCTGTAAACTGTGTTTACCAGGTATCCGTAAGAGGAAGAAAAAAAAGTTATTTTGTGAGTGATTGAGAGTGCTTTAAACAAGCCTTCCTGTTTTCAATGGGGTATGGAAATTGACGGGCTGTTAGCCAAAATCAAAGTAAGAACACAGGTATATTTTAAGATAACCTCCATATCCTTCGAAATGAAGAAATAGTAAAACACTTAAAATCAAAATATAAGAATGTGAATTAAAAATATATTGTCTTGCAAGTAATAATAATTGGAATACAGAAACACAAGGCATTATAGGGATTGTTAGAGACAGATATCCTTCAAAAGAACAATTCATTCTCTCTCACTCTGTAGGTCCCACATAACTGTGTTAAAGCGTAACTCAAATTTAATATTTGTAAGATGTATTATAATTAAATGCTTTCAAATTGCTCCCTTCAAAATTTACAGAGAAAAGCACCATGATGACAATATACTGTGCAAATTTATCTAGGTAAGTTCTCCTAATTATTGATTCTTTAGATTAATCTACTGTTAAAAAATGTGATTTTTATTACACTGCTCTAAAAAAAACCCCCAAACATTATTTTAATACTATTTGGGGAAATATTAAAGTAGCATTATGAAGAAATTACAGAAGAAAATATTAAAGTCGTGGGACTAGGGAACTTTTATTTATTGATAAACATTTTCCTCCTTTTCTATTTCTTCCTCTCCAAGGTGAACTTTAGAACATTTATATGTAAACAAAGTTTATAGATTTAAATAAATAACTAATTAAATCAATAAAGTAGCTGTGTTTGTAATACTGCCAAGTAATATATCCTAAAAAATAACACGTTTTCAACTACAAGTACAAGTAGAAGTCTAAACAGTCTAAAAAAGTCAGTTTCTACCTGAGAAGCATTCTATCTATAAGAAGAAAAATGAAAAAAAATTCTGTAAGTTTTACATTAGTCCCCAGACTGATATTCCTATTTCTTATACTTTATCATGGATCTAATTACTATTTTAAAAATAACTTTATTTGTTTCCCCTTATAACCTTTCTGAGCACAAAAATGAAAAAACTCAATCTCTTCAGAAGGAAAAGGAACTGAGCAGGTATTGCTAATATTCATTTTACTTTGCTAACTGCCAGTATTTCTGTATATGTGGAAGTACGCATAATTCAGAAATTGATGGCGTGGGCAAAATATGCATATACCAGTCTATATAATTAATGCACCATTTTCAGCACTTGAGACCTGGTAACCCCATACAAACGGCCAAGATCATGGAAAGATTATGTGGCGCATAAAAGGAAGAAATCTGTTGTCAAAAGCCACAGCTTTGTCAGATGTATATCTCAGCTAAAGCTGCAGTCCTGTGTCATAGAACAGATAAGCTGATGACAATCTGCAGAATTTTTCCATCATTTTAGATTCCCTTGCAAGAATTCCATCTGCAACACAGCTTTCTCTTCCTTGCTTCAGGACAATGCTGTGCAGATGAGAATTATTGCCTGAAAGGTTCAGTAACAAGACAAAAAAGATGAAAACATTAGATCTCTGACTACAGCAGTTGAATCTGAAATTTTGCTTCTATTGTAACCAGTGGCAGAAATATTTTTTCTTGCAAGTATACTATATATTTGACAAATTATTAGAAACCTCTAAATCAGAAAAATTTTCGAGTAAAATATGTAATCATTCCTTCTTCAAGGACAAAGATTTAACAAAGACGATAATGCTGTGGGATTTTAAGTAATTAGGTGGGGTTTTTCGGGGGGGTTGTTTTTTTCTTTGTGTATGTAGCCAACACAAATGTCCATATTACTTCATGTATTTTATACCAAAATTATCAGATAATAAATCAGATATTTGGGAATTAATATGGAAAGAATATTTAGATTATAAGCTTCAATGTCATTTCATATGTCGTGTCATGTCAGATTTCAGCTATGTAACGGCACTAAGACTTCTATAAAATTCATTTAAAAACCCACCATGAACAAGATGCTGGCAAAAGATAGAGCAGCCTTATTAGCCACAATGATTCACTTTTCTTAGAGTCATTAAACTCTTCTGGAGTACACTAAAATAGAGAAGACAAAAAATATGCTTTGATCTGATGCATTTTTATATGATACTTTTATTTTATTTTATTTTGTTTTGTTTTATTTTTAATCTATGGACTAGGGATCAAGTTCAGTGGAAAAATTTTGATTTTTAAGTCTCTCAAAATGTCAGACCCAAGCTTGTGATAAACGTTTGGTGACAAGTGTTCAACACTTGGCTATTTATTTTTCTCTAATTCAGTTGATCAATAAAGAACTTAATTACAAAGGTAAGGAATGAACATTGCAGTTGATCAGTAAAATGTAAAAAGTGTATAATAACTTTGATGTATAGTGATAGAAAATAAGAATGCAGATTTGAAAGTAGGGAGAGTGAATAGCTAAGTAAACCAGGCCATGTTATTTCAGACAATCAAAATTTGCCAATCCAGACAGCTACAAACACCCATGAGAACAAAAAAATTTCACGGCTGATTTATAAAGCAGAAATATATCTTTTGATTTGTAGTGCCTACTTTGCAGCCACTACAATTAAATTAAATTAAATATTAAGTGAATGATCAAAGTTACTTCTGGACATATGAGGACAGACGTTAGACTGTTGGCTAATATGGAGAAAACACACCTACTCAGTTTGAGCATGTAGCAGACCCAGAACAGGATTCCAGTTCATATAGCATATTGAAAGCTAGGGAGGAAAACAAAGCCATAAAGTCTCCTGACAATAAACTTAAAGGTATAAGTGAACTGGGAAAAACCTGGGAAAAAGTTTAAGACTGGGCAAGAGCCTAGCTTCTGAAGAAACTCTCTCTGTCTTGTTTGCCCTACTGCCCAAGAAGTAACACAGTAAGATAAAAATTTCTGCAGAACAGTGGAAACAGAGTATGTTAGACTGAGCCCACTGTACGATGACATTAAAGTTTCAGTACTCTGCTACAGTTTTTGTTTTATTTATAAAAAATATTTCTGAGATTTAAATTATTAAAAACAATAGAAACAAATTCAAAGATACTTTCTTTTGACATTTTGGATAGATAGAAAAATTCTGCAGATATAAAGAAAGGTAATATAGTTTTTGGGTAGTGATTCTCAATTTTTTATCAAAAGTCCACAGGGAAAACTGCAATTGCTCCCAGACTGTTCTTCAGATGTTGATATACTGTAATTACTGCACAACTCTAGGCTAAAAAATAGGAAGTGTAGCAGAAGACTATCTCATCAAAACCCTTAAGCAAACAATTTCACCAAGCTTTTACCATAATATAACAGTCCCAAAGAATTGCTGAATAAATGTATGTATTCATTTAGGCATATTTTTAGTTTAGTGAACAAGAAAATTCCATTTTCTATAAGTAGCAGTGGAAAAAACAGTGTCAATTCTGCCATTTTCCAAATGTGTAAGATTGTTTTAGCAATGGTATTTTTAGTAAGGGTGAATGACAAGACTGAGGCTTAAATTTACTTCTTTTATGTAAAATAATCAAATTATCAAATCAAAAGGCCAGTGTTAATACACGTGACTCAACACATAGGGCTGTACTGTACTAGAAGGAACATCTCAGTTGATAAAAACCAGACGAACAAAAATGTGCCATCTTTTTCCTTGGATAGCCTGTCTTGTATTTCCCCTCAACATAAAAGCTTCATTTCATGGAGTAACTTACACTTCACTCTGTGCCTGTGCAGCACCTAGGGTAAGTATAAAGGCTTTTCCTGCTTCTGTCTTGGCTCAACAGATACTTTTTCTTCCGAAGTTAATAATCATCATCTCAAAAGGGCTAAAAGCCACTTCCCCCAACATTGTTCAGTAAGCAGCCTAGCTTCCTGACCCCAATTCTTTTCGATTTAACACTCATCATTAATGGTGTCATAATTAAAGCCTAACTGAATTTCTCCTGTAAACCTTATTTCAAGAATTTTATAGAAATGTCAATTTGCCATAATTATTTCTCTAAAGTAAAGTAACTGTCATTTCCTGTACCGTAAAACTTGATATTCAAACTTTCTCAGATATTTCAGATAATGTTCCGGCATCATGTGCTAGAACTGAGTATGTAATTCTGGGTCTCATGTAGTGAACTTTACGTCAAAATCAAGCATCTTACTTCCTCATAACACAAATTATTACTGTATATTAGAAGGTACAATTATGGAGTAAGCTAGGATGCCTTCCCACATATCAAGAGGCAGATGTTCCAAATCTACTCTCCAATGTGGGCAATACATTGCCCCAATAACTGAGGGGGGAAAAACCCCCCATTTCTATGTGTATGTAGAGACTGCAAGTGTTTGCCTCCACCTTGTTCTTCAGCCAGATATAGAGATTCATAGGGGTCATTTGTCAAAAAAAGTATTTCTCAGGCATTTTTAGCATTTTACAGATAATATCTTACAATTTGAAATCAGTTAATTCAAAGAAAATAGGGAAATTCTTTTCCCATGAACACAGGTGATAATTTCAGTTACGCTGCTTTTGTGAAGTTCATCTGCTATCAGTCACCAGTGTTTAATTATTCCTGCTTTTAGGTCATCGTCCTTCACTCAGCTCTCTATATAGCTCAGTAATATATTACAGTCTTTTCTCCCAGTATTGATCTTTCTATTGCCATTCTTGCATCAAGGTTATAAGACTGCACTGCATATCCAGTCTAAAATTAGAGGTAAATAGGACTAACATGTTAAACAGCTTTGTACTACATCACACTCATTTCTTAAATTACCACTGTAGATTTAGGATGCTGTTTGAAGCTACACAAGTGTATATAGCTTGAGAGTTGCCTCTCTCACTTGTGTCTTTCCCAGCATGGTGCTGCTGGAGCTAACATAAGCAGAGCTGTCTGAAATACTTTGGTAAGACAAGAAAGACTTATTCTCTTAGAAAAATTACTTTCCATAATACTGTGCCACAAAATAAATTGAGAAAGTCCATTTTGGTGGCTATATGTAACAAATTTCAAGTACCAGCCTCACTGAACAGAATATTTTACAATGATAATTTCTGCTGCCCTGTCCTCACACACTTCTGGAATGGTTGGTTAAAATCCATCATCCTAGCTTCACTTTCCATCATGTTGCATTACTTTGGCCCTGCCAAGAACTGACAAAATAACAAATACAAATACCATAAACCAAACCCAATTTCCAGATTGTAGCAGTGCCTCCCAGCGAACCAGAACTGATAAAATAAAATGCTTTGGAATTCTGCTTTGCCTTACATAAACCTTAAACTTAATTAATGAACTGCTCTTTGTGCTTTCCAAACAGGGGATAAGAATATTTTTGCAATTTTTCTTTCCTTTGTTTTCCACTATAATCACTGTCTTGCTGGGGCAGTGCTTCAGTCTGCCATTCTTCATCAAGAACAGCTGTTCAAGCATTTACCATTCTTGTGATAGTGGCAATCTTATGTGAGAGAAAGACGAAGCAGAGCTATGTGTTATCATTATAATGTGGGCATTTGACTGTATGTCAGTGGAACAGCTCTAGCACTGCCTGCATGTAGACTTTCAATCCAGCAGCCTGAAATCATAGATCTCACTTCAGAGCCCTACTCAGAAGAGTATAGGGGTAGATATGCAATTCCTCATACTTGCACTGTCCTCTTCTACAGAAGCAAGGCTCACACTGCTCTATAGTATTTTCTTTTCAGAAGTGTGTGAACTACAATTTGAACAAAATCCTAAAGTGTAAATCAGCTGTGATAATCTCAAATTGTGAAATTATACTGTATTATAGGCTCTTATAGAAGTTTACTATACAATTAAAAAATTGATGTCTAGTGGCAATTAGCCAAAAGTAAATAACACATCCTTGATGCATGTATTAGAAGCCAGTCTATTTGATAGCAACTTCAGGGAACTGGAACAACCGTTTGACAAACCTTCTCCAGATTGTTCAGTGAAGTAGGAAGACTGGCACCAAAGATTCAGTTACCACCAAAAACTGACAACACAATTTAACTCTACAATTCACTGGCAGGTTTAATGAGTGCTGAGGGATATATTTTTAAGGTCGCAGAAAAAGTCATAGCCAAGGAACGTGGATGAATTCTTCATGTTTCACTGGTTGTGTATCAACCTTCTTTTTCTACCAGCTCAAATCCAAACATTACTCTTCTTTGTTCTAGAAGGCATAGCCAGCTGGGTACTTGCATTTGAAACCCAATGTACAGAAAAAGGATTGATAACTACATAAAAATAATTTCTTAATTTGCAGGGTCACATTTCTGAAACTGCTCACAGTTACACATAACGCAATTCTTTCCTCACCACATATTTTGTAATAGAAATCTATTCCTTCTATGATAAGCAGAGGATCATTTGTTGTTTTGGTGGGTGTCTTTTTGTTGTTTTGGTTTTATTTTTAATTTTTCTTTGTAAAATCAGGAACAAGAAGGGCTAATTTTAAATCCTCTCAAAATCAACAGGAATTGTCTATTACCAGTTTCAGCTAGCCTATATTAGATACTTGCAGCAATATAAAAAGTGGATGAAAAGCTAAGTCTGAGCAACAACATCTGAAATATTTGAAGATATGGATTGCATGTTATGCAAGACAGAAAATAATTCCAGTATATGGTTGTGCAGTACTTTAAAGCCCTACTTGCACTTAAATTGTTTAAAATTTTACTGGAAGCATCTATATTCACAAATTACAAACCCAAATATACTAAGCGTGGTTAACACACATGATAGAGAACACTTGTCATTTTAAGGTTTGAAGCCAATTTGAGGCATGTAATGAATTTATGTCGGGGATACAAAATAGATATCTAAAGTGACATCCTGAGGCACAGTTAATGAGATTCCCTTATGTAAGTCTATCTAGTAATAAGATCATCTCTAATGAGATTATTCTGAAGTAATCCCTTTACAAATTAAATGAATGTATTATATACATTCACAATGCAGGAATACAGAACTGAAGTGTTCTTTAGGCATTTTAAGGTTAATATCAGAGCATTTCTCTATCCCTCTTAGGATCAAATCATTATGAATATAATAACATATAGTGTTAAATGAGGGGAGGCAAAAAACAAGGAGAAACACAGGAAATAAAGTGTTGCCAAGAATAGTATATTATCTTTGTGAGTATCACATGTCTATTGAAAATGATAACCAAATAATTAAAGAGAAAACAGCTCCTTGCTGGAGCCCAGTACCAGATACTGCAAGTACAAGACTCAAAGGGAATACTAAAACTTAGTATTGAATCTACTGAGCTGGTGAAGAAGGGTGAGGGAAAATGATTTCTCATCCTGCTAAAAGGAAGACTCATAAGGAGAAGAGAAAGTATAAAAAAAAGCACATCACAATGAGAGGTTGCATTCAGCTCTGTCAATCAGAAATGGAGGTAGTTGGGGGCTTTAAAATGGAAAAGTAAATTGGAGGTAAGGCAGAACAGATATAAGTCATTACTGGGGTAAACCTGATATCTATGTGCTTTTTCCTGTTATGAAAAATGAACACAGCAATAAGAAGCTTCTTTTAGCTACTTGATTGTTGCACTATTAAGAGCTGTATCAGGCACACTACAGTAGGGATTTTGTGAAGATCTTTTATTTATCTTGTTGATAAGCTCAAACATTCATTAGAAGACACAGCACAAGGCAAATCTCTTGTAAATTTTCTGTAATAGAATTCAGTGATGCATTTGATTGCCATAAAGGTAGGAGACAACATACTGTGAATATCTTGACTCACCTCCAGTTTTGCCTTATTGAGAAATATTTTGTAGCACTTTTATTTTTCATAAAATAACTGTACAAGAACAGTTCTTCCTCATGGGGTAAAGTTTATTCTCTGCCTATTTCTGTTAGAGTGACTTAAAAGTGTTTAGTACTGGCAACCTTTTTTCCACTGATAATAGAGACATTTACCCAGCTAGTGAGTTAATTTCTCCTCCATTTGAAGCATTTGAAATATCACTTAACCTGGTCATGAAGAACTGATACCTAAGCATTGAAGTGATCTGTACCATATAGACCTGTATCATGTAGCCAAAGGCAGAGAGCCAACAAAATATTTTGGTTCCTCGAATGTAGAATCCCATTTCTTCTCCTTGTCTTCCTCCCAGCTACCACAGAAGTCATGCTCTTCCCTATGCAGGCAGGAGCAACACAGGCAAGTAGCACCCCTGATATTTGGCATCCTGTTCAAGAGTCTCTCTGCTAAAGTGTTGTCACCCTGCCTTTGCAATAATCTTATCTTAGGTACTCTGGTGTCTACTTGATTGAGGAATGCTGTTTGGTACTATATATAAATGAGAGATTTTTTAAATCCCCAAATGAAAGAAAAGTAGTTATTAAAAACAGCACAGGGTGACAAAAGAAAATAATATAGAGGAGACAATACCTTTTCCATGTGCCGAATTCCATAGAATTTAATGTGTTTAGTCACTTTAAAGGGCAGGCAGAAAAGGCTAAATGCAACAGTGCAATTTGGGGATTTGAGGATGTTGTTCACGTGAGTGAAAGATTACGTGGAAGTTATGGCATTTGATGGTGACTCTGAGATTTTACTTGTCCAATTGGGCAAGGAATTTAAGCTTTTGCCATTGTGGCATACGATTTGAAGCAAAGCAGGAGGGAAAGGACAATGCTTTCACACATTATAATCTGATAAAATTATGCCAAAAAGATACTAAAGCAACAGATTTGATCATGAGACTATGACACCAGAGAGAAACTATTTAAGTCAATAAAGCCATTATAGTGAAAATGGAATCAAAGCACTCACTTCAGACTAATGGTAGCCTGGTCCTGTGAATGGACTGTCTGTCAAAGAGCATTAGGCGTGTTCCTGGAACATGTCCTCCAGTTTAGTTTCTTCCCAGAAGAATCCAGTGCATGTGCTCTGCAGCTGCAAGGTAATGTGAGACCAAGTACAGTGAGTGGGATGGTGGAGAGAGTTGCTTCATAACTGCATTAATGATCTCAGATAAAACACTAGTGTATATATACCCTCAGGACTGCTGAAGTACTACCACTTACATTAGCTCCTTTTCTGATTTTAATGCATCAGTAGAAAAGAAAAAAAAAGAACATTCCTTCTAGTACAGGGAACTGAGTGATTCTATCCTCCCCTGCAATTACAGGTCTATTCCAAAGACAGTTGTGCCTAAATGCTACATTAAACAATTTTCAGATCTCTATAGCTGACTTGTAAGCATAATTTTGCATAGGATTCTTAAAGAGAGTCAGTCAACAGTATTAATTTAAATTAAAGCAGAAAGATTATGAGAACCAAGGCAGAATTTTTCATGCCTATAAAAGGATGTTTAACAAGACAGGGTAGAATGTTCTCACTGAATAGCAAAGGAAAGAACTAGGCGTCCACTCGGTTTCTAGAGCGTATGGCTTTAACAGTACTTGTCAGTCATGACTCTGCAGATGATACTTGTATCAAACTCAGCTGTCTGTACATGATGTTATTCAGTCCTAGGCAAGAGGCTACTGAAGTAGTGGATTCTTTAGGGTGTGACAGAAAATGATAAGACCTCTCTGCTTGACTTCCTTACTTACCTCCCATTCTACAGTGAAATCATAACAGACATGGCAAGTAACAAGGCTTCTTCACTGAGAGATTTCTCTATCCAAAAAAATTCAGCTTGCCACAAAGAAGCATAGCTGCTTAAACAGTTACATTTTGGCTTAATTTCTGTTCCCTTGCAACTAAACAAAAATTTTAATAAAAAATGACGGTAAAACATGAACTATATGCATGAATGGCAAAATAAATGGCTTTAAATAATCATCAGTAATAATTTTCTACTCATCTGAGAAAATCCATGTCTAACTTGCATTATTAGGAACACCCCAAAATCTGGTCCAGCCTGGTATTTTACTGAGTTAAATAGTTATAGATACTTTTGGTCATGTTTATGGCTAGTGGTCATTGCCTTAGAAGTTCCTGCACTTATAGAGTGGCCAGAAACAAGGCTGTGTCTCAGTTCTCATTGACTGTTGCAATTAAGCAGGCATGGTTATAGAGCAAATGCCTGTCCTACAGACACTGGACAGATATTTCAACAAGTAGGATCTCCTGTGAACAAGCAGAGAGGAACTGACATACCTGCATGTTCATGCTGACATTATAAGGGACATTAACTCTTGCAGATATTTCTTCTTGGTGAAAACTGAAATCAGGAAAGAGGGGTTCTCTTAAAGTGTGCTACTTGACAACTGGTGTCTCTAATTTTTTTTTTTTTTATGTGTTAGAATGGTACAGCAGTCATCTAAATAGGCATGCTATTAGCCCTCTATTTGCTAGATTTTTATATATATGTGATAATTTTTTCCATTGTTTTGCATAGAATATTTACATTCATGTTTCCACCCAAAATATTAGTTACCTATAATTTGGAAATCCTGTATGCTGTGTGCCAAAAAATGACACTCAAAATACAAAATGAAATAATAACAGTGTTTTCTACTGTAGTTAGAGGTAGCAGTCATGCTTTTAATACATGCTAACTAAATACTAGCCATGCTGTATGACACTTGTCTCATTCTTGCACCCACCTCTTTGGACAGAAACTTTTAAGCTTGTTTTGAATTGCTGTCCCCAGAAACTGTCTGGGAATGCCACAAGACAGAACTAAACTAGAAAGGTCAACAACACACTTAGAGTGAGAGTGGCAAGCCTGTCTCTAGGAAGTTGGTCATGCATTGTGTTACCTAAAGAGGTCACTCCACTACAATACTACTCGCTCTCTGAATTTCAAAATAACTTCCATGCTAAATTATTCTCTTCAGTGCTCTTGGGGCAGACTGTGCCTCCCGCTGTAACAAGATTAAGCTCATTCCATAACTGTCTGGACACTACCTTGGGATCTTGGCAGTCTTCCTGCCTTGCTGAGACCAAGATGCAGCATCTGCTGTGCCATTATACAGTCTTGGCATATGCATCCCTTAAGAAAGGATATTGTGACATAACCAGTGGAGCACAAAAGCCCTTACTGACTTAAAGACCCACAGGGCTATTGCCATCTGTTTATTAATTAGGTGCACTAGGTCCTGATTGTTACATATGGAATGAACCAAGCTGCTGGTGGCTCTGTCCACCAGAATTCTCTGGTTATAAGGAAAGGATTTCAAGAAATAGAAAATAAGTGTCCTTGGTTGAATTGCCCAGTACAATGTCTCCAATTATTGTAAATCCAAATCATTATTGCACTCCTCTACTAAATGGTTTTCATGCGTCCCCTGTTTCTGTCTTGTTATAAAATCTATACTGCATAAGGGCACACCACCATAGGATAAAATGATAATTTCAACTTTCTTCCTCACATCTTCCTGTTTTTTTCATTATGACATGTCAGGGGGGTTTCTCTGTTTTAATCAGTCAAGACCACCATCACCCCCTGTGCAGAATCTACTACTGAAACCAATCATTCAGCAAGAAAAAAAAAACTCCCTAAAAGCATTTTTTGATATTTCAATATATATCATTATATATTCCATATTTGTTTGAAATACATGTCCGGCAAAGCCACAAACAATCTGTGTGCCTTTTCTAGAGTACTGTAAAACTGGCAGTGTGTTCTTAGATTGATTATTACTAAATTTCCGTTCCTAGTATAAGCATATATTTCCCAGACTTCATGTTATATCCACTTTGTAACTTACATCTTCTATTCCTTGTAAGAGAAGGTCTTCTACTTAAAAGGATGTATCTTGACTCTTGAGTCTTTTTAGGAGCACCCTTTCGAGTAACAAGAAGGCAGTGGGAATTTCAAGTTGGCCCTTCCTCTCTGTATCCCTCCAAGTCAGAGAAAATTCTGTGTGGCCAGGAGGTAGATCACAGAATGAGGGAATGGTTTGAGGTGAAATGGACTTTTAATGATAACTTAGACTGAATCCCCTGCCATGGGCAGAGACATCTTTCATTAGTTAGAGTATACATCTATTGCACAGTAAGAGCCTAAGAATTGCCTTTTTTTTAATACTTTAAATGATAGAGTACTTCCTTACAGCACTTCACTAGATAAATAGATATGATTCTGCATTAGAGTTGTATAATTCCCAAGCATGAACCCTACCAGTGAAAATATTTCTACATCTGACAAAATATCAGTAATATGGTGAATATTGCAGATAACATGTATGTTACTGCAGAAACATCTTGACAATTCCTTCAGGATTAAGGCAATATTAATTATTTCACTGTAACTGCATTCTGACCTCTAAAAATGGGATTGTTTAAGAATCTTAAAGGTGTTTCTTAACTCCCACTTTATACAATTTCAGGTAGGACAGATTATTGAATAAACTGATCCATATTGCTACCTACAGAGTATTTTTATTTTCAAGATCTAAAACAGCTTCATGGAGCCTGAAGCAAAACAGAAGGAATCTTGCAATGCAGCAAGTTTGAACTTTAAATCTCTATGGAAATGAATTATGCATATGGATTGTATGTGCAGTTTTAAGCTTTAGAAATAATCTTGTATACTACTGTTTATGATATACACATAGCTCCAGAGCATTAACGTGAGTTAACACAAGTCTATGGGAGCTAACATTGCTAAGGAAAAGAATGAGACAAAGGAAATAAAGCTGTTAATTGGCAGGCAAAGTGGATTTTTCCTTGTAATTGTAATAGGTGGAAAAAAGGCAACTTTAAACTAAAAGAAAAGATATCCTACTAATTCATAAGCTATCCAACATGAGCATGAAAAACTTTGAACTACCCAATCAAAACAAATAGTCAGCACACACTCTAATTTTGAAGTAAATAACCTATAAAGAACTCAAATATAAGGTCTGGGTTTTTTCTGGAGATTTTTGCAGTGAAGGAGATAATAATATTGTTCAAATATCACAGAAAATTCTGAGTTGGAAGGGACGCACAAGGATCACCAAATCCAACTCTCAAGGGAATGACCTACACGTGGATATAACACCAATCTTGGTGTTATTAGTACCATGCTTGGATAAGGAGCTAATGAAATACTTAATTTTTATTAAAATATGGTAGGTTGTATACTGTTGTCAATACACTTATTAATATAAATATAATTTGAATTATAAATCCTATCAGGATTAACCCTCAGCTTCACATGGCTCTATTAAGCTGGTGAAAAGGATTTTCTTGCAGAGAAATGATGCTGTACAAGCTGCTTGTTCAATAACTTCTTTGTTCTAATGTACATTTGGTAAAAACTATGGATTCTTTTCATGTGAATCAATGCCTCTTTGAATTTTTATTTTGTAAAATAACTTTTGTTTAGGCACCATGTTTGTGTATGTGGAATAAGGGACCAGTGCTCTTACTGTACAAAAGCATTGTCTGAGGACTGTGCATTTCAGTAAGAACATGGAAGCAATTTATTTCCTTATGATGGGGTTATCAACCTGTAAATTATGTTTTCCCTTGTCATGTTTGATCATACACTTCTTATCTGTAACCCAACTACAAAAATCCTATAATACTCAAGATTTATCCACTGCCTCAGACCTTTCCACAGATGTTTGAAGGCTGTTCTTTGTCAAAAGTCAAAATTTCCAGTCTTTAAAATACTGGAAGTAACAACCTTAACATCCAGCCATGATTGCAAGTTAAACAAAATAGATTTGTATGACGATATCATGAGATGCCTGAGAATAATGTTGTAAATGTAAAGGCATATTCTACATTACAACTTGCTTTAGGGAAGTTTAAATTATTCATTTTACGTGTAACTATTTATGCATTTGTATATATGTATATATATATAAATACACACACACACATATATATAACCCCTTATAATTCTAAAATAGATTTTTTATAAAACATCACCACCTTATAGCAAATGAGTCCAGAAAAGTACATGTGTAAACCGTCTGAATAAGGAAAGCAATATTTAAAAGTGTATTGATTTGTCTAAAGTGTTAAATGACATAATAGCCATACACTAAAGCTTTGAATAATTTAAGTAAATCAATGTTTTCTGAATTCCATACAAGTACAAACTGTCTTAGGCAATAAAATAAATCAATATAATAAAAAAAATAGTAGTATGTAATGATGAATGTGTAAGCTGATAATAACCAGAGGTAAAAACTCAATCATTGTAACAAACAAATTTCAGTCATCTTTTCTGTATTATTCCCATCAGAAAAGATGATACTCTATAGCCAATTGATTCTAGCCTTTAAATAACTTTTCATTTGAAAGGCACCCCACAGAAGTATAACTTTTTTCAAATTAACATCCTGGATATGGAATAGTTATGCAAATTTACTGCTATTAAACCTATTTCATGCAGTTTATGGTTCCTAAACAATGACATATTCTGTAGATCTAAAGGAAGCATCACTTCCATTCTTGAATGACTGCCATAACGTTTTCCTTAATCAATGTCTTCTGGGCAGAAAGCCCAGGTTTCAGATGTTAAAACTTTATAAATGTTACAGGTTTTTTGTTTGTTAACAATACTTCTGGTTACCTTCCCGAAAGTTAAGAGTTAAAAAACAAAGGAGAAATGTATACATTTAAAAATTGTTCATAATATTTAACATTTTTTAAAAATGCATAAATTAATTTTTAAAGTGAACAAAAATAGTGTATCTGCAGGAGACTGTTGACAATGTTTTTTATAACAATATTTATGAAACCTGTTAAATTCCTGCTCAGTGGTAAAAATATTTCATGGAAACCTCTCCTTATAAATTGTATTCATTCAGACATCTGTAGGTTCAAAACTCTTCTAGAAACACTATGAGGAATTTAAATACCTCTAAATACAGGTGATCATACTAACAGAATAGCCAGTATCTTGCCTTCAAGACTCACATCCAAAACTATGAGGAAAATGTAATAGTTTATTCTGCAAAGCCATATGAAGAAGAATGATTGGTCGTTGTTTTTTTAAAAATAGACTAAATGAAGAAGCCTTCAGTGTTAATACTAGACATAGATAATATCTACATGAGCCATATTTTATATATTTTTGTCCCACATCATACAGAAAATGTAAGGTTTTCAAAATGAGTTGTTGGGTTTTTTCTCCGCAAACTTTGTTTTACAAAAATCAAAGTCAGTCATAATAATTGACAGGTACCTTTAAATATAAATCATATTTTCTGCATCATCTCTCTGTTGCTCTTATAGGATTCAGCAGAAGCTAGTCACATCAGATTGAAGAAAGAGAGATCTATTTTGGCTTTGTTCAAAAGGAGGGAAAACTACTGTATAAACATGAACTCTCTCTACTTTTTATTATAATTCAGTGTTTCTTCATACAAGTAAATTTACATAATTAAAGATGTTATATAAGAGGTGAGATTCAGACTCAGCTTGAAGGAATTATATATCCATATAATATGAAATGCACTATTTATAAAAACACAATATGTGTAGCTACTGTTATATTTTTAAGAAAATATGAAGATTATGCTAACCATGTATGACAAAATGCTTCACTCTATAATAATCAAAATTTTCACTACCTTCTGAAAAAGGTATTAACTCTACTTATAAAGTTGTTGATAGTCAAATCTCCATTACAATCTTTATATTGATAAATATGAACAAAGTACTATCAGGGATTTCTTAAATGAAAATCTTCCTTTAAATACATTACACTATGTATGATTTTGAAAGATAGATGCAGTCTTTTTCTACAGATATGTAATTGCAAACTTATGGCAGAAATAACTCAATATCTATTTTTCCTGAATGTCATTATATTTGCTTGCTTCTCTATGTGTTCAGTTTTGAAAATAATTTATTGTTAGTGTTGGAGTATTGTTAGCAAATTGTCATTTTTCCTTTGTCATAGGTACTTCTGTACGAAGAGTTCCTGCAATTATATGGTGAATTTCATGCAGTTATCTCCCAGGATTTCATATACATATATATATATATATATATGTATATATATATGCAAATATGGAACTCCATTTAAGAAAAGGTAGAAAGCCTGTTTATTGGATCAACTGACAGCAAAAACTATATTACACTTTTCAAAAATATTTGCACTTTTTCTAAAAAAGCAGCAGAATATTAAGGTGTTTCAGAAGTGACAGGTTATAGATCCTACTTTCTTTACATAGTCATGTAGTCCTTTATAAGTCACTGTTTCACAACCATTTTTCAACATAGATCCAACTGAACGGTTTCAAATAAAAGTTTTAAAAGCTGTAAAAATCAAAACATCAGTACTTCCAAATTAGTGCAGATAAATGGCTTTCTTGGAAATCCACTACTGTATTCTTCAAAATACGTTTGTCCTCAACAATACATGGGCTAAATATTAAGATTTGTGACAGGATAGACAACTAGGAATCATGGAGTCATAAAATGGTTTGGGTTGAAAGGGACCTAAACTATTATCTAGTTCTACGCCCTCCACTATGGGCAGGGACACCTTTCACTAGACAAGGTTGCTCAGAGATCCCATCCAATGTGGCCTTGAACACCTTCAAAGATAGGGAATCCACATCTGTGGGCAACGTGTTAAAACGCCTCACTACCCTAACAGTAAAGAATTTCTTACTAACACCTAACCTTAATCTCCTTTGAGTCTAAAACCATTCCCCATTGTCTTATCACACTCTGTTTAAAAAGTCACTCTCTCTCCTTTTTGTAATTCCCTTTTAAGTACGGCAAGGCCTCAATGAGCTCTCCCCACAGACTTCTTCAGACTGAACAACCCCAGATGTCTGAGCCTGTTTGCAGAGCAAAGGATCTCCAGCCTTCTGAGCCTCTTCATGGCCCTCCTCTGAACCCACTCTAATAGATCTATATTTGTCTTGTGCTGAGAATCCCAGAGCTGGACACAGTACTCCTGATGGGGTCACACGAGAGCAAGGAGAGAGGGAAAATCACCTTCCTTGACCTGCTTGTCACTCCTTTTTTGACACAGCCCAGGATGTGGCTGGCCTTCTAGTCTGTGAGCACACTGTGTTGGCTCATGTCCAGCTTTTCATCCATGAGAACCCCCAGGTCCTTCCCCTCAATGCTGTTCTCCATGAGTCCTTCTCCTGCTCTGCATGCGTATTTGGGATTGCCCTCATCCAGGTGCAGCACCTTGCACTTGGACTTGTTGAATTTCATGAGGTTGTCATGTGCCCACTTTCAAGTTTGTCCACATGCCTCTGGGTGGTATCCTGTCCTTCAGGTCTGTCAACTGCACCACTCAGTTTCATGTCATCTGCACTCAATCTCACTACGTCATTGATAAAATTATTAAATTGTACCATTCCCAAGACAGAGACCTGAGGGACACTCATCACTGGCCTCCACCTGAATGTAGAGTCATTGACCACAGATCTCTGGATGAGTCCATCTGGCCAGTAGTTTATCAACTGAAAAGTCCACACTTCAAATCCATGCCTGTCCAATTTGGAGAGAAGGATACCCTATGGCACTGTGTAGAAGACCTTGCAGAAGACTAGGTAGATGACATCAGTTGGTCTTCACTTGTTGACTGTTGCATTCTCTCCATCATAGAAGGCCACCAGATTGGTCAGGCATGATTCTCCTTAGTGACATTGTGCTGGCTGTCTCAGATCACCTCCTTCAATTGCATATGCCTTAACATTGCTTCCATGAGGATCTGCTCTGTGATCTTCTCAGGTACAGAAGTGAGTGAATGAGCATGGTGAAGAGCATCTTGATGGAAAAAATGGACTGTATTCCTTAGTTATCAATTTCCATAAATTGTAATATATATGGATTTCTACTTTTACTTTGTGTGTATTTGTATTACAGCCTTAAAATGGAATTTATCCCTTTTTAAAGAGATGTTTGGATTAACCACTCACAAATAGCATAAAAACTCATCAAAAGCATCGGTTTGGAACAGTCAAAAAGAACTCCACACAATGGCAGAAATTTACTTATGTTATTTGTTGAGAAATTTTCTATTTGAATATAAGTACTTAGTAGTAGTAGTAGTAGTGGTAAAAGACTTGAGATGGAAATTCATTGTTAATAAGATAATGTATAATACCATTGTACCTATTTTTATATGCCCTACTTCTATTTTTATATGACCAACCACACAGACAAGAGTCAACTCTGCAAAAGATGTTGATAAATACAACACAATTGGGACTACAAAATTTTACATCTTTGGTGTTTGGGTAAATAACAGAATAAGACTCTTCCTATTCTAAATGAAAGTTATTACACAGGTGCTCTTGTCTTTATAGTCCAGCTTGTATTACAGCTACTGATGAAAACTGTATACCTTGCACAGAACAAGAAAACACATTGAGGCAAATCTTTGAAATATCCTGGCTTCCTTCCTTAATTAAACCAGCATAATTTTTTGTTTGTTTGTTTGATTGGTTATTTGGTTTGATTTGGGTTGGTTTAGTGGTTTTTGTGATTGGTTTTGGTTTCAGTCTTATTTTGTGGGTTTTTTTTTTTTTGGTCCTTGATGTATCTATTATTTTTCTAAGACTACAATGTAAGATCTTCATACTGAACAAAAGAAATTCCAACAGGAGATATCCAAATGCTGTTGATGACAGAAAATCCTCTGGACATTCAGGACAAAATTTTCAATGCACTGTACAAATGCAGAAATGTTCAAAGAGGAATGAACCTTTCAGTGAGTTTACTTCCACTTAATGAAGTATCTGAATGCACAGAATAACAGCTCTAATTTGTTACTTTAATGCAATTTCTTGATTTCATGAATATGCGTTAGAACTTTTTGCTCTAAGACTAAATCTGTAGCGGGTAGTTAGCATTTCCTATAATTAATTTTCTGTGTTGAGGCTTAAAATGTAGCACACCATGTACATAATCCTGCTCTGGGGAAAATTGCCCCTTTGCAATTTCCTTCCACCTCCTAGCCCAAATGCATTTCCTCTAAATTTCTCTTTGACTTCAACAACATGTCCTAGCCCCCTGCATTTCTATCTTGAAATTTTCAACTTCTACAGTGATCAACAGTGCTACCTTAGTAAGGGCATACTGCTCTAATTCTGTCTCATTTCAGTCTCTTTACTTGGTTAATGCTGGTACCTATTGGAATACAGTCTATGTAAAGTACAGCCAAAAACCCTCTGGAGCAAAGGAATGAGCAGTACATGGCCAGCATACAAATACTTTGAAGCTACGAGTTTAACTACAAAAATGTGAGTAAAACTCTCAGTTCAAATCAAGTTGTCTGGGTGTAGAATCTTCCCACTGGGAACACAAGTTCCAGGAGGATATTTTGAAAAATTACATGTGGACATATTTTTAAATATAACCCTCAATAAATATTCATTGGCTTACATTTCAGTGAAAATTGTGACATATCTAAATATCTATAACTGTCAAATTTTCACTACTTTATTACAGTTTTGACTTTTCTGCAGAAGAAATCTGTTTTTTATAATCGTTCATTGCATGTTAAGATGTGTCTAACAGAGGTCGTCTATGAACATGTGTTCACATGGTTGGGAATTGATCTGGGGAGTAATTAGTTCAACTTCTCAGAGTTACTGCAGCAGTGAGGACTGACAGTAAAAGTAGTGCTCAGTAGAAGTTTTGGATCTTCTAAAAGTTATAAAAGAGACAAGCTATCAGAAGTTGCATTAATAGAATATTCTAAGTCAAATAAATCTAGAATTGAAAACAATTTTGGGTGGGTTTTTTTAAACATATGGGTCCATGAATGAAAGTTGAATTTGTGTACTGCAAAATATAGATTTGCATTTTTTTTCACCCTTTTCCTAGTCTTCAGTTGTCAATTTAAGTTTTGTATATAGCATATTAAAGCTACTGTAATTTGGGTAAAAGTTGTTAAAATGGAGTTTCATTAAACTGAGCCTTGATAAGTAATGCCAAGCTACAAGCAGATGACAAAGACAATTGAAGGAATAAACGTTGTTAAGGGTAACTATTCAAGAGGAAGTATGAAGGAAACTCATATTCAAATATATACTCAATAAATCAGAGATATGTAGTAGTATTTGCCCACTCAGATGTATTTTTGTGACACTGACTGAAATTAGCCATAATATTTACAATATATTTCTGTTCTTAGGAATGTTGGTGACATTAAAGGTTATCACACATAGAATTTCTGAAAATTCAAACTAAAACTTGAGGCATGTAAAGAATAGAAAAGTAAAAGGAAGAGGAAAGGAGTTCTCTAAAGAAAGTATAGCAGTTACATACATATTAGGTATGCTAATAATTCATATTATTTTGGTATTTTGATTAGGTTTAATGAAAGACTGTAGAAAAATAGATTAATATTAAATCATCAAACCACATTCATATCATTAAATTAGGGGTGATTTATATCCATTTCCAAGCAAATTATGAATAAAATAAATATTTTTGCAATTATCTTTCAATTAATAAGAAAGGACTAGTTTAGGACAGAATCCTTTGATAGTGTAAAGAAATTCTACAAACTATTTGAATTAGCAGGATACAAAAAAAAGCATATGAGGACACATTTAGTCAATGAAATGGCTTGTCTGAACATACAAAGTTGTTAAACTAGTTTTCCTCATAGTATTAAATGATATTATTATCTTCAAGAAAGGGATTCTGATTTATTTTTTAGTGCCAAATAGTCAACAGAAAAAAATGTATAATATATGTAATTGATAGTTCTTCTTTAACCGTATCTCTCACTATAATTTTTAAGAAGTTAAATATGTGTCTATATGATATTATAGCAAGACAATATATGCAGCATTTTCCTACTATTAAAAACCATACTGTCTTAAATGTATATTGTTTAAAATATGATTACCAAATTGTGAACAAGATTCCAAAACAAATTCATACCTAGGTGTCTGTCCCAAACTTTGCTGAAAGAGAGAGATCAAATTTTGCTTGACTTCTGTTTTAGAAATATTAAAAAGATGTCAAGTCATATTTAATTTTCCCGTCTATTGATTCTTAAGAACATTTATTATTTGCCAACAATTCTTCAATGACTAAGTTATGAAAATGTTGGCAGCCCATTTAGTACCTGAAATATTATAAAATTAAGAATATTAATGGTATATTAAAAATTATATTGATTCCTTTCTCAGTTTTCCTTTTTTAATCATGTGGCATGTTCATTTTGTATTTCTAAAGAATTCTGTAGGTATAACCAACTTTGTTATATGAGCTCTACTCTTACTTGATTTTTCTGTTGTATAGTTACAGTGTTCCTTTTTATAGTTTATAAGCCTGATACCAATTCTAGCAGGAAATGCCTGTTTTCAAATGTAGATACATGTTCTTATAGCTCATCATTCATGTGACTTTGAAACTTGTTTAAGCAGCACTCACAGATCTTAATCTGGTCACACTAAAAGGTAACCCATGATCATTTTATAGTAATTAAAACCACCAACAAAAATGATAACTGAGCAATGTGTACAACAATGTAACATACAATTTACAATAAGAGAATATGTTTAAGAACTATTGTGCACCTATGATGCATACAGTACCCATTGCCTTTTAGAGATTTTGACATTTCTTTTTATTTTTTAATACAGAATCATTCTTCTGGGTTATTACCTTGGCTTTACCATTCAGTAGCACATTCAAATACATTATCATAGTTTGTTTTTTAAACATCCACTGTAACACAAATACTATCAAAAGCTTTTGACTTTGTCTTCTAAACATAAACCTCTTAAATTTTTATCATGTCTTTTAGTATATATGTAAGTTTTTTCTGCAGGTGATCACAGAAATGAAAAAGGCACCATGTTACCAGCATAAAAGCCATCTGTCTTGCCCTTTGTTTGTTCTCTTGCACCTTTTCTACTCATTTCTTGACTCTTTACTGAAGTATTTTATGACTTAACATTATGAATATTTATTATGAGTTGGAAAATGAATTGTAAATTATGTTCATTTACTTAATATATTTTCATTTCTCAGTATTTTTACATAAAAAGTTGAATATGTCCTTTACAGCCTTCTTTTCAAAGATATTATTATCAGGAGTATAAATATGCAAGAGCATACCTGTGTGCTTTTTAGTTGCCTTTATGTTTATAGATTCCTATCTGTTGGTAGTCAAACGATAAAGACAAGCTAGGTGATTAATTTTTCCACTGTGGTAATCACATTGATTTAGTTCATATTCATGACATTTCATATTGTTAACAGTCAATGACCCCAAATTAATATAGGAACAGTTTTGGCAAACCAAAGCACAATCTGACAATGCATTTACAACTATGATTGTGTTCTTACTGTGCTGAGACTGAAATGTCAATTATATTGGGAACGAGGGAATAGTGCATGTATAGAAGAAAAAAATTAACATATATTATTATACTTGAAAGTTCAACTATTGTTACTGAAAATCAGCACACTAAACATAGCATACAGTCACTGAGAATAAATAAATACTAAACACATATATTTTAGAAATATGAGAGCATAGTAAAAATACAGAACACCCATCAAAAGCCATAAAATGAACCTTAAAGAATTAATGAAGCAGCACATTATCACTTATCTGATGATTTGCAATCATAAATCCCACTAAGGCTGGTGACACTTCTCTTGCTCAGAAATAAACTTTCTAATTGAGCTTTTGGAATATGAAAACTGAAATACTAATCTTAGAAATTTTGTTTTAAGTCAAAAGGTCAATTCCTTTGCAGCCAACAACTGTAGAGTAGCTACACCTGATTTTTGTATATTTCACTGTGGCTGCTGGTTGATAGTTGAGACCATGTACTTAGGTTTTGTGTGCATTACACATCCATCTGTTCCTCCGTCTGGTAAAGAAAAAAAAAGAAAATGAGGAAAAAAAACATAGGAATGCTTTATAAACTCTTTTCACAAACACACCAGTTGTTAGCTTCCTGCTGGTAGCCCTGGTATAAGCTTCATTGGGTAATTATTTCAAGCAGGAAACAACCTACCCACATGTTCAAAAGTAATTACTAGTTCAATTAACCATCCAGAAGCAGATAATTTTTTCTTAAGATGCAAAAACAGAAGTATTATAATATTTGTGTGTCTTTAATATGTGTTGAGATAACATCTGTGCAATTTTATACCTGCACTTATTTTTGTAACTTAAACAAAAATTTTATACTAATAGATATTGTCTATATACATAATAAATCATGAATAGTCATATGTAATTTCCTACGTATTTTTTATGTCAGGTGTAATATTGGGTCTGTTGTTTTTAACATTTTCTTTAATGATTTGAAAATAAGTAGAAGTAAATTCACACAGAGTATTAAATCAGGAAGTACTATACACTCAGCTGAGGACAACAGCAGGGACAGGCAGGAAATAACAAAGTAGACACAGAAAAGAACAGGCTAATGCATCTGAGGAAAAATAAACCAGAACCAGGACAGTATAACTGGGAGGAACTATGAAAGGTGGCACACTGAAAGAGATTTAGGGGTAGTAGTGAACAACAAACATGAAAACAAATCTGAGTCAGAGACAGAAATAACAAAGATGTACCTGATCAAGAGCTTCAGTAATCTACTTTCCTTCTTCAAACAGTTAATCCCCAGCAGATATCACGTTTTTCTCCGTCTACTTACTTCTGGTTTTTTGCACATTACTGTGAAGGATAAAGTGGCATTATTATCAGAATATACATCCCCAAAAGGCCTTGTCTTTACTGATTCATAAAGTTTTCAGTGGTTGAAGCTTTATTTTGTGTGGTCTGCCCCAAATATCAGGAAAATGAGCTACCTAATTCACAATAAGAAACAATGTGGTATCAATAGAGAGATGGTCTTATTAGCCTATCTCTGAAATCTACATTTCTTAATTCAGCATTTTCTCACTTCAGAAACTTGAAAATACTATTAAGTAGCAATTATATTACTCATCTTTAAAAATGCTTTCAGATTCCTAAACTCAGAAAAACTTTTCTCCTTTCTAATATTTTATTTTGGCTAGATAAACATAGAAAGACACTGACATGATGCAATATGTGGCACAAAGCAAAATAAGTTTTGAGAGAATTTCCCTTTTCAAAGCCATTTCATTCTAATTACTATGAAATTACTTAAGCCTGCCTATTTCTCACTGAAGTCATCGAGCAATCAGCATTTCATAATACATTTCCATATCTTGATAATTTTTGAATATTTAATTTCTCTATGATTTTATGTAAAATATTAATTGACCTTGTCTTCCTAATACTATGTACAGTAAAAAAAAAAAAGCTTCAATTACATAATGTTGTTATGGTGCATCCGTATTGAATTTATTGACTTCTATGTGGTCTATCAGGTAAACAGATTTAATAGTTGATGCACAAAAAGCCAAACACCATCCCATAAAACCATTTTTTTTTAATGTGACAAAAAACATAACTACAGGACATAAGTTCAATGAGATTTGTTCTATAACTTCAGAAGGTAGATTCTTCATACACCTGCCAGCAAGAGAAAACTAGGAAACATCTGAATAACGGATCTAGTGCAAGCTGCCAGTCATCCTATACCTCCTAAACCATTCATATGCAAGTAACCTTTCATCCAGAAGTTGATTGTATTCATAAACATATAACTGTGCCCATAGTGGTAAATCATGTCTCTCTATAAGTGAAGAGAGATAGTTTACAACAAACTAAATTTAACTTCTGAAACAATTACATCAAGACTTGATTCACACCTATCTCTTGTGAACAAAGAGTTTTATAGAGAGTTGTACTAGTGTTTCCCTGAGCCAAATGAGTGTCTGAAATCTCAGTTCAGACATGCCTGTACATGTGGCTGCAGTGTAGTGTAAGAAAATCCAACCTGCTTCTAGCATTGCAATCAAACTAATTTGGTTGCTAGACAAAGTTTGTCTATAGGAAGGCACAGATTTATGCCATTCACTCCTGTGAGAAAGAACAGAAATTCAGCTGTAATATCAATAAACTTTAACCAGAAGAGAAGAGGTGAAAGTGAAAATTTCTTCTCAGTTTATAATAAATTCCATGGTGGAATGAGATTGTCATTATTATTTAATTTTTAACTCAGCTATAAAATTGACTGCAGACTAATATGCATCCTGAACCAAAAAAGAAATTTAGTAACTTACTGATACACCTTTATTGCATTCTAAAAATTTCTAAAATATGTATGCATATGTTTATAAAATAATGGGTTTACTTATATCATATAGTCATCTTACTATTTTTCCACATATTTCTTATTCTGGAAAAAGAAAAGTGGGAAATATGAGTCAAATAAATTTCAAAGCATAAGTACTGAAATATATTTCATTGACTTTTTACAAGGAAATTTATCAATGCTTGTTATTATACATGCTTTGTTGTGATGCCTGAAGTGTTAAGTATTACAGCTGGCAATACAAGAATATTTAAGAAGGCATGAGAGAAGACTAACTGCATTTAAAATACCATTTTTCCTTGACACTACTAGCAAGATGGTTTGACTTAGATCATTTTTTTTCTCCACTTTACAAATCATTTATGAATTCTATTTAGTTATACTACTTTGTACCTACCTTGCAGAGAAAAATGATGATCTTTCTCAGAGGCTTACAGTTATTAGTGATATGTGAGTGAATTGCCAACCTTCTGCAAATTGTAACAGACACAGTTTCTGTTCCAAAGGACAAAAAGCCTCAACAATGTATTGTGCCTTTTCAATAATCTCTCCATGGAAAATTGTCTGACTGCTCATTGAAGTGAAGCAACCTACCAATGAGATGACCATGAGGTTCTGTAGAAGGAGCTCAGCTGGACCAGAGTCCATTGGTTGGAAAAATTATGCTTCAGATTTCTTCAGATCATGTGGAATGCTTCAAATTAACAACTGGGGAGAATGCTTCAGGCAGTTCTTCCACTGTTGAGGCTAATTTAAACAGTTTCCATAGGACAATGCACTGTAAAATAAGACACGTTGGTGCCTGCAGTTTAGGAGTCAGTCCTGCTGTTGGCTTGATCTCTGCTCGCCATTAGAAATGTGCTTTTCACTTCAAGGGTACTGCAGCAATGGCCAGGCTTTCCAGAGAGTCTGTGAAACCTCCACCCTCGGAGTTTTTCAACACTCATGTACATAAAGCTCCAGCTGACCTGCCACTGCCCCCACTTCAGGATGTAGTCTGAAATAAAAGACCCCCTAGATGCCCCTTCCAAACGTTTACAAGTTTCCATAACTCTTAATTACCTACTTTCAGGGTGTCACCAGTGCAGGTGTGCTGTTCTGAAAAGGCTGAAATATATGAACCATTCTTTTTTCTTTTCCTTTTAAATGGAAAAGAAAAAGGAAAAATGTAGAACTAGGTGTTTTTCCAAAAATAGTATATAAGTACACATTGTTTTAAGTGAAGTGGCTTTATGAAAGTCCAAAACAGTATCCAAAGCATAATTCTGACACAAAAAAAACCCCATTTTGTAAACACAGCACAGATAACTTTTTCATTAGTGACAGTAGCGTTTTATGGTTTATTACAGTGAAACAGATACACATTTTAATAGTATTTTCTCTATTTCACAACCGTAGTGTAGGATTTAGAAAGAATAATTTTCCTTCTGCGTACAAAGATGTTTTTCTAAACACAGATAAAGACAGTGTCTCCCAGACTGAACAGATGAACATGTGGAAGCTATAGTTCAAAAAACTCTGACCTATCTGAAAGGATTATCAGCTTTATTACTCTGAACTCTTGGACATAGTCATCCTGAACTCACACTGGCTGAAGCACACTTAAACAGGGAGGAAACAGGTGCAGATGCCATGACTGTCACAGTTGTAGCTTTGTGATCCACCCACTCCTTACTTTATGGAATCGAAAAATATACTTTGACAAGAAAGGTTATAGCTACAACTCTAATTTTATTCTGGATCAAAAGAATAGCCTTAAGGGCAGATAATTCCTCCCACTCTCATGCTCAACATGAATAAATATATACCCAATTGCATGAAGAATTATCTACATCTTGATGACACTCTTAACATAATTATGTCAATGAAAGCCCTAAGCAACTTTTTGTAAAGCAACTGTCACATATGTGATTAAAAAAGAACACCAAAAAAAGGATTTTTTTTCTTCTTGATTTTTCTGTTGTTGTAAATTGATGGCTCCATCTGGGTACATAATGATTTCACTGGACATGTAAAGTAAACTGCTTTAGATGAAGCTGAAAGTTTTGCATTATGTTATGAATTTCATTGATAATGTGCAAGTTAAGGAAATAATTACCTCTAGCCTAATCTGACAAATAAAAATTTTATTTCTTTACAGTATATTCATTAAATTTTAAGCAATTAACTAGATTTAATATGAAATTTAAACTAGGACAGTAACATTCACACACATGATCTACTGAATCTATTAACTCTTTCTAATTAAAAATGCTGTCAAAATTATACTAGCAATATAGAATTTTGCTTTTAATTATTCAACAATAATAGAGTGAAGAAACACTTTTTCATTTATAATTCTGATGGGGCAGTGTATTAGGTTCGCATGGCAGGTTTTTGGTGATGGCGGGGCTACAGGGGCAGTTTCAGCAAGAAGTTGTCAGAAGCTTCCCCGGTGTCTGATGGAGCCAATGCCAGATGACTCAAACACAGACTCACCACTGGCCAGTGGTGAGCCCAGCAACGACGGTGTTAATGCTTCTGGGATAACATAGTTAAAGAAGGGGGAAAAGTTACTGTGCTAGAGCAAACTGCAGCTGGAGAGAGGGGAGAGAATGTGTGAGAACAACATCCCTGCAGATCAGTGAAGAAGGAGAAGGCGCTCCAGGTGCTGAAGCAATTCCCCTACAATCCATGGTGAAGACATCCCTACAGCATAAGGGGGTCCACAATGAAGCAGATATCCACCTGCAGCTCATGGATGACCCAATTCTGTAACAGATAGATGTCAAAAGGAGGTTGTGACTCCACGGGAAGCCCACATTAGAGCAGGCTCCTAGCAGGACCCGTGGCTCTGTGGAGAGAGGAGTACACTCTGGAGCAGGTTTGCTGGCAGGACTTGTGACCCTGTGGGGAACCTATGCTGGAACACTCTGCTCCTGAAGAACTGCAGCCTACAGAAGAGACCCATGCTGGAGCAGGGGAAGAGCGTGAGGAGTCCCTGAAGAGGAAGGAGCAGCAGAAATGATATGTGATGAACAGACCATAGCCCCCATTCCCCATCCCTCTGCATCAATGATGGGGAGGAGGTAAAGAATTTGTGAGTCAAGTTGAGCCCAGCAAGTAGGGAGGGGTGGGGGAAAGGGTTTATTTCTCATTACCTTCTTGTGATTTTATTAGTAATAAATTAAGATATTTTCCCCAAGTCAAGTCTGTTTTGCTAGTGACGGTGACTGCTGAGTGATCCCTCCTTGCCCTTGTCTCAACTCACGAGCCTTTCATTCTCTTTTTTCTTCTACGTGCAGCTGAGGAGGGGAGTGATAAAGGAGCTTTGGTGGGTACCTGGTGTTCTGCCAGGGTCAACCCACCACAGGCAGTATATAAAATTAGTATATTATTTAAAGTGTAAAATACAATTGACAATACCTGGTAAATTAATGCAGGTTGATATGACAGTGGTAATAAGGTTATAGATTTTTACATTAGGGCTTTACAGAGAATAAAAATAATATTGTTTAATCTATGGCTAAAATTTACTGTATCTTAGTACCTTTTGAACTTTGCAAGACTACTAACATGACACAGCAGGGACTTTAAAATAATTTTGTCCAAAGTTATCACATCATTGTAGACTTAATATTATCACATATTATTGTACCTTGTCTTGATATGTAGAGTCATTCCTTTCTTTAAAAAAAAAAATTAATCACCTACACTTTTATCCAGAATTATTAAAATTCATTAATGACTAGCTAGTAAAATTTAATATGTTATGATCTATTTATATTAACATTTGGCATGCACTAGTAAGTTTTATAAATAATACTTGGTGAACTAGTAGGAAAAATGGTAATTAATTCACAGACATCAATATATTTTTTATGATAAACAAGAGTTTGTTTTTGATTGATTATGAGGTTCAAAACCACAGTTTTGTGACAACACAATTGACCATTTTATGATCATGCTTCACTGGCAAAACTTTAGCGTCAAATGAGAGGGAGAAAAAAATACTTAATTTCCACCTGCCGGGATTAATGCTTACCTAACGAAAAACAACCACAGCTAAAAATAAAATTCGTCTAACTTTTCAAAGCTATGTAATTTTAAAAGGTTAATTTTCAAGAAAATATATTCAACACGTAGAAATACCTGCAGCTGTGCTTGTTAGGTTTATACTGCCATTTTTTGAGCAAACTTCTCTATAGGAAGTCCCTTCTCCCGGAGATCATTATCAGCATGTACTACATGTTGTTAGTGTTTTTAGCGTAAGGTTAAAATAATCCTTAACCTTAAAAAAGAAGTAAATGAACATACTTGTACCAAAACCTAGAAAGTGTGGCATTCTTTTATGTCTCTATCCATCTGTTTACAAGATACCTAGGGGTTTCAGTATTTTCACTGTAGTCTTATGAGTAATAGTAGAGCATATGACTTTTAAATGATTTATTAGGAATCCATAGAGATGGGAAAAACAAAGGATGCAATTAGAGGTGGCAACTATCGATTAAAAATCCTGATATAGTTCACTATAAGAATGGAAAATGATAAATGACATGATTTTATCATTGGACAGAACGTCAAAGAAACATTGTTATTTTTCATATATCTCTACTGTGAGCTTCTCTGGAGAAGTTCAATATGCTTTTTGATGTTTGAAAAAGAGGAAAGGTAATGTTATTAGTGTTTCATAACAGAGATGTGGGACGGTTGCATCAAGTGGGAAAAGAAAATAAATTAAAGGCACAGGTGAAAAATCCAGCTGATTCTATGACCTCTGTAATGGCTCCTCAAATAGCAGTTTAAGGAAACAATACTGCTGAAAGAACTTATTTTGCAAAGTTACTACTAAATATTCATTTTTACCCTATTTTACTAAGAAACGTATACTGTTCCAAGAATACAGATCTTAATAATTTATTTTCATTGCCAAAATAAGAACTCAGGAGGACAAATTAATTTCTGGCATAGCATTAATGAATGCTGTGAAATCACACAAGGGGTGATTTTAAGTCATAATATTTGATGGACTTCAAATTCCAGCAAAAATTTCTCCCAAACCTCATTATATAAAATGCATAGTTGAAAAAATCACAATGAACATTATGGGGTTTGGACTATACTAAAGCAAAACAAATAGAGCAAAATATGAAGTATACAGACTACCCAATCCTGGTTTCTAAACAACAAGAGAAAAATGGCAGATGAAAAGAAAACAAGGAATAAATCCTAGGTAACTTAAATAGAAGCCTGGACATAGTGATCCTCTACTCTGGATTCTAGACTGCAACTTCCTTGCAGCCAAGCAATGAAAATAGGGTAGAGGGCCTAAAGTCCATGAAAATGGTGAACTGTAAATCACTCATGGATAAGCGAATCATCTCCAGATAAAATGACCGTCAAAATATTTTTCCATGTCTATCTTATTAATAGTGAATGAATATTTCTTCTGATTTTGTTTTTCTACATAATAGAATAGCTTCTTCTTCATGACAAGAAACACTAGAGTTCAGCATAATCTGTTTCGTTTCTGCTTCCTCTGGTGCCACAAACCAGGCAGTCCCTGGAAAATAGAAGGACAATCCATTTTTCCTTTAAACTGCACAGCTTAAAACCCACAGAACACAATACAGAAATATCTTAGCCAACACTTACATGGAATTAAATTATTTTTTTGAATGGATCAGCAGTGTGTTGGTAGCTTTGGATTTGTATTTGCAGCTCAGCAGAGGAAACAGTTCTTCAATATAGTGCATCAAGTTTGTAATTCTTTACACAGCTTATAACTACTTTTTTTTTTTGCTCCTGGTTTTGATTCAGGAGACAATGTAATCTGACGCCAAAATCATTGCAACTCAGCATACTGATTTGAAAAGGAGTTCCTAGTGGTACTACAGAAGCTAATGGAGGGTGCAAAAGATTTAATTTTAGTTTTATACTCTGTCAGGATTTTATTAATAATTTGAGTAAAGTGTCAGTTTTTCTGTTATCTAGATTTAAAATGGAGATTGTAGTTCTCTGCATCTTAGAGAAATATGTGCTACCATGCTAAGTAAAAATACCTCAAACAGATTTGTATCATTACTTGTAACAGGAGCTGCTGTTAAGCAAATAGTACGGGAATCTGGAATAAATTTTCATCCTCCTTCCATCAGTATTCTGGAAAGGCAGAAACGTTGGTTTTCATATGCTTAATTATGACCCTTAACAAATGCACCTTTTTTTTTACCCAAATATGTAAAAATAGCCTCTTGTCTGTCTAAATTCAATGCTTCAATTGTCCATAAAGAACAATGACCACCAGAACACGAGTGAAATTTATAAATTATTTCAAATATACCATGTTCAAATGCATTATTTTCTTTTATCTCATTCATGAACTACCTCTTTCCCTACTGACAGGGAGCAGAAGATCCTCATAGCTTCTATATTTGAAAAGACACTTGTAAGGCACTCTAGCAGGCCCTAGAAAGAGAGCATGTCAAGAACCAGGGTTCATTGTGTTTTCCAGAAAAAAATTTCTATGGGATCTAGTCAGTGGTTTTAAGTGTATGTAAGTGGTTTCCAGTGCATGTATGAGAAAGGCTTACAGCACAGTGAAAGTTATTGTTTAAAGTTTTCATAGTGCTTTTCAGGAGAAGTCTCCAGCAAAGGAGGAAAGAGATGCAAGTATTTCAAATAGGAACAAGTTCCTATATTAAAACCTTGAAAAATATTTCCTGTGTTGTTACTTTAGTACTTAACTAGGATCAGGAAGAGTTTTCACTGACTTAGAAGAGACTAAAACTAAACTATTTTCATTTGGTTAGAAAAAATATTAGAACCCAAAGTTCTTTACCTCTAAAATTTAGTTTTTTAAAAGTACTATTTTATATCTTAAAGTAATGTATTAAAATATACCATGTGTGACATAATCATATAGTTATTATATCATTTATGCTGTTCAGTGTGATTTACAAGATTCAGATCTTAGAGCAACTCTTAAGCTAAAAACATTGTTCATGGGCAAAGCAGCAGCAAACCCTATAAGCCAAAACTTTATTGTTCAAATAACTGAAACCTAAAGAGTCTAATCATCATAAATTCAGATATAATTGTAGCAAAAAAGAAAGAATAGTAATGCAGTTAAAATTGATACATTGTTTGAGTTTCTACTCTCTTTTCTGGTGTTATGTCCCATGTGCCTGTGCTCTGCTATGCAAACCCTGAGTCTCCTCAATATCCCTGATATAACATGAGACTTGCATGTCTCTACACTACATCATTGTATTAGAGGGATAAATACCTTACTCTACCTACAGCAACCACTCATTACTGCTACCTGCATAAAACTAATTGTATACACCACTAGCTCAATAAAACTCTGTATGCCTGTAACATGCACAGCTAAAAAATAAAAGAAGTTAGCCTTAGGCACCTGGTCAATTAAATAAATTGCTGTCACAGCTAAAGCAAGTAAAACAAAGATGCAGGCAGGTCAAAAAAGTTCGCGATAAGCAAGGATGACAAACCCAGTCCTGAAGCCTCGAAAACTCAGTGCCAACCTTGTGACCCATACCAAGGGGTAGTGCCCTGTTACAGAGTTACATGGTTACACATTGCACATTTTTTCTGGGACTATGTATCTCACTTCTCTTCATACTGGCTTTAGAGACTTTGCATCACATTTAAAAAGGTAAATTATTTTTTGTGTGTGTCCCCAAATATTGTAATATTGGGTTTTAGTTGTTTGTTGCTGTTTTGTTTAAACCACCAAAACGTAAATATACATATATATATATAGTATATATATGCAAATATACATAAATATACTATATATATATAGTCTGTGCAGTTTTCTTTCCTGTCTATACAGGAAATCTTTATCCTCAGTCTGTTTTGATTTTAAGGACCATGCTAATAACTTTAAAAGACTCAAATCATCATAAGGGTTCCATCTTTGCTGAATCTAAAAAATAATTTGACCAGCAGTGGAACATAAACCCTACTTAATGTTATTTGAAAGAAAATGTTGCTGCCAGCAAGATTAACCATTAATAAGAAGTATAACAGAATCATAGAATCACATAAAGTCTTGAATTGGAAGGGACCTTAGAGACTATCCCACTCCACCTGCCACGGACAGGGACATCTTCCACTAGACCAGGTTGCTCAAAACTCCACCCAACCTGGCCTTGAACACTTCCAGGGATGAGGCATCTGCAACTTCTCTGGGCAACCTGTTGCAGTGCCTCACTACCCTCACAGCAAATAATTATTTCCTCTCCATAAGACTGAAAGTATGCTCCAGTGTGGCCAGCACAAAGCAGCCCTCTCTGGCAGAGGACCTTCACTAGCTCGCTGTTCCTCTTAGATCTGGATTCTCTCCCTTAGCTTACCAGGGTCAAGATGATTTTTCCCTCATCCCATAACATCTGGTTTAAAACTCTGCCAATGAGCTTCAACAAGCCCTGTTAGTTCCAGAGCCGACTCTCCTTCCTCACTGAGAAAGATGAGGTCAGTCCCATCTGATGTCAGCATGCCAGTTGCTGCATACGCCATTTCATTTTCAGAAAGTCCCAAAAATTTGGCAGTGACACCAGCCACAGAGCCATGACAACTCATCTGTTTCTTCCAATGTTGCTGCCTTCAACTGGAGCTATAGAGGAGAATTTAACTTGTGCCTCAGATTTCCTTACCAAGTGTCCCAAGGCCCTGAAGTCTTTTTTGATCACCCTCAGACTATGTATTGCTACTTCCTTGCCCCCTACATGGAAGATCACTAATGGGTAGTAGTCCAGGAGCTGCATTAAACTCAGAAGTTTCCTGGTGACATCCTCAATCCAGGCCCCAGGGAGGCAGCAGATCTCCCTATGCGTAGGGCCCAGTCAGCATACTTGGGCCCTCTGTTCACCTTAGAAAGTAGCTGCCTGCAACTATAGCCCGCCTTTTCTTCCTCTTGGAAGTGGTTGTAATAGGGGGGCTTGGCTTTTCTGATTGTGCTGACTCCTCTGGTGTAATTGGTCTTTCATCCTGTTCATCCTTTGGCTGGATTTTCACATACAGAGCCTCATAATTACTGTGCAGAGGCACCTGAACGGGGAGTGAGGTCAATTAAGAAGGATTTTGTTTGCCGCCCTGACCGTGGACTACTGTCCATTTGCTCTTTTCTTCACAACTAGTACTTGCTCCTTTTTGGAGGAGGGATAGAGGATCCCCCTTGATCTTGAATTCTTTTTTGTGGTTGCTCCTAGTCTTGTATTACTCCTGGTGGCTGCTCCTGTCTCAGGGAGGCCAGAGCTTGGTTTCACCAGTACATCTCCTTTTCTGATTCTCTAATAGTCCTTAATCATCCCACAGTTTTGCTACCAGACTGAGAAAGTCATCCACCTGGTCATATCTGACACAAATGTCATCTCTGCTACAGTCTAGTGAAAGGCTTAAGCCTTCCCTACAGCAAGAAACTTGAATGGCCTGATGGTTTTTTTTCTGGGAGCTCTGTCTGGGTCACTACATGCTTTTTGATGAGCAGAGATGACTCAGCTCCCTGCCGAGTGGACACACCACACCTGAGCTCCCTGGGAGCAGCTCTTGTACGGGTGGGGTGGACGCGGTCTCTGCGGGTACTGCTCACACAGGGTCGGAGCCGTCTCTGAGTCACGGCTCCACTGTTCCCCACACGGGAGGGGGCAACGGAATGCCTCTCTCTGCTCTACTGCTGAGGCCTTGCCAGGTAGGAAACACCTATATATCTCTCCCTCGTCTCAAAGCCGGATGGTGACCATGAGATACTTTACAGAGATCTGGAAAACAAAGTCCAATTCTGGAAAACTCACATCTTGTTAACTTTAATGAAATCTGCTTAATTATTAACAGTTTTTACTTGCTATGTGTAGGCTAGGCAGTCATGCTGTTCAGTATTTCAGAAAGTGACAAACCAGTCACAACTCAAGAATCTGGAAAATTTGGTGAGTGCTTAAGTTCTAAAAATAGGAATTTCACAACAGCAAGATTTCTGCTAAATTTTCATTACAAAATAAAATCTAAATTTAACTTTTCCCTCTTTCTTCATATTCTTATTCCTTTTTATTATGAATTCACTATAAATAATCATTTTGTTATGACTATTTTATAGATGGGACCTTTATGTCCCACTATGCCACAAAAATGTAGTTTAATATGTTATCCTTTTCTCCACCTAATCAAAACTCTTTTCTGTGTTCATTCCTCTTCAAATCCACAAGAAAAAGCAGACCATTTTTCCTGTCTAAAAAAGCTTCTATTTCAATGTCACACAACTCCTAAAAAATTTTATTTTGTTCACCTTCCTCTTTCTCACTCTGTCATCTGATTACCACCTCTAACTGTTGCTAGACTTTGTTTCAGCAACACAAGCTAAGGAAAACTGCTACTAAATTGAATGTACTTTCTAATTTCAAAATATATACACAGGGCAATCTGAATACATGCTTTCCTTTGTTCAAGGATAAAAAGTAAAAAAATCTTGAGCAAGGACCTTAGCCTGGGAATATGTGTTAATACTGAATCTTACTATAAGCTCTTATTTCTAGTATCCCAACTGTACATTGCCTCTTTCAGATATAGGAAAGTGAGAAACCTTTGTTATTCAGAAGTTACACTCTAAATTAAAAATGGCAAAGTGTATACTACATACTTGTGTAGAGAGAATTTATGGGGGGAAATTAAAATGAAGCTTCAAGCACTCGGAAATTATAGGCTAGGAATTTAAAATTATTCTCGTGACAATAATGAAAAAGTTGGGGAAAAAAGAGATCCTTCTCATTTATACCATAATATAGGAAAATGTCCTAGGTGTTAAAGAAGAGTAGAGACCTCAAAGGAAGTCATGGAAACATGACATTGATAGCTTTTTAGTAGTACTAGCATTAGCCTCTTATTTTGGATACTTGCAGATTCTCTTTCAATGCAGGGAGGTAACGACTGGCAAAACTGGATGGGATTAGGTACGGTGGGCTGAAACTGAGGTATGTAATGTCATGATATCTTCTGTCTTCCTGAAAGAGAATCCCCCTCAAGTCAGAAGGATTTTCTATCATGAACACTCATTTCAGACTATATACATTTTCTAAAGAACACAAGTTCAGGACAGCATGCAAAGGGTCTGTAATACTGCTGTGACAATTAAATTAAATATTCAATTTATAGAGGATATCATGGCAGTATAATAGGATTTCCTATAATAGGGCATCATTAAAGATTACAAACTGGTATCTGCAACATTTGACTGCCTTTTTAAAAGTCTACAAGTAATTAATAAAACATAGTTTAATTAATGCTGTTCAGTGTTAGCAATTTGTGTGTTTGCATTAAGGAATCATCCAAGTTAATATATTAATGGCCCAAATTATCTTCTCAGAAGTGTGTGCAGTTATGTTGGCATAAACCTGGAAGACCTTGATTGACCTGTCAATTTAATAACTAATACTTGCTGAAGTATATTATATTCAGTTAAAATTTTTGTTAATGTTTTCCTATGTCTACTTAGAGAATTCTCTTTAAAAATTCCCTCAGTCTTAGCTCTCTTTCACATAAATTCAAATGTTGTCCACAGAGTTATTGAAGGACTGGGGGCAGAGGCCACAGCTGTATGTGAATTGAGAAGAAAACAGCTACTCCACTGAAAATATGATTTTTCCTTTCTTCCATTAAAAAAAACCCTTGTGAGACCTAGTAATCTTTTTTTTTTTTCCTATAACCTTCTATTTTCTGAGTCTTTTTGCAAACTGTGCAATATTTCTTCCATTGTGATGGGTTTGGGAAATAGTAAGAGAGGTCTTCACAAGAATGCTCTCTGCCTCATTTTAAAAGGATTATCATGAACTACAGTGAAAGAGAAATGACATCTTTATCTCTACAGATAGAAGTTACTTTGGCCCGTGCTTTTTCTGGAAGGTACAAGTACCAAATACCCATTCCTCTGTCTCACTCAGCATCTTTTTATAATAACATTGTGCAAGCATCATACAAACAGTCTTTCATCTGTGTTGATTGCAAACTAAACAGGTCTATTAGCTAAATGTAACCCAACAGAGTTTTAAAAAGGCATTAGTGCCACAGAGTTATCTAGAGTCCATTTGACTAGTAGCTTCATAAACAAAACCCTCAGTTGTATTGATCTGAAACTCAGAAGAGGGGAAAAGAGAGGTGAATGTATCTGTGATTTCTGGTAAAAATGTGAAAGAGAAAGGCTGGCTAACCTTTGGAGAAATACTATTTGTAAACATATAACCTAAGTCTTTCCACAAGCACAGTTGTAACCTTTTCCAGCCTGGACTAACAGAGGGGGTACAGAACAATAGACCATACTGAAAAACAACTTGTAATCTCTGGAAATGGGATCACTTATTCTTTCATTTTTAGTAATAAAGTCTTCCACTTTAGTACAAAATCTTCCACTTTCCAAAGAGATTCTTAAAACGTGACTAAATTGACTTTCTGTTATATTTCTGTCTAGCTTGAATTTAACAATTTACAAACTACTTAAAACTTGAAAAAATTCAGAGTATGAAAAATGTTTTGGCCAAATCTCCTTCTCAGAAGAAATAAAAATATTTCAATCATGTTTTTTTGTTCTGTGTTTTCTTTCACTTATGTTTGATATCAGAGTGATTAAAGAAAAGGAAAGAAAAGAGCGAAGGAAAATCATCTCAATATTGTTTAATTTATTTTTTTAATTTTTAAAATATCATTCAATGGAAATACAAAGTATTTTGAGATCATTATCTAAAATTAATGAAATTAAATTATAAAATGAAATAAAATAGGAGAACAATACAATATAAAATGAAAATACTTAAATATAAAAGTAAAAAATGTAATGATTCTAAATATTAAAAGCTAAGTTGGCTCTATAAAATATTTGCTTCTGCAGCAAGTAGATTATTTTACTTAGGGGGAAGATAAAGAAGCCATGATAAAGGTGAAGCAAGAGACCAAACAAGTATAGAACCAAATCTCTCAATTGCCTGGCTGGAGAAATACTTTCTGAATTCATGTAAATGAAATATAATTGGGGAGGCAATGCAACACAGAAAAGTTTTACATGATTTTGGCTGACAGTTGTAAAGCCCCGAACTTGCTCAGTAAGTTTCTTTAAAGGGGCTTAGGCACTCTGATTCCCTGAGGAAGGCATAAAGAACTCGACAAAGTCCTCAGGAGGTTAAACAAGATTTTATTGGAAAAGTTTAGAGGATAAGGTACTTGGCAAATTTTAAAACAACGTTCAATCAAAATAAAGCATTTCAAATAACATTGACTTAGCAAACTCTAACCTATCCAACTTTAAGTTACCCAGATTCCAAGAGGAAATTAGGGAGGGAATGAAAGAGGAGGGGGAAATGGGGAGAGAAGGGACAGAGAGATTAATATTAGCCACTTGAAATCTAGCATGATCTCAGCTACTACAAAATCCAAAACGATGAGTAGCAACCCTCACCTCCAGGTGTGGCTTCTGGTGTGCCAGTGGCTAATAGCCATTCTGGGGCTGGACTAGAGGCTTCGGGGGGTGAGGTGTGGAGCAGTGCACAATGCCACCTACGAAGGACTTGCCCTGCCCCCCCGCCACACACACATTTTAGTTGGTTGGAGCCAGCAATCATTTCCTCCAGTCTCTCAGAACAGTCTTTAAAATTAGCAAGAAGCTGTTGTTTTTAAAAGTTTTATGAGCTTTTTGGGAGAAAAGTGAGGTTATGACCTTTTTGAATCTATTTTAGCTGAATTTTGCAAACAGGTAAGCTCTGCGGGAATTCAGTAAAAAGCTCATTGACTGACTTTTCTTTTTAAAGACCTGGGCAGATTTTTCATCACTCACTGATACCTTCTGCTCTACAATCATTTCAGAAAGTGATAATTACATCTCTGCTCAGTAGATATTTTAAATACAAAAAGACAAGGATATCTACATCAGACTAAAATTTTACATGGCCCATAATATTATGTTAGCCAATGGGTAATGTGTAGGAAAAAGTAAAATAGGACAAGCATGTAATGATAATTCCTCAGAATATTTTCTCAGCCTATAGCAATTCACATCTCAATCATTCTGATCGTGTCATTGCTATTTTTTAAATCTTGATAGATTTACAACTTTAATCACATTCTCTCTGAAGAACTCCCTCCTGTTGTTTATTTTGAATTTATCCCTCTTAATTGCATTTAGTGCCACCTAGTTTCTGTACGGAAGAGTCAATGAATTTGACTGCATTCCTGTTCTTCTTCCCCACTGTTTTTATGAGTTTCTAGGTTTCTAACATGCCCATCCATGAATCATCTCTTTCTCCATATTAAACAATCTAAACCTATTTATTCGCTCCTCACAGGTAGCTCTCTGTATTTGATCATTTTTATTTTTTTCTCTTCCTTTTCCTTTCTTCTAATTATTATTATTTTTGCTTCATCTTTCAATACATCAGACATTAATCAAGCTGCAAGTACACTATGAATTTATTTAGTGACACAATCATGTTTTCTGTTTTGCTATTTCTTTCAGTCCTTAATATTCCAATAGGTTTTTGGCTACTATTAAAAACTGAATCCACGTTTTCAAGTTCGGGTTCTTGACTGGCAGATTATTCTGTGAGGCACAATTGAAAAAGTGTTTGTTTTCAATAAACTATATAGTTTAAATACACTACAGAACTAATTAAAGCTTTAAGTTGTGTATTGTTCTTGCATCATGAAGCAAGTATTTCATATTTTCTCACTTTTCTAATATTTGTTTCTCTTTTTCTATAATAAATTTTAATCAATCTCAAAATGACACAGGTCAAAATTTATATAAATTAAATCACAAGAGTGTATTGTCTTTTGTACAATCATCACTTAAGAATCAGAAATAAATAATTGAATAGATATGTGTTTAATATATATGCTTATCTTGACAGTGTCACTCTAAGATTATGCTTTGTGATTATTAAATAATGCCAATATATTTCCTAAATGCAAAATTAATTTCCTCTCATTAATGTTCTTTTCATATATAAATGTTTAGAGGATGCACAAATGGTTATTTATGTATTTAAGATATTTTCTACAAACTTAGTAGAAAATACTTTTTTAAAGCCTTTTAAATTTTCAAAAGTATTTAATCACTGCAAAATGAAATTACAGTCTGTTTTATTTGATATGACAGTTATGGCATCTTAACTTAAAATTGTTGGTTTATTCCCAAGTGAAGTATTGTAAAGAAGGCCAGGAGAAAATCCCACACAGAGAATAAACTACAGGCAAAATGTTTAATCCAATACTGCTAGTTTCATAGTTAATTACCTCTCAAGGGGCTAGGATGTCAATAGATAGCAATCTGGTATCTTGGAGTCTTTGCTGTTAAATGCATGATCAATACTAAATAGAATTTTAACTGCCCATAATTTAATTAGGAGTGGTTCTTTTTATCTGGCATACAATACCAGAATCTCACTCAATAAAGTACAAAGGAAGATTGCCGTGGTGGTTGTGTATTCACTACATTCCAGGACTATGCAAAGAAATTGGGAAAGAAGATGGTATTGCTAAGAATTGCAATTGGTCTGTAACATGGAAGGAGTCAATCTTCTGTGAGTCACATGAAGAGCAGCTGAGGGAGCTGGGGTTGCTTAGCCTGGAGAAGAGGAGGCTCAGGGGAGCCCTTATCACTCTCTATAACTTCCTGAAAGGAGGGTGGAGTCAGTTGGGGATCGGCATCTTCTACCAGGCAACAAGTGACAGGATGAGAGAACATGACCTCAAGCTGTGTCAGGCAAGGTTCAGGTTGGACATGAGAAAGAATTTCTTCATGGTAAGGGTTGTTAAGCATTGGAATAGATTGCTCAGGGAGGTTGTGGAATCACCATCCCTGGAGGTGTTCAAGAAACCACTGGATGTGTTACTTAGTGCCATGGTCTAGTTGCTGTGTTCTAGTTGGCAAGGTGATGACCAAAGGTTGGACTTGATCATCTTGGAGGTCTTTTCCAACCTAAGTAATTCTGTGGTTCTATTATTCTTCCCTTCATTCTGAATTAATCCATACTATTGCAAGTACAGAAAATGGAAAAGTACAGTTTTTTAGCCTTAATACTTTGCAGCTCCAAAAAGGAAAATTCAAAGCACATTTTAAATGAAGGCTATGAATTTGAGGTTAGGTGTATTTTCACCTGGAAATAACAGATCCCTTGAATATTCACTGCATTGCTAAACACAAATGGGTACTGGAAAATAAAATCATATTACTAGCTATGGAAGATCAGGCCTTTTACCAGGTTTTATACAAATACGTCTAAACAAGACATCTTGTTCATCCTGCCATATGACTTATCTAAATAGCCTGTTTCTGTAGAGGATAAATGCTACAACTAATTTAAAAAATGTAAAAGAGTTACCAAATAAAATGCAGGAGTTGCACACCTTAGAAAATTGTTTAAGGGAGCATATATTACCAAAGAGAAATCCATGAACTGCGGGATCAGAGAAAACAGAAATAAGTGTGTGATAAATAGAACAGCAAATATGTATGAAAAAAGACTAATTGTTAGAATGCAACAGTAATGCAGTTAATGATGGAAGAAAATAGAAGAGGTCAATATATATTTCTATTACTTACTCAGAAGGAAACAGCGTGATGAATCCTCTTATCACACAAGGAAGAAAAAGTACTTTCTTATCCATTAGTGACCAAAGAGGTATAAAACAATATCTACATGTTGTAAACATTTAATGATGATATATACTTTTAATAAATTTTGGAATACTATGGAATTTCCTACAGTCTGAAGACAGATGGAACTAAACAACCACTTAAAAAAAGAAGGGAAGTGACCCATGTAACTGCAAGGTGCTACTCTTTCATCAAGTGTGAGGTAAAATGATTTAAAAAAGGATATGAGATTCAATTAACTAATATTCAAGAACAGCGACATACTTAATCTTCTTCAATATTTTTTTTTAAATAGCTGAAGTGAAACAAAGCTAAATATATAGAGATTGGGAAGTCCAGAATGCACTTAACAGCATTCTGATTTAAAAATAAGCACTGTATAGCATTTCCAAAATATTAATAACATGAATTTTTTTAAGAGCTGGTGATTGAAAAATCTTAAATGTTATTGACAGGAATCTCAATGAATTGATATGTTAAATTTTTTTAAAATCAAATATTTTTAAATTTAAATAAGTTAAAATTAATCAGCAAACTAAAATAAACATAAACAACCTGAACTAACCCGGGAAATAACATGGAAATATTTTATAGGAATTAAGAGGTCTTCCTCTAAGAAGGCACTATGGCTGACAGCCCAGCTGAAGTGAACTACAGATGAGTAGACACCTGCGAGGCTCAAAAATTTTTTTGTCTCATTTTTCAGTGGCAACCTCTCTTCCCACGCTTTTCAAGTGGCTGGACAGCAGAGTGGGGACAGGAGGAGAAAAGTACTTCTCACTGTAAGTAAAGATCAGGTTCATGATCTGATCATGACCTGACGAACATTAACATATGTAAGTTTAGGGGATCCAAAAAGATGCATCCCAGACTCATGAGAGAAATGGATGATGTAGTTGCCAAGCCAGTCTCCACGATGTTTAAAAAGTCATGACAGCCAGGTGAAGTCCCAGTTGACTGTCAAAAGGGAAATGTAGTAATACTTTAAAAGGGTTGAAAGGAGGACCTTGGGAACTACTGACCTGTCAGCCTCATCTCTGTGCCTGGAAAGATGATGGAACAGATCCTTCTAGAATCTATGCTAAGTCACATGGAGGACAGGGATGTGATTCTAGACAGTCAGCTTGGTTTCACCAAGGGCACACTCTGCATAACCAACCCAGTGGCCTTCCATGATGGGGTGACTGCTTCAGTGGACAAGGGAAGCTCTACAGATGTCATTTATCTGGACTTCCATAAAGCCTTTGACAAGGTCCCTCACAACAACCTTCGCTCTAAATTGGAGAGTTATGGATGAATCCTTCAGTGGATAGGGAATTGGTTGAATGCTTGCGTCTGGAAGGTAATGGTCAATGACTCTGTCACGACAGATGGTAGTAAAAAGTGGTGAGCCTCAGGGGTCTGTACTGGGACCAGTGTTATTTCATATCTTCATTAATGACATAGATAAAGGAATTGAATTCAATATCAGAAATATCAGATGACACCAAGCTGAGGGGTACTCTTGACACTCTGAAGGATAGTATGCCATCCAGAGGGACTTGGACAAGCTCCAGAAGTGGGGTTTGTTGGGCTCTCATAAGGTTTAAGATGATCAAGTGCAAGGTTCTGCACTTAGCTCAAGGCAACCCACAGTATCAACACAGGCTGGGAGATAAACATATAAAGAGCAGCCCTGCCAAGAATGACCTGGAGGTGCTGACGGATGAGAGGCTGGACATGAGCTGGCAATGTGCACTTGCAGCCCAGAAAGCCAAACGTGTCCTGGGCTGCATCAAAAGCAGTGTGGCCAGCAGGGAGAGAGAGATGATTGCCCCATTCTACTTGGCTCTCATGAGACCCTACCTTGGAGAACTGCATCCAGCTCTGGGTTCCTCAGCACAGAAAGGGCAGGGACCAGTTGGAGCAAGTCCATAGGAGGGCCACAAAAATGCTCAGAAGACCGAAGCACCTCTTCTATGAGGAAAGATTGAGAGAGTTGGGATAGTTCAGCCTAGAGAAGGGAAAGCTTCAGGGTGACTTAATTGTGGACTTCCAGTACCTAAAGGAGGCCTTCAAGAAAGACAGAGGACATATAGTGACAGGACAGGGGGGAATGGGTTTAAACTGAGAGAACAGGTTTAGATTAGATATTATGAGGAAATTCTTTACTGGAGGGTGGTGAGACATCAGAACAGGTTGCCGTGAGTGATTGTGGATGCCCCATCCCTGGAAGTGTCCAGGGTCAGGTTGGGTAGAGCTCTGAGCAACCTGGTCTAATGGGAGATGTCCCTGTCCATGGCAGTAGGAATTGGATCTAGATGGTCTTTATGTTCCCTTCCTACCCTAACCATTCTATGATTCTGTGAAAAACTTGTAGTTTCCTGTCAGTAAAGTATCCATAATGTACTTTATTTTAAACTGGACAAAGAAATTATTTTTATATTGTAATTTTTAGGTTTGTAGGTTGCTTTTAAGATTTCAAAAATTGCATTTCAGAACTTTATTTTCCTTCATATATTTTATTTTTATCTTTTTGTTCTTGAAAGTGTTTGACACCTTCTTTTGATTGAAACATGTCTTAGAGATCTAAGCAGCTTTGTTTGTCCTACAAGAAGCAAGCATTACGCCAGAATGTCAAGTTATTCCATTCCATGACAAACATGCTCCTGAAAAATATGTCTGTCATGTCCAAGAAGCAACTGTCCCTTAGCACTTAGAATTTCAGCCATTATGCCTCATCAACACTTTCCCAGATTTAGAAAGAAATTTCAGATACAGAAATGTCTCAAATTAATATTCCCTAATTTCATGTAAATACATGTCACTTATGAAATTTTGCATAGAAGGAAATTTATATTACTAGTTTTATTTTATTTTAATTTTATTATTTTTTCTTGTTTTAGCAGTACTCCTTCCAGTTTTAATATAACCATGTTGAATGACGACATCTAAAGCCAAAGAATTAACATCACATTAATAGTTTAGTAATATGTTATTCAAGACTGCATTTCAGAAATGTATTTCTGTGGATTAGGTATGAATATTTGAGGATTACACTCTCTTAATCTTATAGCAAAATCTAAAAAGAACAATTGACCATGATAGGAACACCCAGAAACAGATACTGAAAATAAAGCCAATTTTTTTTAATTATTATTCTTAATTAAGAAATATAACAACCTCTCAGAAAAATTAGGAAATTTCTTACTCTTTTTGCACTAAAATGGAATATGTGTGTAGACAAATACATGCTGTGTTTTTTTCAGATGTACACTTTCAATACAGATGCCGACAGAAAGATAATTACAATATTTAGGTCCCTATAAGCACAAGAGATCTGACAAAAATATCTAGAAACTTGTCCTTACAATAAGATTGTTAATGGGATATACTCCTCTGATTAAATAGGCATGCCAGAATAGGAAATATTACAAAGGTATTTTAAAATTTTCAGTTTCTGGGAGTTAAAAAGAAAGAAAGAAAACAACAAATTTTGAGCTAAAATGTGGCTGAAAAATGTTTTCAAAATGTTTTCTGAAGTATGGGAAATCTTTTATTTTTGTATAATCTCTCAAAGGACTAAGAATTGCAACCTCTGGTTGCAGTACACAGGAAGTATATTGTAGGACTGTTATGAAGTTACCCTTACCAGGATTAAGTTATATATAAAGGAAATTATCTTCCAGATAGCATTTTCATGTATGCAGAAAAATATGCAGACCTTTTAAAGGAGTGCTGAATTTCTTGACACCTTGCACAAATGGGGGATAGAAATATCACAGCATACTGTTTTTGTGCTACTCATCCTTTTACAGTTAGGAGATAATTACTTCTGTAGAACAAGCGATTTTAAATACCAGTTTCAGAATCAGATAAGTCACTTAAGATTACTGTTTTGTTCAATTAACTGTAATGGAAGCCTCAGATAATTCACTATCTGCAGAGGTCAAAAGAGAATTAAGAGGAACCCTAGCCACTGTGTCTTCCTGAGGTAGCTGTTTGTTCTCCCTTACTACACTACAGGGATATACTGCCTGCTAGATATATACCCTGCCCTTTAATTCTACATACTGTCTCTTCGGGTGTAATTCTGAAGTTAATTTTATTGGTTGCTATAGAATATTTATAGAAAGCAGTGGGTCTAATTATACTGAGACTTTTCATAAGATTGTGTTCCTCGCTTCATCTGTCATATTCTCTATGAAGCTGAAACAATATCAGCAAGCACTGAGTTCCATCTGAGTGGTTCTCAGGCACTGGACAATATATGATAGGCTGCATCAACTGAAGCATGGCCAGCAGTCTGGCCCTCTACCCTCCTCTGGTGAGACCCACCTGGATGCATCCAGCCCTAGGGTACCCAGCAACGAAAGGACATCCTGCGTTCGAGCGAGTCTAGAGGAGGCCACCAAGGTGATTAGAAGGATGGAGCATGTCTCCTGTGGGGTTTTTAGGAGAATTGTGATTGTTCAGATTGAAGAAGAGAAGGCTACAGGAAGAACTAGTTATAGCCTTCCGGTGCCTAAAGGGGGTCTGCAAGAATGTCAGAGAGAGACTATTTACAAGGATATATAGTGACAGGACAAGGTCAACTGGGTTTAAATTGAAAAAGAGTAGATTTAGATTAGATATTAAGAAATTCTTTACTGTGAGAGTAGTGAGGTACTGGAACAAGTTGCCCAGAGAAGCTGCATGTACCCTTTTACTGGAAGTGTCCAGGAAAGTTGTGGATGCCCCATCCATGGCAGAGCTCAAGCCCAGGTTGCATGGGGCTTTGAGCAACCTGGTCTAGTGAAAGGTGTTCCTGCCCATGGCAGGGGGGTTGGAACTAGATGGAACTCACTTTAAGGTCTCTTTCAACCTAAACCATTCTATGATTTGATGATTCTATATTATTATTATTATTATTATTTTGATAATAGTTAACACCCAGTAGTCCTAGATGTCACCACCTGTTTCAAGATAGGAGAGGGAAATCCATCCTTCCAGTATACCTCTACAGAGTTACCATTTAGCTTTTTCCTAATTTGTTGAGGATCTATGTGTCTGCTGCCTGCAAATTCTGTATTAACAAAAAAAAAAAAAAGAAAAGCCCTATATTCTTTAGCATACTGTGAGGGTTAGCAGACAAATTATAATTTTAATGAAATCACTAGTATTGTAGACTTTTCAGAGAAGGCAAATTCTGTGTATCACAGAGAACTGTAATCTTTTAATTTCATTGATAGCAATAATAGGAAGTGGAGAAAAATTATGAATGAGAAAAATATGTGGATTGCAGTAATTTCTTTGTATGTAAACACATGTTGTTTCTCTGAAGGTCCTGGCATTTATCAGCTTTCAGTAACATTTGATTGTTATTTATAAAGGAATAATTTCTTACTAGGAGAATATTGATTCAAAATTATGCTATCTGCTTCCAGAAGATCACACCTGACCATTTCCCTTACTGATATGTGAGCTGCCTACCAGAATTATTATTCCTGGTAGGAAAATGACATTGCATTCATGTTAACAGCCTGCCCCACTGTTACCAGATCAAACACCTGGGCAATTTTAAACAAAGTCAAGGATTTACCGTTAGTCTAAGCCTAAGGAGTCTAAACATACAGTTATTAGTAATTTTGTTACAATTATATTAACATTTGCAATCCCAATTGCCCAATTATTCAGATAATTCCCAGTACTGGCACAATGGACACTGATATACACATATTTCCTAATACTGACTTTTTTCTCCAATGGTTTTTCTTTTGTAATACTCCAGAGCGGGAGTGCTAGAAGGAACTGCAACAAATCAAAGTCCTGTGGTCTTCTATGGAAGGAGTTTGCTTCTAACTATCATTCAGGTGGCCTCTTCCTTCTCTGCCAGCAGGAATATGGTGTTTATGTCAATGACATCTTCCTTCTCACTCTTGAAATCACTGTCACTCAGTCCTCTTTTCACAGTTGCTAACACAAACAGCATAATTGCTTTGACTTCATTACTTGATATTGCCATGTTGCATCTTAATTTTCTACATGTGTCATGGTTTACATTTTATTCCTATCGTCATTATTAAAAAAGCCAACACTCCCTCCCTCCCTTCCGCACTCTCAAAAAAACACCAAAACTTGAAAAACAAAACAGCTCCCAAAGTTGCATTTCTTTAATGACACAATACTGGCCATTTTTGAGTTACTTATGTCCCTGGAGCCTCCGACACTACCCCGAGCTTGCGTTTTCATTTTCTGCTATAATTTCATGTTTGTTCTTTTGACAATGCTACTTACAATCCCCTCTTTTTCTTCAACGGATTTCAAGCTGTAATTTCATAATAGCATAAATATATTTTTTTTTATTGACGCAACAAGAAAAACACATATAGAGAAACTCAGAGCGCTCTGATAAAGATTTGGTATAAAAGTCTCCTGGTTTAAGTTATGCCTTTTATATTACTGAAATTGCTCAACACCAGTAATTAGAGCTATATACCTCATATATACCTAATATTTGTGACTCTCTATCTAATGTGTAGATCATAAGATCCAAGATGTTATAAATGTTTCTTGATTTTCATAGCTTAAAAAAAGATGCACACGGGAGGGAAGTGACTACAGCAATATAAAAGACTGTACAAGATTCATGGCTACATATGCTTCACTGGCAACCATCTGGAATAAATATAACAAAATAAAACACATTTTCCATTGGTGGTGTAATTATAAGTAGATTGCAATGACTGTTTGAGAAAACTTTATTGCATGAAACAGTTTTAATGAAATGAACAAAATGTTAGTTGCATGTAGGAGATAACATTCTCAGCAACATTTTAAAAGTAAAAATAATTTGAATTGACAAAGTCTCATGAACCAGAAAGAATTGCACTACCAGTAATTTAAAAGCATACAATGTAGTGCTTTTTCCAAAAGAAGCACAATTATATTTGAGAAAATGAGACAGTGTGGAAAAGAAGTCCAGAACAGAACAAAGTCCCAGAAAGAAAGGTATGAAAATTCGTGTTGAAGGAGACATAAAGAATGCATCATTGCAAGGTAAAACTTTGTGATTTGTCACATTTTCTTATTGAAAGTTTAGAAAATAGCTTCTGTGTACCAGATCAGAAAATTCTGTGTGTAATCTTGTGAACAGACAAAGAAACTCAAAACTATGTTTAGATCTCCATTTTTTGGGGGGGAGAAAAAAGAAAAAGGAAAA
>WBMZ01012423.1:0-28525 GCA_013400975.1 Atrichornis clamosus
GGCCAGGCTCAAAGCAAAACACAAACCTAGAAGACTGTTTCTGAGCTCCAAGCACTTCATCAGGAGAGCTTTTAAAGCAGCTGGATAAGTAGTAGTGGACAAAAGCTTTGTAGTTCACAGTATGAGCATTGCACATGATTTGTAATAATTACAAGCCATTTACATTTTGCCAGCACAGACTCCAACTCATCAAACACAGTCAGGTCCATGCAGCAGGGTAGAACTTAATGTTCATTTTTCAGACATTCAGGCAGCACCTAGCCCAATTTGTGTTTTGGACATAAGCACACGGTGCTATCACAAGGCAAATGGTGCAGCCCACTCTCTCCCCACATGGGAGGAGTGGCCAAGAGCATCAGTTTGTACAGCCCCATCATACTACAGAAACACGAGCCTTTTGTAACTCAGGTCATGTAGCCCAGAGCATAAAACAGGTCTACGATTGGGACCTTCCAAAGAGTGTCTCTGTGGAAGTGCAAGCAAGGACATGGGGTTGAGTGAGCAATCATTCCCCACGCAAGGTCATTCTAAAAATGTAAATAAATAATCAGAGAAGGGAAACAACTGCCGAACTCACAATGTCATTTGTGTTTGGTGCAGTCTGCACCACTTGCCCTGTGCATGTTTCCAGTCACACCAAGTCACCTTACATCTCACTTATGGAAGGTTTATAGATGCAGGCAGTGGTCAAGATTCTTTGAGATTTTAATCTCTTCCCCTTAAGGAAGGGCAGTAAACTCTGAGGGCAATAAAACTGGCACCTTGCTTGCTGGCAATCAGTATTTCTCCTCCTTTGATTTTAAGCTTATTAGTGTTTGCTGGGCAATTAATCACAATTTAATTGTGTATCTGTCCTGGCATGACTGGGGACCCTCACTAAAAGCACATGCTCAAACTGGGCCAATCAAACTAACTGCTCACTATTAAATGAAAGGCAATTCAGGGATGCCATGAAATAGCCGAAACATGCAAAGGATATTTGTCACACAATCACCATGGGGAAAGCTAGCTGGATTTTTTAAGTGAGTCTACAGTGCAACGCAGGTGTGGAGGAGAAGATACACAGTCAGAAGACATATAGCCTATAAAAGAGTTAACCCCCTCAAAGAAAGAATAATCAATCACTGACGGAAAACTTAAGGACACCTGCAGTTCAGCAATGCCCCAGGAGCCAAGTACACCTCTTGCTGTGTCACATACTGTGCCAGGTTTGCCAAAGCAGTTCAAAGTGTTTTGCTAGGAAGCCACCTGTGAACTCAATAGCCTGCAATACCAGCTGGATAACTTGGTGCATGTTCCAAAGCCTCTGCTTGTTCCAGAGCCCCATGCTTCAGCTTGTACACCTGACACTCAAGGATATAATCATCATGCCTGGAGTTCTCACTAGGACATGACAACACTCCAAACACAGGAAAATCTCAACCTGTCCTTGACAAAAATGATCTTAAATGCAACACAGTTTAAAGAGCTAATGCAACTGGTCTGTCACTCCACCAAAACACACACATCCTTCTCTGTCCAGTAGCTTGGACAGAACAGCAGAGAAAACCTGCAAATCACCAAGGTACTACAAAAATTTTTAAAATATACAGAAAACACTTGACATCCCACAAAACTTAGTACTGCAGCTGCACCAAGGTTCTCAGGGCATGGGACAGATGCCAAGGTAGTGACTGTGGGCGTGCTGACTGCTCTCCCAGAGGAGAGGCTGGGACTGGGCAAAAGGAGCATGTCCAACACAGATCAAAAGGTGCATGGGGTAATCACAAACAGCTTAGCAATGAAATGGGGACAGTGCCACACAAGAGGTAAGAAAAGACAATGAAGGGCCACAGAGGAAAGCCAAGGAGACAGCAAAGGAGCCAAAAGATTAGTCAGATGAGAAGGGGACAGGAAAAGGAGACTGGAGCAGGACAGGGAATGACACGAACAGAAGAGAACTGGAACCTTCATACACAAGTCCTTGGAAATGACCTGAATTTGGGGTAGACAGTTTGTGTGGCAAGCTTTTGGTAGCAGGGGCGAGGGGGGCAGGCTGCAAAGTGACTTCTGTGAGTAGCTGCCAGAAGCTTCCCCTTCCAAGACAGACCTGCCACTGGCAAAGGCTGAGCCTATCAGTGATGGTGGTAGTGCCTCTGAGATAATGTAATTAAGAAGGGGGAAGAAACTGCTGCACTACAGCAGCAGCCAGGTGACAGAAAGTGAGAACGTGAGAGGAACAGCACTGCAGACATTGAGGTCAGTGCAGAAGGAGGGGGAGGAGGTGCTCCAGGTGCTGGAGCTGAGGTTCCCCTGCAGCCCTTGGTGCAGCCCAGGATGAGGCAGCTGTGCCCCTGGAGCCTATGGGCACCCATGGGGAAGCAGAGATCCACCGCTAGCGTGTGGAGAGCCCCACCCTGGAGCAGGTGGATGCCCAAGGGAGATTGTGACCCCATGGGAAGCCTGTGCTGGAGCAGGTCCCTGACAGGACCTATGGGCCTGTAGAGAGAACAATCCAAAGAAGCAAAGCTGGAGCAGATTTGCTGTCAGGACTTGTGACCCCCTGGAAGACCCATGATGGAGAAATCCATTCCTGAAGGACTGCATCCCATGGAAAGGACTCACACTGGAGCAGTTCATGAGGAAACACATACCATGGGAAGGACCCACATTGAAGAAGTTCATGAAGGACTGTCTCCCTGGGAGGAACTCCAGATGAAGTAGTGAAAGAGCATGAAGCCGACGGAGCAGCAGAAACAATATGTGATAAACTGCAACCCCCATTTCCTGTCCCTCTGTGCCATTTTTAGCGACAGTGTAGAAAAGACAGTAAAATTGAGCCTGAGAAGAAGGGAGAAGTTGGAGGAAGCTGTTTTAAGATTTGCTTTTATTTCTTATTATCATATTCTGATTTGGATTGGCAATAAATTAAATTCATTTTCTTGAGTCAAGTCTGTTTTGCCTGTGACGGTAACTGGTGAGTGATCTCCCTGTCCTTATCTTGACCCTTGAGCCTTTTGTTATATTCTTCTCTCTCCCTGTCCAGTCAAGGAGTGGGAGCGGTACGAGTGGCTTTGTGGGCATCTGGCATGTAGCCAACATCAATCCACCACAAGAGTGATGTTAGGGAATGAGCAGAGAGGTGTGTGCTGGCCCAGGATCCTCACCTCATCACTGTAGTGTCTGCAAGCATCCTGGAATGCCTCCAGCACCCTCTCCAATTCAGTACGTATCTCATTCCTCCAGGGCCCACTCCATAGAGAGGAAAAGCTACAACTGCTGTTGGCTCTCTCCCATCTCAACCAGCACCCATTTGCACACACAGCCTGAAAGCTTCAGCTTGCTGAGAAACCCATCCAGTGTCTGTGTGGTATCTCAGGAGAAACAGAGTTGGCCCTGCTTCCTCTACCACATCACAGGCCCATGCTCCAGGAGGCTGGGAGACAGGCTGGATGAAGCTTAGACAACCAACATAGCTTCTATCAAGTCCTAGTTTCCAGATGCTCAGTGCAATAGTAATGGTCCTCCCCCCTTATATGGACTTTGCAGTTGCTCTGTCCTTGCTGTGTACGCAGATGTCACTTGCCATAATGCAACGGTGAGTGCATGACTATGCGTGATGCATCACATGGATACACGATCACTGTTCTCATACTTCCAGCTATTGATGCCACTTCAGGATGTCACACAGCACAGAAATGCCAGTTTTTGCCTGCAGCTTCTCAACTTCACCCAGCTACCTGGAGAAGAGAAGTAATTCCTGTATTTGTTCTTACTTTTGGGGTAGACAAGACAGAAAAAAAATCTATCTTGGGCAGATAGCTGACCCTTACCTGCCCTGGCAGAGAAAAGAGCAGTGTCTGTGAGAAAGGGAGGGTTTTATTGCCCAAAAGAAATGGGAATTTTCAATTGGTTGTGGAGAAGAAAGAAAATGGGGAGTGCACACCTAAGCCCTTCCTCCACTGCTCTGCTGTAACCTACACTTGCTGAGTGAATTATGGAATCATTAGGTTAGAAAAGACCTCTAAGGTCATTGAGTTCGAGTGTTAACCTAAAAGAAACCAACTCTGCGAAGTTCACCTCTAAATCATGTCTTAAGTGATACATCTGCACACCTTTTAAATATCTCCATATTCAGATGGATGTCAAGCAGCACCCCCAGGTCCTTTTCCGCTGGGCAGCTCTCCAGTCACTCTTTCCCATGCCTGTAGCTTGGGCATGTTGCAACCCAAGTGCAGGACCCGGCATTTGGTCTTCATGATTCTCACACAACAGGCCTCAGCCCATGGACCTGCACCTTTGCAATGTCCTGTGCCAGGTGCTGCATGCTGGCAGATCACAGCCCACTGGTGCACCAGTCTGGCCCTTGGCTTCACAGTGCAAGAGAAAATGCTGCACTGCTAATGCAGCTGAGGCTTTGCCATAGTAGGCAGTCTGGGCCCACCATCAACACTGCCTGAGACTGGAGAGCCCAACACAAAGAGGCTGTGTGCAGCAAGAATTTCCAAATCTATCGCACAAAGACCAACGTCATGCTCCATCTTCCTGACATCTGCAAAGTCACAGCCAAGCTGTTCCGTGCAGCACAAGCTACACAGCAAAGGAGGACTTAGGAGTAGATATTTCTTTCCTGAAATAGCCTAATGCTCAGCGGGGGAGATGTGAAAGGCAGGAAATGCTCACCTTGTTGATATGGAGGGTACAGTCTAGTAGGAAGCACAACTGCTCTTAGCACAAATGAGCAAGCAGGTTAGGGGTGAGCAGTGCTAGAGAGCAACCTGGGGATGCAGAAATAAACAAATGGCAGCATTTGTCTGTGTGACAGAAATGCCAGTTGGAGACGCAGGAGGCAGGAACTGCATTCAGATAGCTGGTATTGCCAGAGGCTGAGGCAGACTTGAGGTAAAAATAGCACTTCCCAGTAATATACATCAGCACTGCAGTATTCAATGTCAACAAACCTCCTAAAAAGCAACTGCCTTCCTCACAGCTGAGCTCAATACAAGGAGTTGTTAATGTAGTAACTAGTCAGTGTCAAGGCTGCATAAATTACAAATGACCATAAAGAGGAAAAGCTGGTATTTTTTCAACTCCTCCTAAAATCTGAAAGAGCTGTTACTCTGCTGCTGGAATTAACTCTCAGAGAGACACTAGCCCTTCTGTTCCGACACTAGACTAGGGGTGGGTTGCTGGGTTGCTAAATGCTGGGTTTTAATCTGGTAATATGAAAATGCCCTATGGCACTGCTGTTCTCTTCCACTGATAGCAGATTTCATAAACACACTGTAACTGTCTGCATTTGCTACATAAATAAATGACATGCTGGAAAACAGCATTTACTTTCTCATGGAACAAATTGCTTCATTCAGGTTCCTTGCTATACTTAAAACAGCTTCCTCCAACTATAATGCTATACATTAATTCTGAAGTGACAGCAACTAGAGGTAAAAACCAGCTATCAGTAACACAGTCAGCCAACAAACCATAATTTTTACAGAATTATTTCTGGAATTATTCAGATGTAGGAAGAGCTTGTAAAGTGCATTCAAAAGAGAAAAAAAAAAAACCCAAAACATTTTCTGTTGCTTCTTTTAGTGACACTATACTAGAGACTGAGTAATTTACAAAACAATTAGATTAGCCAGATACTTAGGCTCAATCCACCTTATCCAGGACTAATATTACCCTAATCAAAGTTTTTCAGAATCTTCATTCCTTCTGCTCAAAACCTGGCTGCAACAGTCTCAAGTCTCTGATTTTTCATCTGAGTCTTTGCACACTCTGCCCAACATTACTCACTTTTTGGTCATTACACCTTCTTCCTTCACCTGAAAGAACAAAAACTGCCAAAAAGAATGTTTTTGTAAAAAAATCTGAGATGTGAAGCCCCCTCTTCCACTTCCTTGGTAAACCAGTCTGTCTTAAGACTAGTTGCAACCATCCACCAGAACAACTTACAAAAAGTAGCAGGGCTGCAGAGCAGCAGTCTGCAGACCATAGGCTGGGACTGAGCACAAAACCTACACAAGAAGAAAGACACAGCAGCACTTGCTTCCCATTTGCACTGCAGATCTTCTCACATTGATGTTATGACTCTGCATGTATGTAGCTTAACATACAAACCAAAAATACCCTGCATGCTGGAAGACACAAAGAGAATCAGACATTAGACAGTGACTTCTATTGAAAAATCCTATAGTGGTCTGACCAGACATTTCAGCACAAATAGCAACAGGGAGGTACATATTGCCCTGATGTAACTACACCCTGCTACAGTCACAAACTTAGGGCTAATATTGCTCAAACAGTCAATGAGCTTAAAACTTCTAAGTTATTTTCAATAATAGAAAAAAGAGTATCATTTATTGACCTTTACCACTTTGAAAGTTGCTTTTTTATTTCCTATTTCAGGCAATGGAAACTGAAAAGAGGAGAATTAACCTGGACTCTTTGTTCAAGAATCAATTGAAGTTTTTCACAACTTCCCCACATCATGGCCAACTTCCCCACATCTTGGCCTTTATGCAGGTTTTGCCAAATCAAAAAATCTGACTAACTGCCACAGTTTCAGACATTTCTTCATATATTAGCACTTGACTTTCATGTATGTTAAAAAATGATGACAGTTTTTTAGATGACTGGGGATATAAAAGCAGAATAAAATAATTTAAGAGCTGACAAGGTAGCATTTCCTACAGGAATAAAGTCCACACTGAAACAGCCTGTCAATGAGTATTTTGAACACTGCATTTGGTTTTGGGAAATGAGGTAGAAGGTACAGAATGTATCTCTCCTGCAACCTTTTAAACTGCTACCTCCCACAAGCCATTTGTACTGGAACGTCTGGAAGAGAAAGCAGATTCAGTTGTAACATCCTGACATTGGAAAACTTTCAGTTCCCATTGGCAGCTCCAAAATAGTCTATTTAAAAAAGACAGCAAGCATCCATAAAACTGCAATCAGAGGTTGGCCTGCCTACAGCAGTGAAACATAGACTAGAAAACATGAAACATGAATGCCATGTTATTTTTAACACTGCAAAAAACAAACAAAAATTAATAACTAGAGCATTTGCTCCTAACAAAATGCCATATGGCTTAACAAAAAAAGGAGTTCTCCTTGTACTAACCAAATTGTTTAGCCTGCCAAAAATTATTAAAAGGAAAAAAAAGAAAGAAAAAGAAAACATTGGGATCAGATATCCAAAATGTCTGAATTTGAAAATCCAGTAAGTGAATGTGCATGCCCTAAGTCATGTCCTTCTGTGTGAACAAGCAAAGATCTTGTTTTAAATATTGCACAGCCAGCTGGGAATCCAAGCATGAAACTGTTAACCAATCCTACATGCCCTGCTCAGTGTGGGTGCCTTACCTCACTTCTCAACAATCCCTCTGAGGCTGGAGCAGCACTGATCATCTCCAGAGAAAGACATTTGTCCAGCCCCACAACACTAGCAGGAGATAAGAGGAGCATGCTGCAAGAGAGATTTATTTTGGACCTCTGTAACCAAGCTAAAGCACTTGAACTAAAGCCATATCCACAAGCAATTGATACCACAGTGGGCTGCAATCCAAGAGCAAACTATCTGAAAGTTCCTGTGATTTTCAGGGACTTGTACTCATCACTGAGGAAAGATGAAATGCAGGATTTCACTCTGGAATACCATCAGGCAAACAAACTCAAAAAGGTACAGTTAAACAACAAAGCATCCCCACCCAAAAGCCAGTATTTGTTAGAACATCTTTATGAAAGGATAGTCAAGGGGAAACTACAAGACATGCCACACAGGACTGGTGGATAGTCCAGGATCACTAATACAGCCTCTGGCTATGCCAAGCAGCTATACCTAAAGTTTAGTCTGTCCAGAAACTGGTAACCCTTAACAGCTACAAAGTATTTCTAGCATTCTACAACTTCTGCTGTAGAAAGAAGAACAATAGGTCTTACACAGCACGAAACACTCCAAGTTCTGTGAAGCAGGTGTGAAAACAAATCTCTCCTGTGGATCAGAGGAAAAACCTGAATCACTATTCACACCGGCGCCCTTCCTGCCAGGAGACACAGATGGATGCTGGCCAAACTGCAAAGCTCAGGTCTGCTCAAACATGGATCAGACAGGCTCTGTTGCTGGAGAATTGGGAAGCTTGAGACCTGCTGCAATGGCAGAGAGCAGCTCTCCTCTGCTGCCAGCGCAGAAAATCACATCCTGCACTTCCCACAATACAGTCAGCTGCCACCACACATGGTGGTGTCAACTTAATGAGAATGGTGCAGAGCACACCTAAATTACACCATCCTTCAACATTTCACTCGTGAAGTTGCTCTTGAAGATCTGTCCCTGCTTCCCTGTCTCTGACAACCCACTCAAGGTATTACCATCAGTGGAGCTGCAGGCAGAGCTGCTGGCTCATGCTGCTCTAGATGCTCTCATGCTGCCCCATCTTCTCTCCAGCCATTTGGCACAGCCCACCCTGGGGCCCCACACCTTCCACTGAAAGCTGGGTGGTAAAAGGACCATCCCCATGCCCTTGCTGCCATGTAAGGGCACAGGGAAGCAAATCCCAGGAAGCAACATTCTTCACCATGGCTTCCTTCCCTGCAGGGTGAGTTGGCCCGCTAAATCCCAGTTGTTGCAGCCTGCCCACTGCCAGGAAGGACATCACTGCTATGTCCTGCAAGGCCAATGCCAAGAGATGGCAACATAATGTCCCTGTGCAGCACCATTCAGTGTATTTCCTGCTCTAGTTCTAAATAACTTGAGACACATTCTATTTGAAAAGTAATGAAAACACGTGAAGGAATAGAGCTCTGCTTCAGCACAGGTGTGCATCCCAAGGCTCAAATCAACACTTTTAAATCTTCCTCTCTCTTCCTGCCCTAGAAAACCAAGAGATCATCAGACTCTTCATCCAACTTCAGGTAATTTGAGCACATTTTCCCTTCATCTTCATATGGTAACCAGTACATAGACTGAGCGTGCTTCTAGTATTCCAATTCAATAACTACAATTATCCCTTTGGTCAACATACACAAGGTAACAGTCCCAGTTCTTGTGCTTTCCTTGTTTTAGATGACTAGAGTTCAGTTGTCTTCAAAGGCAGTACCTCCAAGGGCAAAATCTAATGATATTGCAGTCATTACTTTACATGAATAATCACATCCTTCAGTTAGTAAAATGCTTCTCACATTCTAAGATCACAGTGGGGAAATGAAAACCCCAAACACACTAGTGGGTAAAATAAGAGTAATGACTCGGGGACAAAGTCCAGCTTACTGTCTGAAAATAAGTTAAAGATTTTTGCAAGAACAAAGCTTGTATTCTTCTCCAAAACACCTTACCATTACAAGGAAATAATGGTGGACATGGCAATGTTAGGTTAATGGTTGGACTCAGTGATCTTAGAGAGGTCTTTTCCAAACATTGGTTCTATGAAATAACCCTTTGCAAGCTCTATATGAAGGTATATCAGCACCTAATTCTTCATATGAATGCCAGGTTTCTCCCTTTCCTTCCACATGCTCGTGTGCATACAGAGGTACAGAAGTGAAGTTAATGGTGACAGTGACACACCATGCACCTGTGTGCTGCTTCTCAACACAAAGACCAGTGGGAAGGCTGTGCTTTGTCAGCAGGTGCCACCACAAACCAACATTTTCTGAGCCACTTCCCATGTGCAGCATCACCACTGACCCAGAGTTGCTACAGAGCTTTAAACCCTGCTGTAGACAGAACTGAAAGCTGTAGGAAGGAAGTAACAGTGTCACAACCAGTGAAGCTCTGAGCCTTAGACCCAATGTCAACCAAACATGACATTAAAAGTTGTGTAGAAAGGAGGTTCCTTTCAAGCAGACTAAAAACCATCCATGAGCGAGAAGAGAAACCAGGGAAACAGCCCACAGAGGGACGACACAGACCTTCCCTGGTTGTGGTCTTCTGACCCTGCGGCTGCCCATGCAGCCCTGAGCCAGGTACAGCAAGTGCCATCTCATGCCCAGAGTGCAGCCAGGGAAGAGACAACAGGGCACATCAGCACTTCAACAACTGCTGCAAAAGGACCTTACTTTATTGAACCCACATGTTTCCAAGCTAACAACTGATTGGCACTTTTGGGTATCCAATGGACTGTGGCTTCTGAGACTTCAAGATATGCAGTCCAGCTCCATCCTACTGCCAGACCTCTTTCATAGACCTGGGAAGATTCTGCCATGCAGCAGCTCTGAACTGCAGGCACTGACTTAAAAGAAACTGCTGTTCCATGGGGTTGGAAGAGCAGCAGCTGGCAGTCAAAAATGGTTACTGCCAGGTGATTTTGACAAGCTTTTGCAAAAGACTTTCAATGAAGGGCAGTTATTTTTTATGGAGCAGGGCAGGAATGCAATAAAACAAACTGTCCTGCAGCAAATCATCTGTTGTGCAGTCCCAGGTTTAACATGTCCTTGGGTACACCTACAATTTGGTCACAGACCTTAGAGAGTAACACTCTCCATCCTCCTCCTTTGGTGGAGGAAGATCTGATAGCATTATGATGACTGTATAACAGCAGTGCCTGCATGAGCCCGTGCCTCCCTAAGATGGTCTCCTCACCCCTGAACAAAAGCACACACACACCCCCAACAAGAGCGTCACAGAAACTGCTGTCCCCATCACTCTCCTAATTCAGTGACCTCTGTGTGCAGCAGTGCTGCTGCCAGATCCAGTGCCAACCTTCCCACTCTCCTCACTGTCTCATGGTGAACATTACCTTTTCTCACGAATGCCCTTTATTAGAAAGTGACTGGGAGAAAAGTATCCTAGAAGGAATGGGGACGCAAAGATAAATGACAGAATAAGTGATTGTCTGTATATCTTTGTCACAAAACAAAAGCAGTTAGTAATACTAGGAGCATCAGGTCCCAACTGCAGCAGTCAATATCTCTGCCTGCTAAAAGATGGTAGAAGGGAGGTGGTTTTGATGTCAAACCTTGAATTATTTTACCAGAAAATATAGAGAAAATTTACAAATGATGAACAATCTTTTAACACCATAATGCCTTTTTTCTCATATATTCTAAAGTTCTTTAACTTTGAAGCTGCTTTTGTTCTTTTGCTAACATAATCACTTATAATTCTAATCCACCCCAATAGTTAAAGTCATTAAATTACTCTTTTACTAGGTGTCCTGACAGAACTAGTTTAACTCTTGAGAAGAATGGAGATTAAGTGATTATTTCTTTGACAGATATTAACACAATTCATTACAACAGCATTTATGTCAAGGTTAGTACCATAATTTATAGAACTATGACTACTATTTAGGTTTGCAACCATTCAAAAGTACTTAAACAGCTGAACAGAGCTTCAAGTTTCCATAAAGTACTCATTCCAAAAGTAAGCAGGTGAATTGTCACAGAAAACATAATGAAAATTTCTGTTCCTTTGACTAGCTTAGCTGTTTACCTAATCATATGAAAATTTCTACCCATCAGTTATCAGCCCACCAGAACATACTACACTATCTTCACTCCACAAAAGCTGTTACTCAGTATGCATCTCCTTTCTACTTTTATTGTTCCCATCTCTTTCCAACTTCTCCTTTGGTCTCCACTCTCTCAGAACAGTGGAGGACCTAGCAGTAATGTTCCCACAAAAAGAAGGAAAATCAGAGAGGAAGGGGAAAATGAAGACTCAAGTAAAAATAAGATGTGAGGAGCTCTATCCAGCAGAACAGAGATATCAAAGAACCATCAGACTCAATCTCATGAGTACTAGAAAGCACATTAACTGTGATTCCTTCACTATAGTCATGCTTTATTACAATAAACATAACTGACTAAGCTGAGATGCCCTCTGGACATTTACCTCAGACATGGAGGACATTTTCAGTAGGGGACTTTTCAGGTAGTAGCAGATGCAGATGGAAGTACAGAGGTGAGATGATACGACCCTTTTCACAACGGACTCCTAAAGGGTATCCTGTCTGCCACCGCAGCCACCTGTTCCATTTACCTTTCTCATGGCCCCTGGTCTCCAAGTTTATCAGGAAACGACTGCCACCTCAAGTATGAGATGTCCTCAACTTCTCATTTAATCAGATGTTATTGGGGGTGGTGCGGCCTTTTTTCAGAAACAAAAGAGTATCAGAGATGACTGGCAGGATACCCTGCCACACCCTGATCAGATATGGCCACACACTGTAACCTTATTCTCCATTTCATTTCCACCAGTTAACTTTATGAAAGCAATTGTTTGCTAAAGAGTCTTAATGTATCAGCTGCTTTGTCCCATTCTGTCCCAATTCAGAGACTGATGCACGTTACTACTTTTCTCAGCCGAGTCATGAGGACCTGTGAACAACCCCTTCTCTGGCAGTAGCTGAGACTGTGAACTTTATCAGAGACATAGACTGCACTAGTGCACCACAGGTGACAGGATTACTGTGGTTTATGAAGTTACCCCCTCCAACAAGGATGCAATGATTGTCCAAAAGGTCACTATATAGAACAGTATAATACTCATTGTTCTCCCTATTAAGCTTGAAGTCACAGAGATACTTGAAACTCATCTCTTTTACTGGGCCACTGAGGCTTGCTAGAGTATGGCTGGCAGCCAGTCATTCTGGCCCAGATCCTCAGGGCAACTGCTTCCAACAGTGTAACTATCCCCACACATGTTTATTTCTGCAGTGAGCTGTAAATAACTGCACAGAGCAGTGGGCATCAGCTAGTCTGGGCATCAGCCAGCCCCGACCTGGTAAATATCCACGCAAGTAGCCTGGCTGCACTGTTAAATGCTCCCTTCAGTAAGTCCGTGACTGGGGTCTCTTCTATGATGTGCTTTTAGACAGGGAAGTGGGCACAGGAAGGGAAGTTCAGAGGAAATATTTCCAACAGCTCCTTCAACATAAGGCAATACACCAGCAGAAGTCATTCACTCTCACAGCAGAAACAGCCCTGCAAAACTTAGAGAACGTCTAGTCAATTTAGGATTGCATGGTACTACAAAGTGTGTGGTACCTGCAACATATATAAAACTGCAATTTAGCCTAAAAAAAGAGCACTAATGTGCATTTGCATGAACATACTCCCACTGCAGTAGAGCAGCATAAAGCTGTGTACTGCCTCATCAGTCCCCAGACCCACTGATGTCCAATGCCACACGAAGTATTGCTTCAGGAGTGGAAACAGAGAGGCAAATGCATTCTGGAAAACCTGTGGGCACAAGTGATAAGGAGAGTGACTATCCTTGACCTGGTTCTGTTCCACGGCAAGGGAACATGAGCTTTTATGCTATTTTCTCTGGACTGAATACAGCACTCTTTTGCCAAGCAATTTTAGATAAGAATTCTGCAATTCTACGCTTTGCACTTTACAAAGAACAAAAGGCTTTTTAAAAATCCTTCTGCTAATAGCATATACAGAAAGTAGGAAAATTGAAACTCGGGTCCCCAGAAAGGAGTCAAGGAAAAGCAAAACACTACTTCGCAGTGGCTATCATTAATATGGCATTATGATTCACAGACAAAAAATAGAAAGGGAAAAGTCAAACCAGAGCATAAAAAAGGTAAGTTGCCTTTTGGATAACACAGGAACAGATCCTTCCAAGGCAGTGGGTGCGTGAAAATACCCCAATATTTTTCAAGCAAATCCTGACTCATTCTGTACCAAAGGGGCTCCCACCCAGAAAATGCTTTAAGCATCAGAGTAAATTTCTGAACATTTCAACATTTCAAGTTAGAAAAGAACTCGGAGTAGCTACTATAAGCATGCTCAAGCCAAACAACTAAAGGGAACAATGTGAACAGAGGACACAATTGTTTTGGTTTCAGGGTGGTGTGGTTATTTGTTTTGACCAAAGTGAAAATCATCCCAGCAAATTTAAAAGCAATGCAAGAGAAGTCATAGCAAAACAATGAAAGAGAAGACAGTCACAAACGATCACAGCACTCTGTGAACTGAATTTGCTGCTGTATTGTTTCTAAAGATCAGTGCATAGATGCATCACAGTGAAGGTTTTCTCTCTCAAAAAGCTTTACAAATTGCCTTTGCATTCTCAGTGTTATCATTTGAGTTACCCAGTAAACAGTATGAAAAGATAATCTGATTTAATGACCCAAGAGTGGGCACAAGAATAACGTTTTCTGTTCTACATTTTTTTACAGAGGGTTTCCTAGTCATGACTGTAAAAGTCACATTTGAACTGTCTTAAATGTCAGTTTCAAGCTTTGACACAAAAATAAATACTGATGTCACTTGCTACAAAGGTAATAATGGATCATGAAAAAGTGATGAGTAGACATGTGAGAAAAAGCCAATATATGAGTTACACTGACAGTTATAGGCTGCAGGCTCAAAATATTTTGATCCTCTTTATTACTTTTGATATGCAAGATCTCTTTAATCCATTTGTAATTATCAGTGTAGCACAGCTTGAGCTGAATTGCAGTATGTTGCTGAAGGCAACAGCAGCGGTTTCATGTGTTTATTTCACTAAAACATGTTTCACCTTGGAACTGTCCAGCTGGTCTTGGATAATTGGTCAGACCTCAGAGGCGTAATGGAGCACACACTGCCTTCAGCAGTGCTGCACCAGCTCCTACTGACAGAGAACCTACTCTGATTACTGCTGTATTTTCAACTAAAAATTAGAGAGATGACACTGCCCTTCCTGGAAAAGCATTCCCACACTATGCAGGTAACCTACACAAAGGCACACAGACTTGATTTATGTAGGACGAACACTGTACCTCATTCCTTCTGTGGATCTGTTCTGGTAGTTGCGGTACAGCTGGGGGACACCCAACATGGCCTCAGTGAACACAGCAAGGAAGCCCAGTGTTTCCACAAAGAGAGAAGAGTCCAGCCACAGGTAAGTGATGTAACCAGTCACACCAGTGAAGGTGAGGACGCACTGCACGTAGTCTGTAAACTTGCTCCAATGCCAAAAATAGTTCAAGTCAAAATCTGCAACAGAATAGGAATGCAAGAAGAATCAAATATGTTTTCCCAACCAACTCAAAGTTAATCAGGGTGGAATTGAAAACTGGGAAGCCATGAGGGAGCCACAGTCAGCCTTTGGAGGTAGGGGATGGTAGCAAATGAGGGAAGGATTAAAAATACAAAAACAAAACAACCAACCAAATATTCTCCTTCTCCCCCTGCCAAAAAATCCCCACAAAAACAACAAGAAAAATAAAGAATAACAGTCCTGATTTCAAAAACATTTTCTGGGGGATGTTCAATAAAGAAACAATAAAACAAAGGCTTGCAAGCCACAAAATAATTACAAAGAGGACTTTTTAAAAGAAAGCATTTTTAAAATATTATGTATCAAACATGAAGGACTCTGGATACTACTCTAGTGGAGCTGGCATAGAAATGTTTCACAAAAAACTTCCCAACACTAATAACAGGCCCCAAGCATAGCAATGTTCTCTCTCTCTTAGGTCATTATCTCCACCTTCCAACAGTCTCAATCCAAGTGCTTCGAAGGTCCCCTGAAGTCAACAGCTCTGTTCCCTGGTGCTGCCTGCGCTGAAGGGCAAGTTGCCAATGCAGCTGCTACAGTTTTACTGAGACAGGTACAAAACTGTGGCAAGATTCCCCCTGGAATAAGGCCTCCCACAGACATCATCGCTTTTCACTCCTGGGGACAAAATGCACTTTGCTCTTGCCTTTGCCAGCACCAAGGAATGCAGGGTGTGCACCCATTTCTATATTCATCAGAACAAAACAATGAACCACAAAACGTAATATCCTCTCTTGAGGGAACAAACCAGCCACAGCATTTGCTTGGCACATTCACAGCATACTGCTGGAAGATACACAGTTCTCTTATTGATGAATAATAAAATACACAATTCCAAAAGCCTTGACTGTATAGCAAAATAACATCATTTTTAATAAGAATGCTACAATAACTGTTCATTAGCAAGTGCTGTTCCTGCCTTCCTTTCTTAAAAGTATTTTAAGTTAAAAATACCCACTTCAGACCAACTGGTTTCTGTTAACTACCATGGCAATTAGCTACTGTCCTAACAGGGTTCTTACAACTGGTCCAAAGTTGTGCAACACTCAGCATGTCACTAGAAGATCCCTGTTGCTGTTGTGTCAGAAGTAGTAAAGAATGCTACAAAAGAAGTCCTATTGCTAACTCAAGAGAGGAAGACATCGAACTCCACTGACTTACACTAACAGCAAATTCAGCGAAACAGGAATGCGGGCACTTAGCTGCCTAAGGATACACATATACGTCAAATAATAATTTCATTTTCTGCATCTTTTCATACCTCCATATCATTTTAAGTCTGGCCCTCAGACACTCTTTTTTAAACAGTCTCCTCTTTTTAGTACCAGGCAAACCCATACCTCCAGACACCTCCTGACTGCACTCACCTGAATTGCTTTACTTTGCCACACAGAGAGGAAGGCAAAACTGGCCAGGAGCTGTAGCATTGTCATGCATCACCCAGAACGGAATGAAATGACCTGTGGCAAAACCACTGTCAGTGCAAATGTTGACTTTCAGTATTTTATGGTAGTGGCTCCCCAGCCTCAGAGTTCAGGGACACGAGACTAAATAAAAGTTAGGCTCAGTGCTGGCACAGCCCACACAGCAAGTGAAGCTCCATTTTGGAGATGAACGGCCCCTGGCCCTTCACTCACTAAACCTTCCTACCAGCTATCAGATCTGCCTTGCATACACTGTGTTTCTCCTCCTGCATTCTCTACATGCTCCAAGGATCCTTTTAAAAATACCTATCCCTGGACACTAAATCCTTATTTCCCCAGTTTATTTGCATAATAGAAATCAAAGAACTAAAACTACATGGAGAAGTTTAGGAAGTTCATGAAACCAGAAAAGTCAACATTCCCACAGCTACCATGAGGCAAGCTACAAAATCCATGGATCCACACAAACACTGGAGCATAGACGAGAAAAACGTTGTGTGAAACAGGACTTCAGCTGAAGCAGGAGAACTAATTATTAGCACAGAGGTTCCCTTTTGCTCAAAACTATCGTGATGCTAGATAATCTCCATTTCACTGTACTAGTTTGTAAGTCCTACTTTCTGCTATAAATTTTGCTTGGAAATGTATTCAAGAAAGAAGGAAAGAAGAGAAGAATAGAAAGAGGAAAGAGGAAAGAGAAGACAAAAGAGCAATCATAACCTTGATAATAGCTTTGCAGAAGAACATCTGAGTTATTGCCAAAACAAGATGATATATAATCACTACTTGCTCTCCTTAACAGATGTATTTTCCAGATGCAGAAGTATGTTAGGACACTACGGATCACCAGTCTGCATTACTGAAAAAAAAGAAAGTAGAGAATGACATACCTGACTTTTCATAAGGGTTGTAGTTTCTCTAGCCCTCACTTGAACTGCTGAAGTGTTCTGCCACATGATGGCCTTTTTTTAACCAAGGCTAAAGTTTATTTTCTTTGACAAATGGTTTCAAAAATTCAGAGGGAAAAAAGTCACATACCCATCACTTCAAGGTCTGGAAATACATTGTGACTCATTTTTCCAAGTGGCTCCCTTCTCCAAGGGGTCCAAACACATTAATTCTGTAATGGGAGTGATATACTGTCCTGGGTTCAGCATGGGAATGAAGAGTACTCTACCCCATCTGCATTAGCCCTGATGAGCTGTTAATGACAGGTCATTTGCAACAACTGTCCAGTGCATGTTTGGCCCCTGGGACTGCAAGCTGGTTAGATAAGATAAGGGGAATCCTGTGGTGAGGCAGGGCCTCTTTTTGGGCTTCACAATAGACACAGGTGGTATGGCTTCCCCCTAAGAGCACCAACACTAGTCACGCCCATCCTGAGGAGGCCATCTCGGTTAATGGGCCATCATGGACAATGGGCAGCTGTAACGACCCAACCACCTAGAACCTCCCAAAATATTGTGACTCATCATTCCACTGTGAAATGCTCTGCCCTGGTGGAGGTACTGGACATTCCCGCTGGAATATAATCAAACCTGCCTGGACCCTGGCTCTCACTCTCCAGCACCGACTCCAGGAGTTGCAGAACCTCCAGAGGACAACCGCTCTCAGCTGGCTGCAACCACCACTTCCATAGCACCACTGCTCAACTGGACTGCAAGCCTTCGCCCTTACCAACAGGGCACCAGGTCGTGCTCTGGCCATCTGGTTTTTCCCCATTTTACTGTATTAGCACATTTATTGTAATCTTTTCATTAAATTGTAATTCCAACCTGAAATCTCTCTCAAAGTGTTTGTGTGCAGGTTAATTCCTCTGCTGGTTCATTTTCAAACTGGCACATATACTTTTAAAGAAAAAATGTTGATTCTGCTGAGTACAGTGACAGGTATATGCAAGAAAAGCTTTTAAATGCTTTAAAAAAAAAAGCTTTTAAAAACAGAACAATATCCACATGTGTGTGTTTTGTCCATCTCTACAACAACAAATGATGACCCCAACGTGATCGGGGATTACGTGATTTGATTGAGGCCGGCGTGATTCAGTCAGGGCCAACGTGATTTGGTGATGTGATTTGTGGACTGCAGGGCGAGGTGCAGTCAGAGATGGAGCCTGGTGAAGCAGTGAGAGCAGTGGTGTACTGCTTGGTCCGGACCTGTTTATCGACACCTCTTTGAAGGTGAGCCACCAGGAACAGGGATAATGGGAAGCAGCCTAACTAAGGAAGAGGCGGCTGTCCTGTCTGTGTGGAAAGCCTTTCTTAAAAGAAAGGGTGTTAAGACTACTGATCATGCTCTGCAAAGCGTCTTGCTATGGGCAAGGCGCCAGGGTTTTCCTGCAGATGGCAGGGTGGCCTTTAGTGTGACTGCCTGGAAAAGGGTTGGTGTGATTTCAAAGGGGGCAAAAGATGCCGCTGATTTAGCTCCCACCTGGCGGCTGCTTTTTGAAACATTGAAAGAATGGAAGGACAAACAGGATAAGAGGGAGCAGGAGCTTAAAGCTGAGGAGCATATAGACTCTGATGGGGATGAGAAAATGATGGACATTGTTGCTGGTACTTCTGAGTGCAAGGATAGCTTGGACTGTTCTGCAACAGTTCTCAGCAAGCTCCCTCATTATCCTGCCCCCATCTGACTTCCTGAGTGTACAGCATCCTACCCCTGCCCAGCAATTAGCTGAATTAACTATAAAAGGTAAAAGCACAACGGGAAACCGATCGCTCCTCCGATGTCAGATGAGGAGGAAGAAGAGGAGCCCTCGGCAGAATGGCAGCCCTTCGCTCCCTCGCTCTTATTCCCTCCCTTGCCGGAGAGCGATAGCAAAGGTGAAGAGGTGGGAGTCCAGCTAAGGACTATAACAGGGGGTCCCACCTGTAGACCCTTGAGAAATCGCTCTAAACCTAATATACCTTGGACATTGCCTCCTTGCTCTGTGACTGTCATGCCACGACAGCCAAAAAGTTTGGGGACCATGTTCGGTGCCGTGCTGCAGAAGCCGGTGGCTGGGAGCTCGTGGAGAAACTAGGTCTCCCCCCTGGTGCTGCCCTGGTTGTCAGGGGAACGCCCACAGATCCAGGGTGGGGAAGGCTACGTCTGCCCCGGGAACCGCAACAGAGCTGCTCACGGTCTCGGCAGGGGCAGGAGGAGCGTGGCCGGCTCCTGAGCCGTGCGGCTGACACAGCCGCACCGCTCGCACACTCTGCGCGGGCGGGGCTGGGCTGGGCCCGGGGTCCTCCCCGGCGGGACCGCTCTCGGCTGCTTCCGCCCCTACCGCCTGTGTGCCTGGCGGGCATGGGACTAGGCCCGGCCCAGGGTCTGCCCCAGGGGAGTCAGTCCCCCATGCACTCCGTGGGGATGGGGTAAATCCATCTACTCCTCCCGTAAAGCCCATCTCCGCCGTTCAAGAGGCGTCCGTCTGGACGTGCCATGGGAGAGACACTGGGTCAAGATATTGTAAGACTGGCTAATTACACAAGGGTAAGCAAGATAAGGCCTCTCCTTCAACCTTTAAAACTTAGATTGGGAAAACAATTCTATTTGCCAAACTCTCCTAAGTTTTTACTGGGAAAGAATGTATTGGAGACATTAGTAATAGAAATCAAATTTTGCAGGGAAGGAGAAGTACAAATTATAATTCCTGAAACTAAACTTGTCAAAGCAGTTCTCTCTTTTATACAGGACAGAGATGAAATCTCAACAGAAGTTGAAACTGCTGGTATCCCAATAGTGTGGGCTAATGATTATTCTGCGAGACCCAAACAAGCAGAACTTCTAAACACTGCACTTAGAAGAGGAGTTACACCGGTAAGACAAAAACAGTGCTCTTTAAAATCAGAAAGCCATAGGGGGTTGACACCCATAGTTGAAAGGTTTCTTAAAATGGGGTTATTGGTAAAATGTGAATTGACCACACTAACAGATGATTTAGAGTGGTTTCCTGTGTTGAATTTCAGAGATGCCTTCTCCTGTATCCCCATAAATAAAAGCAGCCACAAGCTTTTTTGCTTTTAAAAGAGAATATCCTGAAACAAAGAGGAAGACACAATAAAAACAGCCTAACCACAATTGGAAATCAGCTGGCAAAAGAACTGAAGGTTTGGAGAAGAACCAGGAAGAGTTGTTCAATATGTGGATGATATCCTCATTGCAGCCAAATCCCAAGACAACTGCAATCATCTTACTGTAAGTCTATTAAATTTTCTGGACTGAGCACAGTCTCAAAAGAAGAGGAAACAGTGATCTGTTTGGGGCCCGAGATCTTCTGTGGGCATCGATGACTCAGCAGAAACTGTAAAGGGACCACCAGTCATATTCCAGAGCCCCACACTATGTGAGCGATGCATCGAACTGTGTTGTTGGAACAGAATGATGTTATTTAAAAAAAAATCTGTTGTCAATCCTGCTATGTTCCTGTCTTCAACATCAACTAACTGTACATTTGAGCATGGTTTCTCACAGAATACAGAAAAGGCCTATTCCAGCAGACCAGAGCTGAAGGACTTGCCTCTGGAGAAACCAGACTGGGAAGAGTACATAGATAGAAGCATCTTCGTGCGAGATGATAAGCATGCAATGATAACCACAGACAAGGTAATTAAGGTGGAGGCCTTGCCACCAGATATATCATCACAGAAAGCTGAACTGATTGCACTGACAAGAGCTCTAGAACTGAGCAAAGGCAAGGCCCATGGAGCCATCTGGAAGGAAAGAGAACTGTTAACAGCTCAAGGTAATGAAAGTAAGCATACTGAACAGATACATGCACTCCTGCCTACAGAGGTGGCTATTAAAACAGTTCCCGAATTGGAAAATTGCTTTGAAGCAGCAACAGGGGCTATAGAACGAGGCATCCTTACAGTAAAACCACAAAAATGAATAGATCTGTCAGGGTTTACCCCAAAGTATAGTCAGAGAGACCACCAGTTAATTGAATCCCTTAAACTTGAAATCAGAAAAGGTGGAGATTATTGGCAAATAGATCTGCTGAATTACCATGCAAAGAAGGACACAGGTATGTACTGGTGTTGATTGACACCTTCAGTGAATGGCCTGAAGCTTACCCCTGTTGTAATAACACAGCAAAAGTTTTGCCTAATCATAAAAAGAGAAAAAAGGGGAAAATTTCAAGAGTTGGGGTTCCTTTGGAGTTGTCCTCAGACAGAGGGCAACACCTCATTGTAACAGTAGTGGGGGAGGCTGGTCGAATTCTGGGAATTGTTTGGGATCTGTATAGTTCCTACGGACCCCAGGCAAGTGGGAAAATTAGCAAAATTTGTCAAGGGACATCTATGGCATGGGTTCAGGCCTTGTCTATGGCTTTATTGTAAGCAGGTCATATCAAATTCCACATATCCCAGGAGACATCCCTATGAGGGGAAAATTGACTTACCAAAGTATTTAATGCCTTTAAGTTGCATTCTGCAGAAGCTCCAAAGATTCATCATGTTACCCAGACTGATAGGACTGGACACACCTGCTCATCTGTTCCAGCCTGGAGACTGGGTCTATGTTAAATGGTGGGACAGTGACCCCAGCGAACTAAATGGAGAGAACTATTTCAAATCCTGCTGACTATCCTCACCACAAAGTTGTGACAAAGGACCCTGGATTCACTACTCCCGAGTTAAGAAAGCTTCTGCTCCTGAAACAACTGAAAACAGAGATGGATATAGATGAAGATGATGTGGTTTAAATTGTTCTTTTTGTAAAAGGCACTGGGACTTCTTAACAAACTTGGCTGCTGGCTTGCACGACAAACTGATGCTACCTCGCTTGCTTTAATAGGATTATTGGCTGATGTGGGCTCAGTAAAACATGCCACGTTGCAAAATTGCACTGCTATTGATTTCATGCTTTTGGCAAGTGGCCACGGGTGTGACAACTTTGAGGGAATGTGTTGTATGAATTTATCTGAACTTATCATGTTATCTGAATTTATCATGGTGAATTGATACATCGTAGTATACAGTTGTTAAGAGGGTGTTAGCAAACTGCAAGTGGAAGATGGCTGGGAATGGTTAAAAAAACTATTGGAGGGATGGGAAATAGCAGGATTGTTGAAGGGGTTAGTTAAAACAGGACTGTTGATCTTGTTAGTAATTATAATTACTGTGTTGTTGGTGCTGCCCGTCTGCTGAGCCTTCTGCAAAGGGCCCTGCAGAGGACTCTCCAGACAGCTGTTGTAGCACAAGTACAAAAAGGGGGAATTGAAGGAGTTAAGGAAGGATCTGCAACTGCTTTAACTCTGTGTAGTGAAATTGATGATATTCCAGCATACCAGTGAGAACAATACACTCTGTGCATCTGCAGAAAACATGAAGGACGAAGTGAAGCCAAGAAAGGGAAGTTAAGGAATGGGAAAGAGATAACGTAGAGCTTTTTAATTAACGAAGTGCTTAGCTTGAAGGTCATCTAATGATTATATTGCCAAGACATTTTTAACCTATGAGCATTTTAACACGATAGGCTATAGAGCATATAAAAGAGGCTGGGTAAATAATAAATGGAGACTTCTGTTTGAACCGCACCATTTTGTNCTTCTGTTTGCACCATTTTGTATGTTTTTTGTCCGTCTCTGCAGCAACATGTGTGCAAACCATCCCAAGAAGATAACCAGAGGACACCAATCAGCGCCCCAGACCATGTCATCTGAGAACTGAACAAAGTTATAAATATTACTGCAAACATTATTCATGTTTGAAGAAAATTATGAATAATAAATATGGTATTGGGGGTTTTGCCACTCCCCAACCCTTTTCTTTAAAAGGACAAAACAAGAAATCCCACTGTACCACAATTCATTTCTAGCAAATGTCTTAAAAACTAAGTTAAATATGAATTAGTATCTTTCTACTTGCTGAAATGGGAAGGCACTGCTTGTACAGCTCACTCTATCCTGCCCAGCAAGAAATCCATGACATGGGTTTGTAACCACACTCAGATGATGCAGTTCAAGCAGTAACTCCTGGTCACTAACATCCTGTGTGGATCAGAATTGGCACTGCTGCAGTGAAAGGTACTGTATTTTATTACCCATGGCAGAGCTCCTTAATCCACTCAGTGAGTTGCATTTTAAGCATGTTAATCCATTGATAGATGAGAGATTTATGTTGGAAAATCCTATTAATGCTGGGGGAGGGAGCAGCTCAGTAGGTTTTTTGTGCACTGACTGGAGAAAACTCTACACAGCTTGAGGGGGAAGAAAGATGAGATTAAAAGAACTCCTCTGGGAGGCACACTGCATGTCAGATATGAAAAATGTAAAGCAGGCAGAGACGGCATTGTAAATAACAATGGTTAGCACTAGCTGGGCCAAAATGCAGGTAGTAAATTCAAGTTTCTGGTGTGGGATAGAGGCCAAGTGACACAAAGAAGAGTCCACAGTATCAACTTTCCTTGGAGGATGACACAGAGGTCCAAATAGTTACAGTATTTTCAGTCAAGAAACATTTTATACCAAGCCAGTTACCATGCTAGTTCCTTTTGGGAAAGTGAAGCAAAGACTTTGACATCCTGAAAATTATTTGCTGTAGCTCTCAAATTCTCTTGTGCCTTGACCTTTCTAGTTCTGTATCAACATCCCTGCACTACATTCACTTGTCTTTAGACATTTGACCCAGCTCCTCTTTTTTGGTTGGTTCCTTTTCAGTTTTGAGGTCAAGGAAAAGCTTGCAATTTCCACTGCCTTTGCAAGGAGTTTGCATTTGTGCCCTTTGTATAGCTTCACCAAGGAAACAGACTCTTTCCTTCTTATGAAGGCTACTGGTTTTACTCTCTCTTCCACTCCTTATGAACACCATAATACATAGTCACTCACTCAAATTGCCTCCCATAATTAAACTCTTGACCTCCTGTATGAAAAACAGTGCTTACCTACTCCTTCTAAGACCACACTGGACAGTCAAATCTCTACACATAAGTGCCTTTCTAAACACATGACTGGGCAGTTAATCCTCCTTCTCCTTGGTATACAGCTAATTCTTGTGTTTTGGGAGACTGTGGTGTTGTTCAAAGGACGTTAAATTTCCATCATCTGACTGTGGACCACAGTGCCTGACCACCTGATCTGTCTGTTCCTGCCACATGATCAAAGGAGTCCAACCTGAGCAGCCAGATGTCCAACGCATCCCTTAACACCGGAATACAAAACTTGAGGGCTTAGATGCTGTGAAAGAGCGTGATAATGGTTAATTTAGCCAACCTGAAACAATTACAAAATGCAGTCATGGCTGGGAATTATTTCAGCTTATTATCTATGGTCTGTTTACGGCAAAATGTACACACTTTGAAGATGCAGGAGCTGCAACCTGCAACTCCCTGCACTGTCTGTGGGTCTTAGCCACTGAGCTACAGTGCAACAGTCTCCCTGCCACCTGCTCTTTTGCTCATCTCAAGAACCTGTGGTCTCTGCTGTAAAAGGGATTCAGCTCTGAGCAGCAGGCAAATATGACGCTGCTCCTCATCCTGGCCTAGCAACAAGGGCAACTCTTTGGAAAGCTGGAAGATGCAGACTTGTATCCCCAGGCTGACAAGAGAAAATAACTCGGACCTCTCACACCTCCAATCAGTGCTCTGAGCTATACAGAGGTCCTGCACTCAGCGGTGGCATCTTAGAAATAAATTCTGTAATGTTATCTGAAGAGGACTTGGGAGGCACCTGCCAGAGGAAGTTGGGCCCAGGCAGCAGATTCTGAAAAGGAGACTTTTACACTTACAGTTCTTCAGCTACAGCAAAACCTCAGGCATTATCTGTCTCCCTGGCAATCCTGATTCAGCTGTCTCATCTTAAAACAGCAGCAGGATTGCAGAGAAGCATGCTGGCTAGCACTCACCTTGCTCAGTCTGAGCAGCTCCCAGTCAGAACGTGGGTTTCCCTGATGCTCTGCTCTAAAATTCCTGCATACCCCACAGGTCACCTAGGAAATAACTGGGGTGACAAGAGCAGCAAGGCTCTGCATGACTGTTACTGGGTGATCCATAACTTCTTCTCTCACTCTCATCATCCACATATCCAGCTAGGTACTTTCCTCTTTCCTTCCAGAAAGGAAAGAAGCAGCATGACAGAAAAGACAGTGAGAACTGATACATTTGGATTTTCTTTCCTCCTTTTTTAAGAAGTGATAGAAATCTGCAAATGTGGTCTGAAGCCAGCATTTGTTTTACACTCACTGGGACTGAAAAGGGACCTTTTATCTTTCACTCATAATACAAAAGAAATTAGAGCTTAGCATCAAAAATGTCTGGCTCTGATCCAAACTACTGTCCCTTTGAAAAAGGGGACATGTCTATAAAGAAACAATGTTCTCCATCCTTTCCTTCAGGCCCATGACCTAAGAATTTCTGAATCTGAGTACTTCTATGTATCTGCTCAGCCCTGTCACCACAGTACTTCAGCATCTCTCAAACATTCCCTTCTATTTGGCCTTCATACTGGCTTGTACCCAAAGGTTGTCGTTTTTTCCTCTCTAGCATGTCTAAGACGGGAGCAAAATATTCCAGAGGGTCTTGAACTCCTTCTGAAAATAACACTCCAGCCTGTACTGAACAGATTACTGTCCTCCAATGAAATTAATTTTTGACATCCCTTGGCTCATACAGTGCCTTCTCAGCCACACCTAGACTAATGTTGGTTCATTAAAGCCAGTCCTCCTGGTATTTGACTCTCCTTAAAGGCCCAGTACGAGTCCTTTAGTTACCAAAAAGTAACCAGTAGATTTTCATGTGAGAAGAGAAAAATGTCTAACCTTAGTATCAGAGAAAAAACTTGAAATTCTGACCCACATAAACCTTGAAGATTCATAAAAGAACTTTTTTTAAAAAAAGTTCACTGGAGCTTTCAGTACTTGATGGAGGACAGCACACCTGAGATTAGAAGTTCAAGTCTGATGAAACCTCCTCTACATCAACATTATCCCTATCTACCCTCAGTCATGTCCTCTAGTTTGAAAGCAAGTACTTGGCTTGGTTTGTTTTGCCTCATTTTATGTAGGCATTTTCTAAAATCTTTTATGCTGGGTCTCTGTTTTGTCACATCAGGTTCATGTTTTTTCCCCTCTCATCGGAGTTACTACCCACTCTTCTTCCTCCTTCTCAAAAAATTTACACATATGCGAGCTGACATTTTTTCAGCACCATCCCCCCATTCAGGGCTTCTCACTCATATTCCATACAGTCCCCCAGGACATACCTACAAGCACCAGCAACTGCTCTGTCCTTCCCCTTTGGGTCCTGTGGGGTCCACTCTACCTTGTCACCAAAGGGAATCAGCAATCACACAGGTAAGAAACACGTTAGTTACAACTACTTTAAAAAAATCTGACACAATGCACTAGTACATATAAAAAAGCAAAACAATCCACAGTCTATTTCTTAACCCCCTGCCTTTCCCATTAATGTACTACTATCCCTAATTTTACAGCCTTTGGTTTAAATGAAACCTTTGAATGCCACTTAGTACAGTGTTGTTTGCCAGATATAGTAACACCTATCTTGACCATTTTGTGACCCTTGAAGAACAGCAATTTAAAAGTTACAATTTAGTCTGAAAGTTTTACCCCTGTTGCTAACAACACACAGGACAATAAGAATGAAAAGCTAAATCAAAATATTCACACCCTGGGCATCTTCTGTGAAGCTGACAGCCTTTGCTGTGCTATCTGCAGTGTAATTTGCTTTGCACACAGCTTCAGTTTATGGGAGCCTCACAGTGAAGAAGAAGAAAAAAATGTTAGAGAACAATGAAGTTATATAAACACACAAAATTAGGTTGACCTTTAACTCATCTTTGAGAATTTCCACTGTCTTACAAAAGGATGCAGAATTGTTTACACTGCCTGTGCTGCGCTAATACTAGTCCTGTCAAAATTCTGATTTGTGTGTTTATATATATACCTAAATATGCCTGCATACATATACATACCTGTTCCTCACAGTACTTCTAATATTATAAGCATGAAAAAGAAAGCAAAATTATAAAAGCAAGCAGGGGAGAACAAAGTTTTTTTTGTACTAATACAGGAAGTTTTACCAAGTATGGTATCTGTGAACCAGGTTTCAACTGTTGGGCTCAGAGACTGCTGGTGAATGCCAGCTGAGCTGGGAAATCCACATGGAGCAGTACAACTCAGCTCAGCCATCTCTGCACATCACTGCAGAACAAGTGTAAACAACTTGGGGGCAGTCAGAAGCAAACTCCTACCCCAGTTCCTCCCACAAAATGCTTGCAGAAGAGTACTCTGGACTAGTCTCTTCCAAAGCAATGACATTTCTTGGAGTTCTCCAGATGAAAGACGGTTTTGAGGCAATCTTGCAGCAGGTACACATGTAACCCCCTACCAATCTACCTTGTGCAACACATGCTAACCAAACTGTTTGCTTCCCAAGTCCAGTTGAGAGAAAACCCCTGGTCTCTACTCTTGGTGTAGCAGTAGGACAGTAAGAGTAGGAAAAAAAAAGACAGGCAACCACCACCACAGATACATGCCAATAGTGCTACTAGGGCAAGGCACTCAACTTAAGCTTAGATATATCTAAATCAAGGAGTTATAGGACTGTATTTCCCCTGTAAAGACTCGCTTCCCCAGTAGGATCACTACCTACTGTGTTGCTGCTACTTTTGCTTGTTCAGTACATAAGTCTCTCCTTTTTCTATTCCAATGTATTGACCGTTCTTTCTAGTCACTGTGTGCATGAGATTATCTCAACAGTAGGCAAAAGTAGTGATTAGTTGACTTATAAGATGACTGATGAAGAAAAACAGCGTAATAACAAGGCAGATCATGGGGCTTGGAAAACCACTGGAATAACGTAGCTGTGGTCCAAAGGCATTAATGCTAAGGAAAATAAGCTGTGTGTTTGAAAGCAGCAGGAGTGAAAGCAGCATAAACAGCTTTAGAAACCACATGACTCAGAAAAAGCATGGCCCTCAGGAAGAAATCCTCCTCTAAAGGTGCAGCACAGCAGTGAAATGGGAAGCCCAGGGAACGCAACACAGTTTTGGTGACAGCCTACACTTTCACTACAAACACTCCTGCTTCTGCTCACCTCCTACACCAAGGGAATCAAAAACCACAGAGCAAGTCAAACTAAAGAACTAAGTGCCTGTTATGGTTTGAGCCTG
>WBMZ01012426.1:0-18385 GCA_013400975.1 Atrichornis clamosus
GGAGGGAGTGAGGGGGAGAAGGTCTTTTCTCAGGGCTCATATTACTTCTCATTATCCTGCTCTGTTTCTGTTAGCATAATAAATTCACTTTCATACTTTAAGCTTGAGCGTGTTTTGCCTGTGATCTCTCCTGGTCCTTCTCTCAACTCATGAACCCTTTGTTAAATTTTCTCCCCTCTGTCCAGTTGCAGGGGGAGTGAGCGAGTGGCTTTTGTGGGTGCCTGGCATCTGGCCAGGGTCAACCCATGACAGAAGAATATTCAAGTGGTGGGAAGTAAGAATTCAAGACACTTGGAAAAACTTCTCTGTTTCAAGAATTAACAGAAGATCCAACTCACAATTAGCTGACATTAACTTTTCAATATATAAACACAAGGAAAATCAAACAAGTCCACCCCTCCCCTAAAAAGAAGAAAAAAATACCAGAACCACAATCCCCCCATCCCTCTCCCTCCAAAAAAAAAACCCCAAACAAAAGAACCCACCCCAAAAATAGAAGACTATCTTGAGATCTCTACTTTGCCCGAAGTGGAATTTGGTTTAATCATCATAGAGCACATAAGCTTGGCTCTTCCCTCCTCCCCAGTCCAGTTACTAGCAATTGCAGAATAAAGACAATGACAACACCAGAATGTTGGTCACTCACTCACAAAAAAGACAGAATGGTGATTAAAGATAAAGCATAGCAGTTAATTTTTTTTTTTAATATTAAGAGAAGCCTTTTTTATATTAAGCCAAGCCTTTCAAGACCTGGACTTTGATTATCCTTGTGGGTCCCTTCCAACTCAGAATATTCTGTGATTCTGTGATTCATTTTGAACAGCTAAGAAGAAATGGAAATGCTCTAATTTTAGGCTCACCTGGCCAATTTTTAGCACATGCAACTTCTTTGAACTGTGCTTCCAAATAAAAAGCAACAGGTTCCCCTTAACCGTTGCAGATACTGAGGAGCTGCTTTTCTTTGTCAGATAGTCATACAGGGGTAGAATTGGTAAGAGAAAATGAATACAAACTAAATCAGTACTTTCATTTGCCACATGAAACCAGCACTTTTTTTGGAAGGATGCTTGTTAGTGGCAAGGAATCCTAGATTTCCTACCTGGTCAGCAGTTACTTACCTCAGCGTGCTTGGCAAGCACAGTAAGAAGTGAGCAATGGAAAACTGTGGTTTCAGACAGTTAAAGGTAGTGAACAAAAAATAATCACTGGCACAAATATGGGAAAGGTAATGTAGTTTCTGAAGTGACTAAGCATAAACACTTTACTATAGAACAAAGAGAACAAGAAAATTTTATTTTAACCCTTTGTAAATTTCTTCTCAGTGTCCTCAAGAGCAAATCTAAGAAAGAAGGTAAACACTTCCAAATATCCATCAATTTTAGGGTACAGAGTCAGCACAGGTAGAAGCATTTATGGAATTATTTGAGTTATTTTTCATTTAAGAAAATAAAACTCTTCTTGACTTCATAGTACAGAGACAGTTGTCAAAGTTTTGGTAAACCATATAAGTTTTGCTCATTAAGTCTCTTTTACCTACAGTTTTATTACTTTTCTCAGACGGCTATCAGGTTACTTTAAAAACCCTCTAATCTGATCCTGTTCTGTCTACTGTGAAGAAACACTATGTGAAGAACACAGGCTTATCTCCAAGTCAGGTCAAAACCTAGGTAGGGACTATTAGGTGTCACGTAAGTGTCAGGAAAGTTTAAATATTTTTTGGGGCATGGAGAAATCTTGTAAGTAGGCACAAGAGATCAGCGAGGAAATAGAAACCTCAAGAGGAGCAACAGCTCTGCTCTCACAGAGCTCCGGATGGATGGCTCGCAGGGCATCAAAGTGCGATTTCACACTGCCGGTAACTCCCCGCAGCAGTAACGCTCCGAGATCGCCGAGAAAAAGCGACCCCGAGACGGTACGGCTCTGGAAAGCCTGGGGGGTCCGAGAGAACGGGAGTGTGCCGGTGCACTCCGTCAGTTCTTAGGCTGAGCTAACTTGTCCTTTCCCCCCAGAGCCCTCCAACCTTCTGCCACGAGCGACACAGCAGCCGCTCCTTGTTCTCCACGCGGGAACTGAACGGGCAGCACCGACGCACGGCGGGCACAACTCAGTACCGGGTCGCCCCTCCACTAAGGGACCTCCGCCCGCTCCGGGCACGGCCGAGGCCGTTCGGGCCAGTTCGGCTTGGCTCTGCCCGGTTCGGCCATCCCAGCCCGGCTGTGCCCTGCCTGGCTAAGCACAGCACGTCCTCACTCACCCGCTCGGCTCGGCAGGCACGGCCCGGCTTCCCTCTGCCCCGGCCACCGCCGCGTCGCGTCACTTCCGGCCCCGCCCCGCCGCGTCACTTCCGGCCCCGCCCCGCCCGCGGCCTCTACAACTGCTCCTGCTTTGAAATCTAAAATTACGTCTTCCAAGTAATCGAGGGTTAGGCTTAGAACGGATTTTAAAAATCATCTAGTAAAGATCGTCTTCAGTCGGATAGTGTAAAAATAGACCGACTGCCTCAAAAAATGGACACGTTGGAAAGATGACTAGCTAGAATGCTGTCAGCAGAGAAATTACACACTGCTGTCTCAACCCGGTGACATGGAGTATAAATACTGTATATCTGACATACAAGTCTGTGTTGTGCGTGACACTGTCATAACATTGCCTGATATTCATTTGCAACAGAGGCTATTTAAGATCAGGCGGGGGGAAAAATACATGAAAAACTACATACTAAAATGCACTGTCACAGGCAAGTGCAAATTCTAAACCCACATTCATTGCTATGGCATGGCTAGAATTTGAACATGCCTTAATTCAGCCCGGACCGGGTTATGGACAAGGCTCTTTCCTGCTCAATTTCTTGCTACGACAAAATGTGAAAGGAGCCAAACATGAGCTAGAAAATACAACATGTTGGAGGTTAGGGATATGGCAGATAATTACAATATATGTATTTGCAACCCATAAACAGTGTCTCTGTTGTCATACCTAAATGAATTACCACAATAATGTAGAAAATAGGGATGCCATATCATTCTCATTCAAGCCATATCCCGACACATTTGGCAATGTGACATTTGAGAAGTGTCTCCAGCTAACCCTTTGTAATTCAGTTACTGTCACTTCTAAATTAATTTCCTGGATTCCACAAATAAAGGGCACGAGAGGATATGGGACACACTACAAATGTGTTCTGCTAAAAGCTTTGCAAAGATATTACAGGCACAACTGAGGAGCTACATATATCTAAAAATCAAAGCTTGTTGCTGTACTATATAACACCAAAATGCAGACAGTTCTGACTGTTCACAGCAGCTTGGTTGAGCTGCCCCAGATTCAGAATCAATGGAAGCAGCAGACACTTGCATGGAATTCACTCCCAGCTAATAAACAATGCAAACAATCACAAAGATAAATATGTGAAGTTAACCCCAAATCTGCATGGTATAGACAGGTTGCAGTTTTGTTTTATTCATGTTATCTCCTTTGATATCCTGACTAACTACATGTTTGTCAGTTTATTTTTGCACTCTTTTTTAAGTTTGAAATGAGGAGGAGCAACAAAGTTGCTATACGCAGTAAATGTACAAAAGCAGCAAATACATTTTATTAACAGTAGGCTCTGATATTCTTGCCCTGTATTGATTCCACTGGAGTACCTGGCATTAGATGGGGCAGATTTTTCTATCATCTGAAGAATTTAGGATAAATAATAATCTGTTGCTAAAAAAATATACTTGAATCCATCCAACAGCTTCCTGGAACAATTGAGCAGATTTCCTGTGTGACAGAATGGGGCAGATTAGATCAGAACATCATCTCTAACTTCAAAAAAAATAAACTTATATCTTGGTCCCAGAGACACAGCCAGAGATAAGGCATTGCAGCAAGCTTCAGTCCCACAACATATCTACAAATTTTCCTAAAATAATCAATTTTTTAACTTTAGAACCATTCACAGCTCTTTCACGTGCCACCTAGAATTTCAGTGGTTGTCATTTTCAGTTCAGTTCCTATCTGGAGCCACAAGAGAATGTTTCTTATAAAAAAAAAAACAAACCACTATATTCAGGAATTTCTTCCAGGAAAAAAGAAAAATCAGGAAGGAAGATGTTTTGACAAACCACTAAAATTCAACTATATTTCAAAGTATCTGGTATTAACAATTACTTTGCTTTGTGCAACACTATTGCTAATGTAAACAGTGATCAAACCACAAAAATTTCGATTGAATATCTGTATTTGAAAAGTATTTTAAATGTTCAGTTAGCTTCATGTAGAAAAATCAGATGCTTCTTCAAAAAGGAGATAACTGAATGCAGCTCCAACATGCTTGGATTGAGCTTTGCTCCTTTCTCTGTACTCCTTGGACTAGACAGCATTCTTGGTTCCTGGGAACCTGGACTAACCATTTTGATGTCCTCCACCTTGTCCCTCATTAAAGCAATGTCTCTGGATCCCTACGTTTCTCAAGTATTTCACTGCAGTGATGTTCGCAGATGGTACATACAGAGAATAGGGGCACAAGAGGACACAGGAAATAAGCTGTCCATGAACAGAAGGCACATAGATATCACAGACAGAGTATAAAAACCTGAAGAGAAAATCCCATTATCTGAGTTGTATTCTGAATGTATCAGTTCACTTACTCGACTTTAAGTACAGGCCCCACTGTGCTGGTTTGAAAATGAATCAGCGGAGAAATGAGCCCGCACACAAAATTGTAAGACAGACTTCAGGTCAGAGTTACAATTTAATGGGAAAATTACAGTAAATGCACTCATACAGAAGAACCACCTTAAAACCAGAAGGTCAGAGAACAACCTGGGAACCCTGCTGGTCAGGGCAAAAGACTGCAGACCAATTAAGCAGTGGTTGCAGTCCTGCTGAAAGCGGTGGTCCTCTGGAAGTTCTGGCATTCCTGGAGATCCTTCGAGTGGCGGTCCAAGGTTTTCCAGTCCCAAAAGTGCCCAGATTATATTCAGGCAGGAATGTTCAGTACCTCCCCAAGAGCAGAGCATTTCACAATGGAATGATGTAATCCTATGAGTCACAGGATATTTTGAGGAGTCCTTGACGGCTGGGTCATTAGCTGTCCATTGGGGCCGTTCAGCCATTGTGGTCCATTGGAGAGATGACCCCCTTAGGCTGGGTGTAGGTATCACATCTGAGTCATTGGCTCTTTCCCTTATCTAACACCCAACTTGCAGCCTGAGGGGCTGGGTGTGCATTGGGCAGCTGTGGCAAATGACCCACCACTAACAGTTCATCGTGAATAATGTAGATGGGAGTAGAATACATAGTTTGGTTAGACCCCATATTGTAACCCAGGACACCCATCCATTTTCAAAAGCAAAGTATACTAGACATTATTAGAATCAACAAAATATAGCCAGCCAGATCACCTTTGTAACTTCTTTCAAAATTCAGTGCTACCTTGAATGGGAAAAAGATGTCAAATGGGACTTTCCAGTGCATTTGGGGCTGGCCTCTTGGAGGTTCTGGCCAATCCGTCATGTCAGTGAAGGTAACAACAGTTGTCACAGGTATCGTGCTTATGTTTAGAAACTGCAAGAAGAAGGGAAGCAAAAAGAGTTTAACAGTCTTAAAACACAAGATATATCCCTCCTCAATTTTCTAATGTGGACCCACCGCAGATGACTGGCAAGTAGGATGTTTTTGGGATGGTAGGAGTTAAGTGTCCTAAGTTTTCAGAGAAGTAACCTCTCTTTCCAAAAATTGATACTTAGCAGGTAAATGGAGGGCACAGTAAAGATCAGTAGCTACTGTGCATCGTATGTTACAGATCTCCAAAACAGCAGCAGCAGTGACTCAAGCTCTGCCACAGTACACCTTCTACTCAGAGGTAAGACAGAGGTAAGCTGGTGCTTGTTAGTAATAAGAACAGATGCAAAGCTAGCTTTATTTTTTATAAAATTATCAACTGTATGTTAGGTAAGATCACCTGGCCCTTTGGACAAGTGCTTGCTGCCAGAAACAGAAATAACTGCCACAAAATGCAATCTTATCAATAAAGTATCAATAAATTAAAGCAGGGACCCATTACAACAAGAAGTGTACTTCTCACATTTTAGAATGTTATTTCAGGAAGGAGACAGATCAGTGAAGATCAAACAGGGGACTGAACTTGTAAGGCCTCAGTTCTTTTCTGTTTCAACGGAATGCTGCTAGACAACTAGTACACTCACTCTTCGAGCTTCGTGGAGTTTCATGGCTACCATGGGCTGATTTAAGACCATGCTGCTGTCAAAAGAGCAACTTCACTCCCTGTCCCACTTCCCAGCTCTGCATGCTAACATTGAGAGGGAATTTACTGGCAGCATACTTCTCTGCTTGCACTAGTTTAAGCCAAGCTGTTAAATCACTACCTCATTCACTTCCCTGAGAAGAATTTCAAGGATTGCCTTTAGAGCAAAGTTCTGTAGGAAGCATTCAAAAAAGTTGCAACATAGGATTCATGACTCTTCAGACAAAAATACTGAGACTCCTATTGGGGAATTTTTGTGGTACTCCTCGAGGCAAATCAAACAACACTTCAGTGCTTATATAAAAAAGAAAAATATAATGAACAATGCACTGGGTACACTCCTACTTCAGCAGATGGTTCTACATGGAGTCTGCAAAGAAGCATCACAAGCAGATGCCTTGTGTACCTTTGCACCAGCAGCACCAATCCTGAGAGCATCAGCATGTGGCACTTCAGCCAACTGTGGGTCCATCCCTCAGCCCTGCTCTGCTGCCCAAAGGTGGCCCCTGAGCAGTGCCCATTCCAGAATGGCTACAAGACAATGCTGAGGCTTTTTCTTCTCTCATCACCTGTAAACTTCACTGCTTGCAAGGTGCCCTGGCATTCCTGCTTCCAGCCAGTTTAACCTCTTCTTGCCCTCCATGCCAGATCAGTCCTCAGTCACAACTTACCACTCCTGAGCAGTTACAATTATCATTTTCCCATCACTTCTGATGAATTAAGTTCTCCTGTCAATGAGTAAACACATGGTAGGCCAAACTGCCCTAGCCAACAGAAAGCCTCAAGATTATTGATTTAGTGTCTGCACCTTCAAAATCTGCCTTAAAATCAGAGAGATTAGTGCAGGGGACAATCCCTCCTCAACAGCTGAGAGGAGGCAATCACAAGCAACTTCCAGCATGCTCTTGTAGAGATCTACATCATTGAAGAATGTCCTGCATTTTCAGGAAGTCCACATACAACTGTGACTAGATATTGTGGATGGGTTTGGAAATCGGGATGTCTTTCCCGGGTTCTCTGTTTTCTGTTAATGAAGCCAGGTAACAGTCAATTTAAAAAATATTTTCATGGGGTGGGGGTGTCAGATTGCCTTAGGGCAATATGAGTTTTACATGGTTACCATTTTCCTATACTCTTCATGTATTGTGCAAGAAGGGAGGACAAACAGGTACCATGAGATGCATTCAAACAAGTGATGTAAAATCTCATTTAGATTGAGTCTGAAGTTCAAAGAGTGTTAACAGATCAGACAGATACCTTCCATGTCGTACCTCACTGCCATGAGAATGCCCAGGTGGATGTCAGCTGCTCCCCCTAAAGCCCTTTCAGAGCAGTATAAGCCTTGAAATAGATCTGCTGCCCAAAAGACTATGTGATGTCAAAAAAAAGAAAAAAAAAGGGATCCACTGACATGTGCTTGAAAAAGACTATTCATTGTCCTCTGTGGACCTGTTAGCTCCACCTTCCTGCTGACACCACAGCATCACAGAATGGTGTGGGTTGGAAGGGATCTACAAAGGTCACCTACATTGAAGCCCTCTGCAATGAACAAGGATGCCTTCAACTAGACCAGGTTGTTCAGAGCTCCATCCAGCCTGGCCTTGAATATCCTCTTTCTGGCTTACAGCCTTCCTCCCCAGTTCTTCAAATCTGCTGCTATCAGCATTAGTCACTTCTTTGGCTACCTCTTGGTGATTTCAGAACCTCCAGAGGAACAGAAATACCTTCTTGCACAGATTATCAGCATGCTGTGGAGTCTGTGAAATATAAATCAACTCTAATTCCATATCAAGGCTTTAAGAAACAATTACATAAACATGGAGTTACTGAATGTTTGTAACTACAGCTTTATACTGACCATAACGGAAAGTTTAAAGATCGAGTCCTGAAGTGGCAGAAATTGGTTTAGGGTTGGAAAGAAGGTACCTTTTCCAGTTGTGTGACTGAGTGAGGAACAGTACTGAAAAGACCAGAAGACAACTTTCCTTTATGGAAGGCTGCCATTGCAACCAGACAACTGCTAAAATTCAATGAATCTCAACTTACTTGGTTTCAAGATCATTTGATTCCTTGGTTCTTAACCTGTAAAATGTATTTAATTACCTCTGTTTGTGAGGGAGGGGTTTAAATTCCATACCTTCAGGGGGTGACACTGGTAAAAGTACCGTGCACCCAGTATTTGAGCTTGTGGGTTGGACAGGAGGCCCACTTTAGTCCACAGTATCTGTATCTCTAAGGTCACAGGAATCATACAACAGGAAGTGCAATTCATAGCCTGAAAATAAAATACACCCCAATCAACTTAATATAGTATTTTAAAAGTGAAAAAGGACCATTATGGTCAAAGACTAATGTTTTGGATAATATAGGTCACAGAACCTGAATCAGTCACTTCAGCACTAACTCCGTAACTTCTGGTCAGGTCAACCACTCATTTTGGAACTATATCCCTCTCATTTCCAAACAGAATTTGTCTCAGCTTTACCACCTGGATTTCACATTCCACTAAGCCATCTCCTCACAGACTAACAATTATTAAAATACAATTGAGTCACAAACTTTTCACCTTATTAGGTAATATATAAATATCCCTAGAATATATTCCCTATTCTGGAAAAGCAGAAAGGATGATAATAATGACTAATAGGAAGTAACTAGTTACTATTAGTTCTAAAAGGCTGTCAGGAAACTATGCAATACAACACTGGATTCAGTATTAAACTCTTTTAGCCCATTTAAATTGCAGGAACACGATTCAAGAGATAGGAAATCTGTCAGGGCTTGCTGTTTTTTGGGGGTTTTTTGTTAAGTATCCTAATAATATTAATCATGTAAGAATGACTGCTTACAGGTATTATGACCCCTGAGAGTCATAGGATCATCACAAAAAGAAAGTCCAGATGTCCCCACCTCCACGAGGCAATACAAAGATACAAAAGAAAAAAATTCACAGCTGGTCTTTTTGCATTCTTATTACCTGCACACTGCAGTTCTGAATCAGAATGGTCATCCACTCTTCTGTCTGGGTTGAATGAGCACTGCCAGTTATAGCAAGATCTTCCGTTCTGTTCATCCCCTGAAAAGCCTTGTATAATTTCTGCTGCATGTAACTACAGTTACTGTCTTCCAGTACTTGAGACAGGCTGGGAATGAGAAAATAACAGCTTTTACAAAGTGATTTCCAGGACACAAAAACATCCCCACTATCAACATCCTTTCCTTATAAAAAGTATTTCTTCTGCTCTTACAATGAGTCAACACATATTGGTATCAAACACATGCAGTTTCAATCCTCTCTGCAATGAGAAAGGAAAAAATATGGCAGGGTAACGCATGGGGAAAACTGACAGCTCTTTAGCCATCGTATCACATCAGTGGTCCTACACCTGCCCTGTCAAAAGAATGATTCAATACACCAAAAAAACCACTTTTTAAGGTTCACTCCTCAACCATAAACTCTGCTCTTGCCCAAGACATATTGCCAGACTATGGCCTCAAAATATCCCAGAAGACCTTCACAATGTTCAGATTATTTTAGTGGTCCACCATCTTTCCAATATTCAAGTTCTGTTAGGAGTATAGAAAGATGTGTAGAAACCCATTGGTGACCTCAGGGAAGGTCCTAGGCTCCACAGCACTACATCAGAGACTACAGAGAAATGTGCTGAGTCCACAGCTTCCAACTGTCAGGAAGGGTAACTGCAGAGTGTGTTGTTACCTGATTTTGCAGCCTGTTCTCATATTCCTTCCAAACTGTACTGTGTGTCTGAGGAAATGTGAGCAACTTCCATCACCTTCACTCCATAAAATGCTCATCTGACAGACTGCACATCAAGAAGCCAAACAAAAGCATAAACAGAAAACACAGGACACTCATTTTGTATTTAACAATCCACTCAACCCATACTCCACCTTATCCCTGTCAGGGGACTATAAAAGTCCAAACCGTGGAGTACCAGAAATAAAAAACCCCAGTGATAAATAAAAACTGACAGTAGAAAAAGGATACATGCTGCATGGCACCAGTGTTTGCAACCAACAGTGGTGCTCCAGTGATATAGCCAGGGTTTCCACTTCTAGGCAATGTATGAGAAAGCGTCCTGGTCTACAAAGATGCAAAGGGAAGAAATAGAAGAAGAGGAAGATATTAGCACCAATGAGATCCATTCATCTCTGAAGATCAAATTCACATTCTCAGAAATGCTAATGTAAGCTGTTTTTTGAATGACTGACTATTATGAACTACTGAAAATCCCACTATTTGTTTCCAAAGCCTCTTTCTTACCTGGCTAATTTCATTTGCAGTCCAGGAGGTAAAAAACCTAAATGTCAGTTCCCTGAAATGTGGATATTACCAAGAAAGCTCTCAATAGAATGAATTTCTATTGCTCAACATTTGTCTCTGAGGAAGTGAACATATCCGTCAGGGAAATTCTGCAGAAGAACTGCAGAACAAATCCTGTGTTGACCCTGATTCTTAGTGGCACATTCCACTTCTGAATTGTTATATGGCAAGAGCCTCTGGTAATAACTCAAACAAGAATGCACTGCACACTTATCAATCCCTGAGGTCACCACTTATCCAACTTTACATTGCGTCTATGGGATATGATTTATGTGAACTTAACACACATTAGTATTTCCCAGACTTCCACTCCCTCCAAAGTAACTCTCTTTCCTGCTGCACAGGCAAAGTTAAGTAAGTACCTGGAATAAATTTAGCAACTTTGTTCATAAACACCAAACACATCAGATACAGCACTAGCTTCAACCATTTTCTTCACAAGGCCACGCTGGTGACCTATCTCATCGCCTTCCCTTCCATCCCAACAAAAAACCAACCAACAAACAACAACAAAAAACCAAAACAAATTATAATTAAAAGAAAAACTAAAAAAAAAACAAAAAACCAAACAACCAACCAAAAAACCCCCCAACCAACCAACCAAAAAATCCCACGTACCCTAAAACTAAACCAATAGCAAAAATAGTCACATAAAAATAATTAGCTCCTTGAAATTTGTGCAATGCAAGACTGCATGCTTGTGCTGAGCCTGAATTTTTATACTAGCATGGTTTACTGAGACCAGAAATGCATCCCCTCCTGCCTTTAACCACCATCTGCACCCCAGGGTTCTCTTTCTACTATACAGTGTAATGCTCTAATCTTTACAGGTCTCATCTGTACAAAAATGGGTGACAAACTACAGACTACGAACTTGGTAAAATCCCAGGGAGGATGCGGATACTGACCCAGAAGTGCAAAGTGAAGTGCTGCTGCAGGGAGGATCTGGAGTTCCCAGAGATGTTGCTTACTTTGAACTGGACAGAAACACTCTGAATCCCACTTGTGCCACTGTATTCTATCTCATAGATCACCTGAAGTCCAATTCAGAGAATAATCAGAGACAGAGTAAGGTAATGACTTTAAGCCTACATTAAGCTACTCAAAGCAAAGAAGATTCACATGCCTCAGAAACAACATTAGTACATGTGTTGTCTTTCATGTGGGGAGCTCCAGGTGGTGCGACTGCCGTGACGTTTACCTGGAGACAGTAAGCACATTAACAATTAGTAATTGTTTAAAAGGAGTGTGCATTTTTTACTCTTTTCCACTGCCTTTCCATCCAATTCAGATTAACCTCCCTGCTATAGCTGTGATCTGGGGGCACATCATCCTGCTCCAGATACCCAAACCTCTTCCAAGCAAACAAGCTACCTCCCTGCCTTTAGTCCTATCTACGCCCATCCATTTAAAAATACACCCTCATTTATGTCCCTTTTTTTTTCTATAATGTCACACTTTTGTCAAGAAAAATCTTGTCTCAGACACAGCACATTCCTATTTTCCCTCCAAAAGTAGGAACTATTTTCATTGGCCACAGAGACTGACCTTCATGGACTGCACAATGGTGTCAATAACTGGGACCTGGGGAAAATAAACAAACCATTTTACAATACCAATAAAAAGCTAAGTAAATTGCTGTGTTTGCAACTACCTGAAGCCATAAGATCATCATTAAACAGAGCCTGCATATTATATTGACAAAATTACTTTGTTAATTCCAGATGTGAAAATTTGTCATCATTTTGTGATCTATAGATCACAGACATAATCCACAGAAGGCATTTTAAAATATCAAAAGACAAATTTAAGATTGGCCCTGCTAATGTCCTGTAGAATGCAGACACTTTGAAGTATCACAACCCTGATCCATTCCTGAAACTCCCTCTTCTGCAAAAAATTACTTCAGTGTCCAGTTAAGAAAAAACTGAATTTTGGAAACACAACAAAGTGACAAAGAAAGCCCTGAAAACATGAATAATATCTGATCAATAGAATATTCTCTAGTACAGTTATGTGGATTTAGATTTCCAATATAAGGGTAAAATGAGTCATCAGCCTTAATAAGGTGTTCATATTTACAATGTTGTTTTCTCTTGGAAGACCAGAGAAACTTGAGAAGGTGAGAGGACACATTTTCATATAAATATTCAGTAAGACCAGTATGATGAACCCAGAACAGTAAATAGGTTACTTTGAAATTATTGTCAGGATAAATAGTAGAGAAATTGATATGGAATTCATTCTATGAATGTAAATAGAGCAAATATTGATAACTGACCCTCAGTATAATTTCAGAGACAACACTTTGTGTCACCAAGATTCTTTACCAAGAACATGTACTTCTTGGTTGATCAAGCTGATGGAATGGATGGGAATACTTTGATAAACAGCCAAACATGGGAGTTTTAGATAAACTATTAAAACTATGAAGTATCAACCTGTTAAATGCATTACAAATTTGCTAATAACTGAAATTTATTGGAAAGTAGTTTGAATTGAAGGATTATCACCAATCACGACATTTTTAACAGGTTTCCTACCAAGAAGGCCTCAACAATTGGGAGATCAGGGATGATATACCAGATGACCTTCAGTTTTACAGTTAGCTGAAGTTCCAGTGGAAGGCAATGCAAGTCAAACAACTAAGATTTTGAACAAAAGCAAGAGATACGAAATGCACCTTTAGTACAGTGAAGTCACGGTAGTAGGAAGCAGCATCTAGGGCAGGGTCAGTCATGCAGCTCTCACTCAAGTTGGCAAAAATCCGAGTACAGCTTGTGCTTTTACTGTCCAGAAAGCCTGAGTTAAGACATGACAGAAGATAAAACAGAAGCAAACCACTCTAAGATATTCTTTCCCCTTTACTAACCAGCAGGGTTGGCATCAACACAAAGTTCACTGGCTCCCATTTTCACTGGTTGTCTAAGCGTGCTCAATACAGATGATGAATCAAAGTAGATTAGGATTGGATCACCAGCCTGAAAAGACAATTTGGAAACATCACAAAGTTACTGTGGAATACTAAGGCCAAGGGCAAGAGATGAATCTATACTTCTTTGTGTGTACCCAGTTTTGTCTGAAAGGTTGTCCAACCTTTTAAATACCAGGAAACTGATAAGAAACTTTTTGTACACCAAGGAATGAAAAGTTCTGAGAGCTAAACAGTTCAACAGTGTGCTCAGGTAACCAGAAGGGCCATCTGTGTCTTGGGGTGCATCAGGCTCAGCATCACCAGCTGCTAGAGGGAGGTGATTGTTCCACTCTGCTCTGCATGCTAGTGTGGCCTCACCTTGAGCCCTGAGGGCACTTTTGGGTGCCACAACATAAGGAAGATATAAAGCTATCCAAGAACATCCAAAAGAGGGCTGCAAAGATGGTGAAGGGTCTCCATGGGAAGTCATACAAGGAACGGCTGAAGTCACTTGGCTTGTTCAGCCTGAAGGAGACTGAGGGGAGACCTCATCGCACACTGCAGCTTCCTCTCGAGGGGCAGAGGAGGGGCAGCTCCGATCTCTGCTCTGTGTGACCAGTGACAGGACCAGAGGAAACCGCTGGAGCTGTGTCAGGGGAGGTTTAGGCTAGACATCAGGAAAAAGTTCTTCCCCCAGGGGGTGGTGGGGCAGTGAACAGGCTCCCCAAGGAATGGTCACAGCCCCAAGGCAGACAAAGCTCAAGGAGCATTTGGACAACGTTCTCCGGCACAGGGTGGGATTGTTGGGGTGTCCTGTGAAGGGACAGAAGCTGGACTCAATGATCCTTGTGGGTCCCATCCAACCCAGGATATGCTATGATTCTATGATAATATGGACTATAGGTACAAAATAAGAATCTTTCAATCTGTTCTCATTAGATGTCATTACAGATGGCTTTAGTAAAAGTATATGTGCAAATTGATTGCTATTTTCTTTCAACTCACACGGTAAAAAGCAGAAAATGATGGCTGGACTTCTGATGGTGCTAAGAAAGAGTGTCTGCCATACTTCTCTAAGAACTTCACAAAATCAGATTCTTTGATATCCTGTGGCTGTTGGAAATAGTTCAGCTTTGCTAAAGTTTGAAAAGAGAAAAAGAAGAAATCCACCAATATTAAGTTACTAGAAAGATAAAAGTAAATATTGTGCCAATATTTTTTAAAGGAGTAACTTCAGTAATTTTAAGTTAGCTGGTGCCTTATATTAATTAGTCCACAGTAACACTTCTAATAGGCTAATATGATCTACAAACAAGATGCTATCGTGAGTACTAATTTGTACAGTTCATGGGAAACAGATATTAATACAAAAAGTGACTTTCCAAAAAGCATGAAAACTGCTTGAAAACTATCTTAATACGTGCTGCAATTTCTGTGAAATGCCCAAATGAAATGCACATGACATTTTAATTACAAAGCACTACCAATCTGTGTGTTCCCTAAAAGCAACATTAAATGGATTCAAAATAATTAAGGTTGGTAAAACTCAAAGTAAGTATGAATAGACCACAGGCATCCTAAAAAAACAGACTTTCTATTGGCATCCCACAATGATATCCTCCTGACCTGGTGGTATTCAATGGTATGGTTATGAGGCTATAATGTATTAAATTATCACCACTAAAACACTCTTATAAACCAGCAAATTATTTAAGGCATGCCACACAGACTCATCCTAGTGCAAATAAACTTCTCAATATATCCAAATAAAACATTTTACAAGGTTCAAGGACTACAGATCCTCCTGACAACCAGACCAAGCAGCAGTATTCTCAATTACAGTAGTTCCCAAAATAATTTATGTAATCCAATAGGTTTGGGAAAAAAAACAGTAAAAAACCCCCTTACACTCTCAATGTAATTCTACTGTTCAAGGGCAGAGCAGATGCTCAGAGGTACAGTGGAGCAAGCAGAAACAAAAGCTTTTCAATATCCAAATACACCATTAATCAAGCAGTCCAATAAATCTTCCAAGGAGGTAAAAGTCAAGGAACATTAAGTTCCGACAAAGTTCACAAAAATAGGTGCACAGAGCAGTGTGCTTAATAATCACTTGAGGGTATAATCATTAGACGGAAAAAGAAAACATTTGTAGTTGTGCTACTCACAACCATTTAATTTATCTGGGTTCCATTATCAAAGCTAAATACTTGCTACCATATGTTAACATTACATAATGCAAAATATACCTGCAATCTGGAAGAAAATACCTTCCAAAGCAAAACCTAAGCTATTCAAACTGCTTAAGTTTAGATAGTAAAGGCTATTTAATCTTGTAGAAAAAGGCAAAATAATATTTCAGACAATTTAATCTGCTAGCAATGGTTTTAATGAGGTGAAGTCAATTTGTGCATCACTGTTACTGGCCACAATAACTCATTAGGGTAAGAACCTGTTTCCTCTTGCCCTTTTTCCAGGAGGCCCCCTGGACCTGGCTTGATTCTATTTCTGGCAGTGGTAGCTCATCGCACCATCCATCCTGGAAAAGCTGCTTCCACAATCAGTTGATGAAAATATGTGTTCCTATATTTCCATGAGAAGGGCCAACGAGGAGAAGGCTGTTTCTACCAGAAAACTTTATGATCCTTCAGGCGATTCCAAATGATGTCTTCCTCACATGTTCTCCCAACAAGAAGCACAGAAAAGGAAAAGGCTATGCGAGCAGTGAATTCTGTTCCCAGGTGTGCTACAACTAACATATACATGCAATCAAATGTTTAGGCTTGTTCAGTGGGCCTAATCATGTGATAGATAAAGGGCCTAAATATTAAATGGCTAAAAAAATCTGGTGCCATCAATCAACATAGATTATCCTTTCTGTGGATAACAATACAAATTCAGAATCCTTTTAACCCTATTTTTATGATACTATGAGTAGTGTGGCAAGAGAGTAAAATTTAGATTCCACATTACAGGCTGAAATGCCCAGGCGCCTGACAGCACTTTTAGCTGTGGTTAAACCCTCATCCAAATTCATCTTTACTGTGAGACCTACTGAAAATTGGAATGGGTAAAGTTCTAGCGCTACTACTCTAGTGCTACATAATACTATGTATTATGAGGCTCTCATTATTTATTTATTCTTCCCTGTATGCAAAACACTCGGGCAACATCTGTAAAGAACTGAAAGCAGGACAAGATAATAAAAAGCTAACCTTGTTTTGACTAGCTGTTAGACCTGTTAACCTCCTGAGCCCCTCTCAACCTAAAATACTCAAAGGTTTAGGTCAGAAGTAGATGGAAGTGTGGGTCAAAACTCCCAGACAAATAACTCAAAAGAGAAAATGGTAAGTGTTCAAATGTGAGACCCTAGCAATTGCAATAAATGCCAGGAACTGGACATTGAATCAGTCAAATTAAGTACAATGCGGAAAGCAGAAAGAGAAAAGATTGTTAATGGCGTATTCTACAAGGATATATCATTAGTGAAAAAAATCATTGCCACCAGAGAAGGATGAAAATAAGCATTTATAATAAAGAATCCAAAACATGGTAAGAAAAAACTTTCTGAAAAGGACAGTAGTGGGGTATTTTAAACGTCAACCCTTATCTGCCACTCTATGTGAAGCACACTAAGTAAGGTATCTCAGATACATAAGCAATCAATAAACACTGATTTGTGCTCAGCTAGAGACCCTACCCTTAAACAGAGCACAATAATCTTTTTTGTATCAGACCCTGATTCACTACGGTCTCTCTGGAACTGTAACAGCCAAAATAAATAGCAACAATTCAAACGTGCAGTTCAAAAAAACATTTCCTAAGCAGAGGTAATCCATTAATAAAATGTGTGAAAAGAAAGGTTACTTACAGTCATCCAGCAGCACACAGAACAGTGGATCATGTTCACCAGGTACAGCAACAACGTCTGTAGAATAAGGTGTGTTACTTCTGAAAATGAGTGATTTTTCCACACACACTTGACTCACAGACCTGTAAAGACAAGCCCCCCACCCCCAGCAAACTGTTAAACGGACTAGACTTGCATAATTTCGTATTTTACATTACTTAATGCCAGCAACACGGCATTACTTTTTATCAGTTTAGATGAAAAGTTTAGATGAGCTATTGTACAATCTGCATTGATAATCAATTACAGAAAGCCTCTCTTGTAATTGTGGTAACTTTGTGGATACTCTATTAGTGTAATTAGAAATCATTCTGAAATTCCCTGGAAGAAAAAGTGGTTTAAAAAAAAATCAGTGTCAATGTATTACAGCTCCTCTCGGTCCTCATCACAAAGGCATTCTACAAAGACAGATTTTACTCTCTAACAGCTGAAATCATCTACCTCACTGACAGCATCTCGCAGTCTATACTTGCTTGACCGTTTCCCCATGGTACACCGAAGACTCTTTTCACCAAACCCAGACTTCCCAGTTCCCACCTCCAGCTGCCTCATCACAGAGTAACCAAGTCCCGCTTCACCATGGCCACTGTGTTGTCGGCCCCGGGGAGCCTTTCCCACTCCCCAGTCCAGGGCTAAACTGTTCCTGTGCCTGGGGGCGCGGCAACCCCACAGCGAACCCCAGGCGGCTGAGCCACAGTTCCCGCCGGGGGCCCGGGCTCGGTCTCCTGGCCGGGAGCCCTCTCCGGCCCGGCCCGGCGCCAGCAGCGGCAGGAACGCATTCCCTGCCCACCTGCTGCCGCCGGAGCGACGGGACGGGTCCGCCAGGCTGAGAGCGGGCAGCGGCGTCAGCAGCAGCAACAAAACTGCGAAAAATCCGCGCATGGCCGCGCACCGGCATCCAACGTCGGGACGTCCTCCCGCGCCTGCGCGGCCGTTGGGGGCGGGGCGGGGCGGAGCGGG
>WBMZ01012427.1:0-31867 GCA_013400975.1 Atrichornis clamosus
GGCGCCGCTCCGCGCCCGTAACCCGGAAGCGCTGCGGCGGCGCGGAGGGGGAGCCGGGACATGGCCGCTGCCCGCTCCTGCCTGCGCGCCGCAGCCGGCATGGCCCTGCCCGCGGCCGCGCGCGGCTGAGCCTCGACCTTGCCTTCCCCTTCCCTTTGGACCCTTCTCATCCTCCTCCTCGTCCTCTTCTTTCTCCTCATCCTCCTCCTTCTGCGGACGCTGCCGGGGCCGGACCGGGGGCGGTGGCGCTGCGGGGGCCCCTCGCTGCCTTGCGGGGCGTCCCGGGGGCCGGGGTGGAGCGGGTGGAGCCGCGCGTGGTGCGGTGTGTGCGGGAAGGTCCTTCCCTGGATCCTGCATGTTCCCTGCGGGGGGCCGGCTCCGGTGTTGGAGCGCCGCACTGAGCCGTGGGATCGGGGAATTCATTTTGTAAATGTGTACGTGTGGCTCATGTGCTATGCGGGGGGTCTAGGGTCGTGTTTTAGAGAGTTGCATTTGCTGTAGCGCTAGTTGTGCGGGGTGCTGAAGGCTGGTTGTAGCCCGTCTGTATTTCGTGGGGTTGTGGTTTTGGTTTGTATAAGCAGTTTCCAGGCTTTGAAGAGCTGCACTGCTGTTGCTGAACTGTAGTTCCTCCAAGGTTGCCATTGTTTGCGTTCTGGGAGGGCAGCTGGTGGCCTCGCAGGAAAGGCTGCAGGTCGCGTCGGAGGAGGGCTCTGGGTCGGTTCCGTGTGACTTCTTTCCAGGATAGGTTTAGCTTTTCTCCGGCGTCTCTGATGCCAGAACAAGGCCCCAGAATGAACGGTTTCTCTCTGGGCGAGCTGTGCTGGCTGTTCTGCTGCCCGCCGTGCCCCAGCCGCATCGCTGCCAAGCTGGCCTTCCTGCCCCCGGAGCCCACCTACACCGTGCTGCAGCCCGAGCAGCAGCAGGAGCCCGGGGCGGCGGCCGGGGCGGGCACCCCCACGGGATCGGGCACCTGCAGCCTGCACCTGAGCGAGCGGGCCGACTGGCAGTATTCCCAGCGGGAACTGGATGCCGTGGAAGTGTTCTTCTCCCGCACGGCCCGAGATAACAGGCTGGGCTGTATGTTCGTACGCTGTGCCCCCACCGGCCGGTACACGCTGCTCTTCTCGCACGGTAATGCTGTGGACCTGGGCCAGATGTGCAGCTTCTACATTGGCCTTGGCTCCCGCATCAACTGCAACGTCTTCTCCTACGACTACTCTGGCTACGGGGTGAGCACCGGCAAGCCCTCTGAGAAAAACCTGTATGCAGACATTGATGCAGCCTGGCAGGCCCTCAGGACAAGGTAAATGGATACTGGGGACAAGGTGTTTCTGTATCTCCTTTTAATCCTAATAAGTCCAGTATCTACATGGTTAACCTGCTGAGAGGAGGGGAAGGGTTTGTAGATGGTTTGAGTTACTTTGGTGACCTCACCAGATGTTCCATGTACAGCTACAATGTGATTTATTGTATGGTTTCATTTGTTAAAATGATGGACAAACCTTCATCCTTGGGCTTTTTCTAGATTTAGAGGATTATTTGGCTGTAATTTATGTTAGCCATTGAGTAGAACATATTGCACTGGTTGCAGTTTGAGCCTGCAGACTGCAATAAACCTGCTGTTCGAGACTTGCCTGCCACTGTCCACACTTAGAGGTAACCAGGTGAGCTAAAGCTCTGACTGAAGTTGGCAGCAGCTTAGGCTAGGACTTCCCAAGAAACTGTTGGTGTTCTGTGACATGCTTGAGGTTTCATGCAAGTTTGTGCGACATAGACATCTTTCTCTTTTGGCATCCAAACAACCGTCACCCAATGGGTAGGGTAGCGGGGTGGAAGGAAAAAGTGTTGACATTTGGAAGTAGAGCTGAGGATTCTGCCAGGACGTGCCAAAGTATGTGACATCCAGAGGGATGGAATGACAATGAGAAGGCTCTGGCAAGGCAGCATGGTGAGTGAAAACAGGGAGCCCTTGGCCTCTAGAAAATCTTGAGTAGGGCTGCTGGCTCTGGCCCCTTGCTACAACTGATGGCCATCCCTGGGCTTCTTGCTTCTGTCCACAGAAACCATGAGCTCCTTTTGCTGTTGCATAAGTGGTTCTTAAAGTATGACCTCGCACAACATGTCCTGAAAGAGAGAGCTTTAAAAAGCTTAAATTGTTGTAGTAGGCCAAGAGAAAAGAGTAATGAACGTTTGCAGGCTCTGGTGTTGTGTAGACGAACTTGGCTTGCGTGAAATGCGTGTTTAATGTCTATCTTGGGGATACGTGCCAGCTTCAGAAATAGTGACAGGAGTTGTTACTAATTTAGATAATTGGCTTTGCAGGAATCCAGGGATTGGTTAGTTGTGGAGTCTAAATGCCTTTTGACATTGCTCTACCTAAGTCAAGTGAAGAGCAGGGGAGAGAAAGGTGTAGGGAGAAGTTACCATCATAGCATATGTTCTCTCTGTTTGGTGAGCAAACCAGATTTTGGGCTCATTTTCCAGGACTTAAAAAAATATTTTTTTCCTTGAATATAAATAATATAATTTTATGTAAAGAAATAATTTTAATATGCTCTATGCAGAATGAATTATTAAGTGCCGCTACAACACATATGGATGATGAAAATAAGATTTAAGGGAGGAAAAGTGCTATGTTTAAGCCAAGCCTAGTTAATGTTTGTCCTTCAGTTGCTGTGTTTTCTGTTTCACTTGATGTTTAGTTGATGATATTTTTTTATTTAAACCTTCTAGAGCTCTAAAAAAGCACTGCCCCATCTGCCTGGAAGTGCTTCTGTGCTGACAGGCATTTAGTACATGTTTAAATTCTACATAGATCCAGAAACAAGGGGTTCCTTCACTTAAGTCTTTTAAGAAGCCTGACCCAGTAGGTGATGGCAGCACGTGCCCAACTTGCTCTGAGAGGATCTGGCTTCCTCTATTAAAGTGTGACTGCCTTCCTCCTTAAACTGAGGGGTTGGAACTTCCCTTACTCTTACTTTGCCATGTTTGTTGATCCCACGTTTTAGTGCTACCTTGAGAGTACAGCTAGAGTAGTTGTGTTATCATCGGTTAGACTTTTAGGAGCCAAAAAGCTGTTGAAATTGGCTGCCCAGGGAAGTGGAGGCATCACCACCCTTGGAAGTGCTCAAAAGGCGTGTGAATGTGGCACTTGGGAATACAGTTTAGTGGTGAAACAGTGGTGCTGGGTTAATGGTTGGACTCGATGATCTTAGAGGTCTTTTCCAACTTTAACAATTCTGTGATTCTATGATTGCAGTATTTTAGGTGCTGTAAAGAAGTTGTTTACTGTAAAATGCAAACTTCAATAGAAACTTAGTCAATTCTATTAACAGATAGATGTCTGACTTCATCACAGGTATGAGCTGAAACCTTAGTCTCTCTGCTGATGAATTCTCCAAGTAGTAGTGTGAACTTTACAAGACTGTTCACTTCTTAATCCTTTTAAGAAATTCAAATGGCTCACAGTTAAGTGAAATATTCTGCAGTAGAAATACAAGCATGCCTCTTGAGGTAAAATACCATGTTATGACATTCCTGCTGCAGCAGTTCATTGGTAGCTCCAGGAGATTGTTTATGCTTTCATTCTTAATGCAAATTCCTAGCATTTGGCCTCTAGTCATATGGTAGTGAACTGTAATGTAAAGTTAAAAGTGAAGTCTTAAAATAGAGGTTCTCTGTGCCTTCAAAAGCATTTAGTCATCTGTGCTAAGTTCCGTGGGAAGCTGTTGCTCTTCTGAATCCACCAGACGTTCCACCTGGCAGCAGAAAGGAATCATTAAAATGTTGAAAGTCTGAGACTCTTTCTTTTTTTCCTTTTAAATTGTGCCTCTGAAGTACCACTGATACTTAGCAATCATTAATTTATCAGTGTATTTTGAAAGTTGCCTTGAGTAAGGTGGGAATTATCCCTATACTTGGAGAAAGCTGTCAAATTTCAGAAATGATGGTGACCCGACAGGGGTTGCCATCATGGCTGCAAATTTTGACTGTATTTTTTCAAGGTCCTGAAACAAGAGTCTTGCTATCACATACACATTTAGAAATCAAACTTTACATAACGAATGATTATAAAACTACCTTGTAAACAGTGGGTGAAAAAATAAAATCATCAAATTTTTTTGTTCGGTTTCAACTATCAGCCTGTCTTTGCAAAGTCAGTCTCAACTATTCTCCAATTTTTTAGTCTTTGTAAAGGACACTTTTTTTTCTTAATTTAAAGGAATTTAATATTTCTGGTCATTAATAAAGTATACTCTTAAATGATAATTTTACTAATTATTAGTTTTAAATACTGTCTTTCAGCCCAGTAAAGATGTTAACATACAATTTTATTCCCTTGAAATTAATTTTTATGGATTTTTCTTCAGAGGTTGTAATTGTAGCATTGGTTGTTCTCATTCAAATATCAAGTATTGATCAGTATTTAATTTGGGCTTTTATAGATATTTATTTCCCCTTGATTAACAAATTTGCATCTGGTATCTCAATGTTTCTCAAAAAGAATTTTCTGTCTTACTGCTACAGATCATATTTTTTGTCAGCATTTTGTTTTAGGCAGGTTGCTCTGGTTTTGTTCTGTTTGCTTCAAAATCAGAACCAGATTGAAGAGAATCTGTCTTCTCTCATTGTCCATGTAGTTTTAAATGGCTGCTATTTATTCAGATGTGTCTCTTATCCTAATATCTGATTGTTTTAATGCAACATCTGTGCAAAATGGCTTGATTGTCCTCCTCTTCCCCTCTTTCCTGAATTCCACATGGGAAGACTGAACTTTCTAACACTTTTACATTAAGACAATGTACAGTACTTAAAAACAGGATACACATGTAGGGCTTGGGTACAGTGCTTAAGCACAAAACCATGACTGCTTTGTTGATCACATGCTATTTACATTAAAATCGCTAAACATTTGCTATAATCGCTATAACGTAAAATCGCTAAAAATTTGGGGAAGGTTGATGAAATGTTTTAAAATCCCAATCAAAAGAAAGAAGGCACTGCTGCCCCACTCCCTCTGTTTCTGTAGTAAAGTATCAAAGAGGAGAACCTGTTAGTCCATCTTTGGGATCCTGAAAGGAGGTGAAGAAAATGTAATTAATAAATAGCTTAGAAGAGCCGTTCTTGTTGCATTTAACAACATACAGCTTAAATTGTTTTTGATGGTGCACAATATTCACTAGTATTTTTGTAAGCTTTTAGTAAATAATAGATGCTATTGTAATATTTTAATCCTTAATTCCCAAAACATGTACACTTGAATTTGTATTTCAGTCTATTGGAGAGCATTGGTTCACTTTTATTTTTCTTTATGCTTCTTAGTCAATATGATGTGATGAAGGGAATTGAATTGTGAAATGGTGTAGTAAAATCCAAGGGGCTTTTGATCACTGGGTGGCAGATACCTTAGAATGTTTAAATTGTTTTTTTAATCTATTTCACCAAATTTAATGTTAAAAACCCCCCACACCAAACCTTTTATTATACGTGAATTTTATTGTTTGTGGTGCTGATTATCAGCAGATTATTGCTGTTTCCTCTTGCAGGAGTTGGTGGAGAAGGCTTACAGTTGTCATTTGAGTAAAATCAGGAAACACACCTAATTGGATTAGACCAGAGTGATAACTAATCTTCTGAGGTTGTGTCAGTTTAGTTTGTCTCCATTCTGATGTGTTGAAGTGTTTACAGCTTTCCAGGTGAATAACAGCTTCAGGGGTTTTTTGCCGTGATTAATCAAAATAGTAATTTCTACTGTAATTTTCTTTGCAACAGAATCTTTCACCAGCATGGAATTTCTTCTGTGCGTGATCTAACCTGAGTTCTTTAGATCGAATACTTAAAGGTTTTGATAGAAAGTTACCAACTAAATTCCTGACATGACCAAAGGCAGTGCTTGGCAGAGTCACAATTAATAATCCTGGAGTAAGAGGGTTCCCCTTATTCATGGAGCACCAACTGGTAGATTTTTCTGTCATTGACTTTAGTAGGATATTTCCCACTATCAGTTTTTCAATAACGCTGTTACAATGTCGCCAAAGGATTGTTTAAAGGTACTATCCTATAAAACTTACTCTACCTGCCTTAGTCAATACTTCAAGAAAAACTGGATATAACTTTGAGCAAAAATAGAAGCATACAGAATCCTCTCCGGTTGTTGTCTATGCAATGAGCAGAGATTAATTCAGATGATGAGTGTCCCAGGGACAAATACCAACAACTGTTCAAAACAGGTGCTCTGATGTTCAAAGTTATTCAAAATGTTTACTGAGCTTTGGTGTTGTATTATGTCTTTTAGTCACTGAAGTAAAAGTAGTTTTGTTAAATATTTCCCTGTTTCTGTCATGACTGTAAGATCAAAGCTTTTTTAAAAAGGAAAAAAAAAAGGAAATTTTTTACTGTCAAGAATGTTTTGCAACTGGTGTTACTTGGGAAGAAAAATAAGCTGCCAAAGAGCCTTTGGCTAACAGTACGTGTTATCCTGAGTGTAGATAGTCCTGAAATTCAGCTGCCTGAACTGGAGGTGTTGGTTTACCCTGATGTACAAAGGTTGTAGGACCTGGTTCTCAACATTGTCAGAGCATTGAACATAAAGATTTCTAGAGGAACATGTTAAATTCTCCATGCTGAAGTAGCTGAAGGTTTCTGTCTTCAGCACTGGTTGTTTCTGTCTGCTTTTTAGCACTAAATTGCATGAAGTGCACAACAATGGCAAACTTTTTCTCACTACATAGAGAAGTGTCAGCTTTTGAGACTGAGTGATGGTTGCTGCACTGTGGCTGTTTGACTTGGGCATGTTGCTGGAAGCTCTTAGATTTGTCAATTTGTTCTTGACAGTGGAGTAGGAGCTGGACTGTGTAAACCTCAGTGGCTTTGCTCTGAAGCCAGGGTCAGTCTCCAGTCCATCATCACCTCAAAACCTCCAAAATTCAACCTTTACCCAATGTTACTCTGCTACTTTGGAGAGTTTCTAAGTACTGGGCTAAGTTTACACTAGTTCATTACTTGTGAAGAAAAGTAAAAAGAACAAAACAAAAAAAAAATTAGCAATGCTATCCAGGTCCATAGATAGCTGTTATGATAGATAGGTGGAAACATTTCAAGGTATGAAAATGTATTATCTGCCAGAAAACTAACACTTTTTCAGCAAATGGATGTTTCTATCTCATACTGGATGAAGAAAGCAGGTTTTTTTCAGTTTTTTGTGGTTTTTTAGTCCTGTGATGTTTCCTCATGTGGAGACAGACTAGTAGAAGGGCAATACCAAGCATTAGTTGTTTGAAGCCTAGTTGGTGGAACATAGATTTGAATTTCCTATTTCCTTTTAGTATGATGTGCATGGTTGAGAGGCCAGTGTCATCATGGTAGCTTTTAAAACCTGCTTCCAAACCACTGTTAAGTTCCACAATTTTATTCTCTATTGGCTTTAAGGCCAACAATCTCAAAATTATGCAGCAGTAGTAAAGAAAATGAACAAATAATATTGGGGTTTTTTTCCCTAAAGCTGTTAATAAATTTAATGAATATCTAACAATCCTTTCTGTCCTCCTTCACAAATAGAAATCAATTAAAAAGCTGCATTGGAAACAGTTGAAATGAGTCATAAAATAAGGTGCAGATGTGTTGTACTCAACATGTTTGTGCACACACAGGCTTGCTTTCGCCAACTAGCCCCTAAGAAGATCAGAAATCTCTTCCTGTGGCTTAAGAGATAGCTTCAGTTGCCACTGAACTTGAGAGAAATTGAAGGCACTTACCTGTGTACAAGGGCTTCCTTGCGTTTTCTTGAATCTAGGAGAAAAATCTTTTAACCTTCTTTGAATGCTGGTGGCTCTTAGGTATCTGAAATGAAGTAATTAAGAATTGTTTTTGTCTAACTCTTAAAACTTGGGTTTGTATGGGCTAAAATATAAAACCAAACCAAGCCATAGGCAAACCTCCTGTACCTCAAGTGTCAGTTGGTGGTGGATAATTGAGATTGCTGGAGACGAGCACTGGTGAATTGAATAAGCAGTTGCAGTGACCCGTTTGCTGCTGCTTCATCTTGACAGCCCTGCTTTCCTGTTTTTAGATGAATGCTTTACACTGGTCTTGCATGCTCAGCCTGACATCTGATGATGAAGCTCAATTTCATTCCTGACTCAAACTGAGTGTTTTGTTGGCAGTGGTTTTTTTGCAGTGTGTCAAGTGTTGAGAGCAATGGCAAAATGTGGGATTGTAAACCCGGGAAACGCTGTGTGAACACAGAGGAATAAAGATGCTTTTGGTAGAAGGCTAAGAATGTAGAATGGGATGGATGAATAGTGCATAGTGTCAGCTTAAAGACTGAGGAACATCTTCGCATTCTTTATTCCAAAGGCTAATTTGAGAAAAATGAGTTACTGTTGTTTGCACATTAAGCTCTGCTGCCCACAAACAGTCACAGAAAGGTGCAAGCATAGGGCAGTTGTATAATGACAGCATTATACTGGCATTATCTGTAGCCATATCTTTATATTTTTTAACGACTGTGTTAGCTTTACAGAACAAAGGTTCTCCTGTTGGAATGGAACGTTATGGTTGGATTTGCTATGAGACCAGATAATACAAAGACACAAAATTGGGCTAAACAGCACGATCTGGCTCAGTGCCCACCCACCTTCCCACCCTTGGTTTCATGTCTCCTGATAAGCACGTGCATGTCTTTGGGAAAATCCCCACAATCATGAAATAAATCTGTAGCCTCTCAATTTTAAAAAAGGGGAATTCCATGTGGGTTAACAAATGAAGAATGATGTTCATGTGGAAGATGAGGTTTTAAGTTTGTACACCTGCCTCAAAGTCTAGAGGGAAAAATTTAAATTAGAGGTAATCTCAAAGTATTGCCTCTGGTTTTTATTTTATATTGCAAACTTGTTAGAAAAACTTCACGTTTTCTTTCCTGACAGTAATATTATTTATCAGTAAAGTCTTTTGAAATTCTTTCTAGGTGCACCTTTCAAGATGAAAATTCTATTTTTAGCTGTTGTTTTGGAATTGATTGTTGGATTAGACAGTTTGGGCTAGGCTTTTAGGAAGATCAGTGTTACTGTGCTGTGTACTGCTTACATATGGAAATGTTACTTTAAGAACTTTGACTCATGGGAGCCTTATTTATCAGCCAAGGCATGCTGCTAAATGAGCTGCATAGCTCAGTGTCTGGCAGATACCCCTTCTCAAGGCATGCACTGCCAGCTAGTAGTGCAAAGATACACTTTTTTCATTATTATTTTTTTACAGGACATTGCCACATTTGTTAAGGTCCCAGTATGTTAGACCAGTTAATTTTAACTTTGTGTCATGGCATGGGCATTTCTTTCTGTGAATACATTTGAACAACTGTGGAATAATGGAAAATAGGAGCTAACAAGTCTGAAGGTTCTGAGACCAACTTCAAAACATTTCTGAGGAAAGCACCCTTTTAATAGTATGACTTGAAATGTTTCTCCTTTAATAAGGTTTAGAATGGGTTTTGCTCAGATTATAGAATCTTTCTGAACATTCCTCCTCTCTGTTTACTTTTCATTAGCTTTGTTGTGAATGTCCTTATAGAACTGGAAAAATGGTGTTCAGCATCAGCAAAGAAGCAAAACAAGCTGTATATTTTACCAGTCTACAGATAAACTGAGATAAGGTTCAGATTATTTTAGCATTTTTACATGAATCTTAATGATTCTTTATAAAAGATGCTTTGTCTTAACTATTACACTATACAGTCAATTGCAAGCCTGAATAATATGCAAAATAAAAGATAAGCCAACAGTAATACGGAGAGAACTTCTGTTGAGCACTTTGCAACCAAAATGGTGCATGGCACCATCTACACTTTAAAGGAAAGTTTGAGAAGTTAACTTGCTGCCTTAAGCATTGGACCAGTTTGTTTGTGCAGAACTTAATTGTTGTCCCAACTCTGTATAGTCTTCCCTAACATCTGATGAATTTATTTAAGTGGGATGTTGGCTGTGTGACAGCCTGGGGAAAGTGGCATCTTTCAAGAAAATGGTCTTTGTTTTGAAGCGTGTTCTGCAGGGCAAATTTAGAAGAGTCTTCTCCAACATCCTATTTGTTGTTTAGAACTTCATTTCTCACAAAAGTGTGTGTATGTTTAAGTGTTGTTTTGGGTTATTTTTGAACGAAGTAGCTAGTTTTGTATAATATTTATTTTGGAGGTGTTCCCTGGACAGTTCTTACCTTGAGGCAGCAAGTCAAGAGCCAGTCTCCTCCTTCCCCTAAGACTGAAATGTACCTCAGTTTGCAAGTTAAGTTGTATTACGCATTTTCTTAATAGTATTTTTTGTTGTTGTTCCCTACTGCAAAAAGCTAGTCTTTTTCTGGTAAAGCATGGTGTTTCATGTGTCCTAATGTGACAGAAAAAGTTACTGTTTCAGTCTGAGCATCTTACCACGTTTAACAAAGTGGAGAAGTACCAGAGTTGTAGCAAGAGGCGGGGTAATGTTTCAGCTCCAGTTCTGCTCTTTCTGTGCAGACGGGTTTATGGAGGTGTAACCTTTGCCTCGCTCTGGTTAATAAGTACACTTGGAGTTATCATGCATTGCAGGCAGCACTTCCTGGTGCAAGAAGCAACACCCTTTCAGGAGTCAGTACAGCAGTTCATGATATTAAGTGGGGTTTCAACCTGAAGCCTGTCCGGTGTGCCTAAAAGGTTTTGACTTGCTGTGCCTCTGCCAGCTCCCAACCTTCTGTTTCTCGGATACAGAAACCCTCTGCCCTCTCCTCTGAACTCTTGCTAATTATTCATGTAATGCGATGTTCACTTCTAAAGCCTGCTGTGCATAAGCCCAGTACAATTAGTTCTTTATCCTCTCTTTGAAATTTGCACTAAAAATCAATCTGATAATGTGGAAATTACTATCTCTAAAGGAATACAGGCACAAAGTTGGCTTTTGGAAAAAGAAATTATTCTGATTTATGTTTACATTAATAAAGAACGAAGATGACAGAATGTGCTTGAATATAATTTGGATCTGAATTTTTGATAGATCTTGAAACGTAAGATTGTAATAAATCTTCAATGTTCATACAGTTTTGTAGCGAGTGAGCGGGTTGAAAAGAACTTAATTCATTGAGTTCTTTTCTCTCCTGAGACTGAGGAGGGTGGTGCCAAATATCCCACCCTTCCAAGTTGGATGTCCTACTGTCAAAGCTCATCTAAGATCTGTAGATCATTTTGTGTAGAGCATTGAACAGACACTATTGACACAAATAAGATCTGACACCTTCGAATTATTTCAGGAATTTACTCTTTCCATTCAAAAATCCACTTTAATACTCATAATAAAGAACATAAAACCTAAGAATCTTAGGTGTTTCTTACCTGGGTGTTGTTCTAAATTTGTTCCATTTCAGCAGCAGGAGAAATTGCACTAAAGATTATTATTCTCTTTGGTTGACTTTCACAGCAATTTTCTATTTTTCTTTTTTTATTATGTTAATTTGCATGTTAATTAGAAAGTACCAATTCAGTGTTAGCTTAAATGTAGCTCATTTAGTTACTGCAATTTTGACTGGGAGAGGAGGATTTAGCAGGCATCCCTTGTTGTCTGTTACTTTGTTTTTCATCCTTCCATTATTCACAGTGTTTCTGGGCCATGTGAAATGTGTTCTTTCCTGCTCTTCACTGTAGAACTGCCCAGACTTCCTCTTTAAATATTTTTAAAATTCTCATTAAATATTTCTATTTTGCCTCTGTCTTGGAAGCTTTCTGGTATTAGGAGAAAGGGAAACACTATATTCATTTGTGAAATGTAACTGTATGCAGAGCTAACCAGGAAGAACATGTGTTGGGGGAGGAAACAGTAGTAGTTCTTAACTAAAAGTGTCCATGTTGTGAAATGGTGAGCTGCAGAAAACCTACATGGCCAAATGCCTATTTGGCTAGTAATGTAGACATTAATACACTTCTTTTCCAAGCAGTGTGCTGTTATCTGTTATTTCAAAAATAGAAACTCCAGCAGTACGAGACTTCTTTATGCTGTGCTGGTTTACTGGGAGGCAGTTAAGTGCCGGTGTGGCATGGACTGGAATTGCTAACATTTTTTCCTGCATAACCAGTTTTTCTGTGGTGATACTGCAATCAGGTAGGGAGCCTGCGTGCTCTACAAGGACTGCATCATAGATAGAGGCAAATAGGGCAAATAACATCAGGAAGCTGCTTTTCTTTTCAGTTTTTTAGATTTCTAAGATGCAGCTGCAGGTCAGTTTCTACCTTTAGCATCAGCTGAAATAATGACCTTAAGTGATTGCATTAACAGTTGTCCTTGATCCACTGCGAGGTACTTCTGCTCTTGTGGCATAGCTGGTAATTGCCTGGTAAACATCCTTTTCTGAGGAGAAAAGGTTGATTAGCAAGAAATCTTTCACCAGTAAAACTACAAAAGAAACTGACCCTGTTACCTAGGTATGTTGGCAGAACACAAAGTCTCCAAGTGTGCTGTTTGATCATTGTTAAAACCTCCTGATTTACACAATCTGGGTAAAATGTCTTTTACTCCATAGACTCGGATGATCCCAGATAAGACAGCTGGATAAGCTGAACAAGTATATATGACCTGGTTTCAGGAGTGAATTTTCTGAACTGAGTTTAGGAAAGTTAGTACTTTTCTAAATGTGCAGAAGTACTCTTCCCATTTTTTAGAGTACCATTTGTTCCTTTAAGACAGTTAAGTTTACTGATGCTTAATGTTTTTGCATATAATTAAATGCAGATATATGTTTTGGTAATAAATTACTTTCTTGTGCTATCTTTTCAAGTTCTTAGTGAGCACAAGGCAGATTTTATGAGTACTTGAACCACACAGAATAAACTGCTGAATTTTATTGTACACAATTCTAAGTAGTATTTGCTGGGAGAAGAGAAGAGAGATTTAGCCTCTGAGTTTGTGGTGATAAAGGCTGTGGCTAGGAAATTTGATTTTTAAGCTCTGAACTAGTTATCTGTGGTCTGCTGTTCTAAAACATCTGGTGCTGTTAATCCTGGTGATTGCTATATATTTTTTTAATCATCTTAGGTTTATATTGACTGTTACTGGGGGTTGAACGTTGATTGTGCTAAAAGTTCATTACAGGAACATGTGCAAGACGAGGATGCTTAGTACGAAAGGAATAGATGAGTCTGATTTAAAAGAGTACCAATTGAAAAATGGCACAGAGAAAGACAGAACAATGAGGTTTTCTTGTCTCTGAAAAGATGCTGGATGAATCTTTTCTAGTAATTGCTTTCATGAAACGACTGTCATCTTCCATTTGCCAGTTATCACTCTTGGTATTTGCTAGAATATTTAATGAATCTAGTTGAAAATGGATAATTGAAAGAGGCAGGAGACACTCACGAGGAGAGCTGTGTTTCTTTCTAAGGTTGTGAATTTGCCACTTTTTGAAAGCAGATGTTTAAACATATGCAGATTCACACTGTAACAAAGCTCAGTGTTTTGAGCAAATAAAAATGGATATGTGTTTTCTCCACTTACCTAGAGGTAGGCAAAATAGAGGTTACAGTGTCACTTATCCAAGTAGGATTTCTTCCTATTTGTGATTCACAAGGCATGTCATTGCAGAGGAAGTGCCTATTGTTTTGATTTTTAAATCAAAACAAAATAGTGCCTTTCTTCAAGTCTGTGGAAATGGTTAGAGTAACTGAAAGAACGTGAAATGTTTCCAGAGAATTGAAGAGGACTATCGAAGCAGGATGTATCATCTCCTGGATAACTCGGGCCATGACACTTCTTCACTTGACTTTTATATAGAGCCCTTCAGTGTTTGTGAGAGACTGCATTTCTTTGAGAGCAGCTCATTTTTACCTAATAACTTGGTTCTTCTACAGTGCTTGAGCATATTAATGTAAGTCTATAAAGGAAAGAGAAATCTTACTGCCGGCTGAGTCATCTTCATACAATGCCGGCTGATAAAAGACTCATGTTCTGGGGTCAGATGCATTCATCTGCTGTTGGTTCTTTTTAGGAACATTGGTTCAGTGTCATGGACCACTTTTGTATCAGGACCCATCTGCCATTCTTGTCCTCCATCCTGCCTTCCTTCTCTCTCATCTCTTTTCTGTTGGAGACTCCAGTCACTGCCTGAGCTATACTAATGCCTCTGGATGGGAAAAAATTCTGCATCCAGTTTGTCTGCTAGCATACTTGCAAGGCCTTATCCATTCCAGCTCCCGTGTAATCCTCTTGGACTCCAGCTCTGGTGCTCTGTGGGAGAGACAACGTTCAGATTTGCAGAGGTCTTTGAAGAACAGTGTGAAAATGTCGGCTGTAATAGGATTTTGGATACAAGCACCTGCTGTTTGTTTAGACAGTTCAATATTTTCTTTGTTCTCCCCTGTCAGCATTATGGGGATAACACTTGAATCTTTTTTTTTTACCAGCTTGTGTTTTAGATATAGTTATAATTGTCTGTAAATGATGTAAGGAAAATATTGTTTCACTGCCACAAGTTTCACACTTAATGGCTTGTCGGCTATATCAGATAATCAGAAGTCATTTAATGCTGTTAATATTTGAAAATGTGACATTCTTAGTAAAGCCTGTAGATGAAATAGCTTTTACTTAGAGACTAGAAACATAAACAAAATTACAATAAACAGATGAAAGAGAATGCGAAAGGGAGGCAAGAATGGGAAAAAAAAACCCCAAACAACAAACAAACTACAAAACAGAAGCCCCCCCACACCAAAGAAAATATTTTGTTAGTTGAATTCAAACAGTGGTGGGCCTAGTTACCTGAGCAGTTCGAGGGCCAAGATCTATAGATAACAGTCTGAGTGCTCTGCTTTGAATTTTTTTCATCTAGTGTTCCAAATATTAGTCTCCAAAGTATTAACTCCAGTTTAGCAATCCATTTAATGCTGCTATAGCGTCCAGGCAGCTAACTGCCCTCAGCAGAATTTACATATATACTTCTGGTTTAAGATCCTTAGGTCGGGATGTATTTTTTGTGAAGTGACAGTGTGTGTGACTAACCAGCTGTGCAAACCTACAAGCGTGGCATTTTAGGTGAGCTTTGCAGTTGGGTCTGTTACCGATTAGGGTTAGTCTTGTTTCATTATATGCTTATACAGTGATAACTATTTTCAGAAACTACAGCCTGATACATTGAAAGAAAACTTAACTGGAGCCATTTCTTTTTGTCTTGACCGTTCTGGTTTGTGCCCTTGAGCAGTTATTCCCCGCTTTGTGGGCAGCTGAGCTGTACCTGGTGGAAGGGTAGAAATGTCAGAGGTGTGTGGAGCAGGCAGCAGCTCTGGTCAGAAGCTGCTGCACTCCTTCCATAAGTAATCCCAGCTCATGAGTCAGAGGCTTAAGTCTTGCACAGGTGCAGCTTGTGGCTATTAGTGCCACAGCAGGGTGTGTAGGGCTGAGGGAAACCTATCCCAAAGTCAGTGTTGATGTGAAGAGTGCAGGCAAGAGCAGTGCTCGAGACAGGTGTCAGAGAGCCTTCAATAAACACATGGAAATACTGGAAGAATAATACGGTGCTCCTGAACAAAAATATTTTGAGAACTGTGGAAGAGCAGCAAGATTGTTTCTTCCAGGCTTGTAAACCCTCAGTTTCCCAGTGCTGAGCCAAGGCTGGTGAGGAGGGTTACGTGATGGGCTTGGGAGGTGAGCCAAAATGCATTGGCTCACTGTGAAATTTCAGACTCGGGATTAAGGCAAAACTCTCCAGTTTGGAAGCAACTGAAATCTAAGAAACAGCTATGAAAATGCAGAAGTTGTGGGAATGCATAACTGGTGTTAATATTTGCACTCAGGTTTTCTTAACATCTCCTGTGTTAGTTGACACATACTTGTTTTAACAGAAGTCTTTATGTTAAAAGGTATTGTGTTTAGATACATTGATATCATCAAATCTTTCTTGTTCTTCAGAACAACCCTTATTAGGACTACAATTCTGGGGAGTAGTTTACCTTATTTTTCAGCTTTTGAGTGTAGTCTTCTGCATTCCAGATTTATTTTCTACAGAACATCTTAATTAAATGCAAAATATGTTGTTAAAGTTAACTCCAATGCTCTATTTTTAAAATAACTGGAATGAAAAATTCATTTTATATGCCATTTATCTGTTGTGTCTTGGGACTAAGTGGTGTGAATCAAGATTGCTCTAAGAAAGCACTTTGGGAGAAGCAGGAAACTATGAAGAGTAGAGAGCTCCTGTGTTTGTTCAAAATTATAATCTTGTGCCAGTGCTGGCTGCAGAATTCCAGTTGATTTTTAAGGGTGCTAAAGCACAGAAAGTTGGGAGCAGTGGGAATTATGTTTGAATATATCCATATGTTTAGGTCCTGTTTCCACTAGCTTCTTGTATTTCGCCTTGCAGTGGGTTTGGCTTGTATTTGCCTCTGTGACTAGAGAAATAAAACCCAGAACATTTAGGGGTGTTATTTAGGGATTAATTTAGGAAGGTGCCCACTCACTCAGTGCATGAATGCACACTGAGTTTTGGAGTGTTATTTGCCTTTTGGCATAAAAGCAGTGGAATGGTAAAAGTAGGAGTTCAAACAGATGTCTCAGCCACATCATTGCTCATTTTTCTTGGGTGTTTTACAAGAGTCTTTTTTGCTTCTCGGTGGCCTTCTTGCTAACTTTCACTCAATATGAAAGAATTAATGATTGTAGGGGCAAAGTTATTCTATTACATCAGCATGCCTGTGGCACAAGTTCCTGCTTAAATTTCAGAGCACGTTTTATGAAAACTCTGTTTCCTACTTCCCTGCTCTCTAGGGGAAAAAAAACCCCAAACAACCAAACAAAACCAACAAACCCTCAGTCAGGCAGAAGCAACTGTTCCAAATCTGTTTGTTGTTTATACACAAAACTGCTAGTTCATGTGGTAGACAAATGAACAATCTACCATAAACCAAACACCAAAATCAGTATCCTGGGCTATTGTGGTGGTGAAAAGTCATGTTATAAATACCGAGCTGAGTTCTCAGTACAAGAGAAAACAAATGAGGTTTTGCTTTTTAGTTCCTTAAAAACATAGCGAATAGATCTACAAGCACAGATTGCCAATTTTTTGTCTGGGGGGAAAGGAGGAGTGTGGATTTACTGTTCAGGAGCACTTGGTTTACTCTGAGTCCTGAGCAGTTTCACTTTAGTCAGGGAAGGTGTTTCCCACTTTAAAGCATGACATCTTCAGGAACCTCTGTTTGAAGCAGATGAACACAAGGTAATTTAAGGCCGTATTTGTAAAAGGAGCAATTTTTTAGACATTAGTATTATTTGGATTTTATTTAAAAAAAAAAGTCATCCAAGTATCACTCCAAAGATACTCAGTGCAGATTAGCATAATTCAGTTAATTTAAAATGTAATCTCCTTACAGTTTGTACTAGAGAATGCCATGAAATACCATGTACCTTTGCCTACCCTAGTTTTTCAGGCGAACTTGCGCTGGCTTCACTACTCAGCAGTGTGTAGATCCCTGCTTTTGTCAAGGTGTGTGAGCTCTCCAGTGACATTCAATCTCCTTGTTAGGACTTGGTTGAACTTTGAGCACAGTTCTCGATGTTTGATAACAGATTGCTGATTGTCACGAGGCAGTAATCAAGAACCAGTTGCAGTGATTTCATGCTTTGGGATAATTAAGTTACTGCAGTGCAAATGATCATCCTCAAAAGGGCCTAGAAGTTGCTTCCACTTGATCCATTTATTTATATGAAAAGAAGAGCTGGTACATCACTGGATTAGTGCTACAGCCACATAGTCCTGCAAGTCTGTGGTACTGTGATATTTGCTAATAACTTTCAAAATTGCCTTTAAGAGGGCATTTTCAAGAGTCATGGGTTCATTCTGTAACTCCGGTATTAGTTAGCTTATAACCAATACTGGTTAGCACTGGTGTTTCTCCATAGCATAATCAAATGACTCTCTGGTGTGGTAGTAAAAATAATAGTGATATAAAACTGTGGTGGATTCCTTGATTAAATTTCTCTGTCAGCCATTTAAATTATTTTGAGTGTGAACACATTTGTGGAATTACTTGTCTGCTCCTGTGACTGTGTGCTAGGACATATGCCAAAAAAATTGGTGTCTCTTTTTTGCAGCTTCATAAACCAGAATACTGTGCAACCCATTTTTGGCTCTTAGCACCGTGAAAATGTGAAGTCAAAGAGAACATGGTGTGCCTGAACTTGAATTGCACAGTACTTTTAGACCTGGACAGGGAGGAGGTAGAGGAGGAAGAAAACGTCTCATAATTTAAAGAGTCAGTGTCAGTAAAACAGTGAAGAATTTTAGACCTGTGTTTGTGTGAATTCAAGGAAACTGGAGAAACTGGCACAGGGACATTTGCTGTGTGCCAGGGTTTCCTGTGAATCTTGAAATCTGATTTTTCTTGTTTGACAGTTGTTGGTATGGTTAACTTCAAAAATCCTTAATCTAATGCCTTCTTCTCAATGTAATGTTGGTGTTTAGGCTGAAAATCTGCTGTAATTTCTATGGTATTTTGGCTGACGTGCTGGAGTGGTACTTGCTGAAGCACAATGCAAAATTCAGCGTTTTGTTCTGATATTGTAAATTTCTTGCAATAATCTTTATTGATCGAGTTGCTGGTGTTGATTTATTTTAATGTAAAAGTCAACATAAAATCATACTCAAGAGATGTAATCTGCATGTGTGACTTATACTTAATTGAGGATTTTTGTTTTTCTTTCTACCCCCAAAATTAGATTCTTAGATTCATACTAGGTTAAATAGCCACTTATTTCTGAAAATGCACATGGATATCTTAAGGAAGTGTGTAACGATCTAATCTATCTGTGGTTCTTAACAAAAGATGTAAATTTATCTGGATTATTAAATTTAGAGGTAATGCATTCTGAAAAGGAGATAAATAGTATGTTGTGACCAATGCGCTCGTATAAACAGAAAGAAATAGACTTGAATAGGTTATGAAGAGCTGAGCACGTGTGTTCTAGTCAAACTGGTACTCTGGCAGTCACTATGTCCTCCAAATGTGGCATTTGTATCATTCCTGATGTATGCTGGATTTTCTGTGTGTCTTGAAAGTTAATGACTTCCTTGCTGTTTGCTGGAGAGGGGTGTGCCCAGTTCCAAAGTCAGTCCCCTCATGTGGAGGCAGGAGCTGGTTACCTCATTTTCCTGGCCTTGTAAATGTATGTAGTGTGGTACAGAAGAACTCGCCCGTCAGTTGTTGCCTGAGTTTAGTAGCAGTTAAACACTAGGTCTCAACAGCATTATGGAATGGATTTTGTGCCGTGAAAATGCTCTGCCTAGGTAGTTTATGTGGCCGTTCTTGAAAACTAATTTGTTGCTGTTGCTGTATACATGCCACTCTATATGCTTTCCAGTTCAAGCAAGGGATAATGGGCCAGCAAATACCATAAAAATTCAAACTGAAATTACAAGGTGAGGTTAACTTCACAGATTGAGTAAGCCTGAAAAAAGGTCTGGCATCATTAATGAATATATATTTGGCACCTTTGAGGGCTGGCACAGTTGCTGTAGCTTTGGCCGTGACCATTGCAGGGCTTCAGCTGTGTGACATGTCTGGAGTCCCCACAGCAGCATTCCCCTGGTGCTCTCAACTGAGTAAGGAGAGAGTAAAAATAGCCATGGTAAACTTTCCAGCTCTATCGTTCAAAGCTGGAGCCCTGGGGGTAGGAGGGATTCAGTGTCTTATGCTCATAATTAAAGATGCTTTGAGATAATATGTAGTTTGTACACAGTGCTGTCAGCCAGAAAGTATGAAGCACTTTGCAATGGTAGTTGATGCCATCATCAGTGTTGTGTGAGGAAACTGAGGGGAAAATGGCCCAAGCCACAGCCTTAAAGCTAAGCAGATGAACTAGAAGTAGCTGTGTCTCATCCTCCTTTGCTGTTCTCTGTCAGCAATATTCCCAGCCTCCTGTATCCCACTGATCTGCTGGCATGACTGAGCTCTCTTATTACTCTGTGCAGTCTGGGGTGTGGATTCTTAATAAGCAGCTTCTGTGCACGTAGTTCATGCTAGCGTGGGGAGACCAGAATTGCTGGTAAACCTAATTTGTATAAACTGAGGCAGTAACACAGGGGAAAAATACCCCAAAACTACTGTTGTTGTTAACTGTGGAGTGTTTTGGGGCCTTAGCTAAACGTGGCCTGAAGTTGTAGGTACAGACAGCTGTACTGATTGTGAAGGTTGCTGGTGGGTTTTCTGCACACATAAAGGTAATCTGTAAGCCACACTGTGTACTTGTGGCTTATTGAGAGTGGAATGGGCTGGGGAGCTTTGAGCTTTGCCATCTGTAAGTGTCCATGGGTAAGGAGGAGCAGAAATGCTTGCATCATTTATAGAGCAGTAGCTGCAGTTCTCAGTAACGGCGTTCTTGCTGGGAAACAAAGCATGCCTGCCCTTTTCCTTCTCTTTTCCCCCCCTTTTGTGAAATCAGTGTTTTGCATATGCCCTTGGTAACTGTTTCCTGCTTTGGCTTTGCTGAAGGCTGGTTTCCGCGTTGCAGTGTTGCCCCGCTTGTTTAGAATTCTCCGATGGGCTCTGCAGGAGAAGTGCCCGAGCATATCCAGAAATTTAACTTGGCTCTCCTGCTCCATCGGATGGAGCTCTGTTTCCACAGAGACCGAAGCTTGTGTGTTTCAAGGAAGTTATTTTTAGGAGCTGCTGTTTAGCTGGTGGAAAGACTTTCTTCCTTAATAGGAGAGCAGATTGTAACAGGATTCTTCTTTTTCCAGAGTGTTTTTTGCCCTTTTCTACCATATTATTTCCTTTTCTGTGTCACTCAGTTCCCTTTTCATTGCCACCTTCTTAGCCATGTCTGCTCTTCCACTCTTCTCTTTTGCTTTCTGTCTCACTGTTCCTGTTGTGCAAGGATCTAATACAAGGAAGTTTGCAGAGAGTGAGGGAGGGACCTGGCCTTTGCTTTAAGGATATTGTATTTTAAAGATAACCCCCCCAGGTTGGTTTGTACCTCACTGAGCGGTGCTTGCTGAGTCACCACTGGGCAGCGTTTGTGAGGATGCAGAGCATCACGGAGCCGAGCCCTGGCCCTCAGCTGCAAGGACCTTGCACAGGTCAATTATTCATGGCCTTCACTCATGAGTTGTCCTGTGTCCTTTGGCCTGGCAATAAATAAAGATTACATGTAGCTGTTTCTGCTGATGTTTGCGGTGTCTCACTTGCTGAGTGATGACCTAATGGTAAAGGGCTTAAAAAGATACATCTGTTACAGTAACTCTTCTGTCTTGGAAAGCTGGACTGTTCCTAAATTAAACAGTCCCAGAGATTCTTTTAGGTGTCAGTCAGTAGAACAGACACTTGCTCTAGTGATTGGCTAAGAGTGCTCTAACTCAGTGTCCTTTTACAATTTTTCATTTTGTCAAAATTGCCTTTGAGGAGTTGGGTACTGAAAAGTTATACTGTTTATTTAGTGGTGAAGGGCTACTGTAACTTTAGACATATCTCTGGGGTTTTATAATGATGCTATGGACTGTATCTCACTTTAACTGGCACACTATGACATTGAGATTTTTCTCTAGAGTACCTATTGCCCCAGCAGCAAGGTACTCCACTTACAATGTGAGCTGTTTTCAGAAACAAAATACCATCAAAAGGAGTGAATCCAAAGCAGATCAATGTTGAAGCAAATTGCTGTACTAAGGCAATTGTATGTGTTGAATTCTCGTGCCACACCATGCTGTGCTGTTGTCCTGTGTTTCTCATTCAAACATCTGTTTCCATATTCTGCTTATATTGTAAGCCTTTTAGAAAGGGAACTTCACATTTATCACGATACTGCAGTTCAGGATGGTATTACAAAGCCTGCCAACATTAGTATCATTCCACGTCCACTGAAGTGCCATGTAGATGATCTTGTTCCAGTCCTGTTTTCTTGTATTCCCTGATGCTGATGCATTTCTGCCTGTCTTTAATAGGATGCAACAGCTGGTAGATAGATTGGATGCCTGTGCTGCCTTTGGGGGTGCATGCCTCCAGCCCTCCCCACCCAGCAGCTGGAGTGAAGTCTGTGAGGACAACACTTGTTCCAAGATCCTGTTAACTGAGTCAACCAGGCTCTACTATGTGCTGGTCTATATCTAACAGGAAAGGGGAAAAAATCTGCTAAAAGAGCTTCACAGCCTCTTTTTAATAAACATTGGGCTGTGGCTCTGGTGATAGACCACCAGCCTGAGCTGCTGCTTGGTTACCAAGAGGATAAAATTTTACTCCAGAGAGATATTTTTGTACAGTTACTTATTCATATTACTGTAGGTGCCAAAAGCACCCTTATGCTCAGCAGTGTAAAAATATTAAGAAAATTTCAGTTTCGTGGAGGCTGCAGTTCAGTCTAGTTACACTTCATCAGAAAACGAGGTAATCTTGACAGCCTGTAATTGGACGATTAGTACTGGATTATTCTTCTATTGTAATTTTAATTATTAATTGATCTTTCTTCCATTGTAATTTTCTCTTTTGCACATACCAAATCATTTAGCTGCTTGAAAGTCGAGTACTCTCCAGGCCTGCCCTATACCTCTCAAGCAGCTTTGCAAGCAAATTGAAACCTTTCGGGTGTACATGGGGTACAACCTAAACTGTAGGGTTTGATTTTCTTTGTCATAGCAGTGACCACAGGACTGTAGACAGTGTAGACTGGCAAAAAGACATGTTTTGCACAAATTACTTTCTATTAGAAATGTGTTCTCTTCTGCACTTGATTATTCTTTATACAGCTTGCAATGGGAGGTGGAGTTACAGAGAGAAATCTTCTGGGTAAATATTTTATCATTAGCTGAGTAACAGCTTTGATTTGCAGCTTTCCTAACAAGTTGCAGTGGCCAAATATTCTTCACTTCTTCCTATCCACTGTCACCTCCTCCTGTTGCCCCTTCCAAATTCCTTTCTATTTTGCCTGCTTTAAGTGAAAACTCAATTAGTCTTATCCTCAGCTTTTTTGCAGTGTGAAACAGCACACAAGCTAGAATAGTTTTGTAGACTGGATGAGAATATTGGGGAGCCATCCAGGACTCCCTGTCAACTCTAAATTTTATGGAATGATGTATCATTATAATAAAATAAGCTAGATGCATTTTAAACTGGAAAACAAAAATGAGGAATAATTTACACTGATCAGAAACTGGAAAAATGAACAGACCTATTGTCCTAGCTGTCTTTAGCTACACGTTCAAGGAAGTTTTTGTTGTTTTGTTCCAACTGCATGGAATGAAAGGTGGGAGGAGTAACTGTCTTGTTTAATGGTGGAAGAACATCCAGTTGAAATTCCCGAGAGTGCCTCTGGATGGGGGGAAGTCTAATTTATAATTTGTTGTGCTGTGGAGTGAAAGACAAGAGCTGTTCATGAAGAAGGTAAAGGTTAGTGACCAAACTGACATTCCTTCTTTGAGGATAGCTCTCTCCAGCCTGTGTAATACTTGAATTATTTACTTTACTGGACAGTTTTAAAATTTAAACTTGCAAGTTCATGTCTCCTAGGAATAGATTTTAAAGAGCTACAAAGGATAGGAGGGATGCTTTGGGTTTTATCCCCCTCTGCTTTTGTTTGTTTGGTTCGGTTTTTGCTTCCGTGATGTGAAATGTGTTGTGTTTTGGCTTTTTTAATATTTTTTTTTAAAGGGATCTTTCTTTCCTCCACAGGTATGGTGTTAGCCCTGAGAACATCATCCTGTATGGTCAGAGTATTGGTACTGTCCCTACCGTAGACCTGGCATCTCGGTACGAGTGTGCAGCAGTAATCCTTCATTCCCCCTTGATGTCTGGACTACGGGTAGCCTTTCCTGACACCAGGAAAACCTATTGCTTTGATGCTTTTCCAAGGTATGTATCAATGCTGCAAAGAGGGTTCTACACGCAGCATGCTCTTTAGGAGTTTAAAAGGGACTAGTTCTGTAAGTAGACCAGGACTTGTATTTGTTCCTCCCTGGTGGGGATCCTGTATGATCCTGGTGTTTGTGACCAAAACAAAGCCCCTGTCCCATCTTTTAGAAGATTTTGTGCTTGTTTTAAGAAGCTCTAGGTTATTTTACATACAGAAAACTATGTACAACTTACTTTACGATAAAACATTTGCTTTTATAGTCTAATTTTCGCTAGAAAAGCAATTGCAACAGACCTAGAGTATCTAAATATTTAGGAATAGTAGAGGTCCTGGGAACAGCAGATATTCTAGGAATCTTTTAGAACTTCTCATTTGATCAAGTTTAAGTTATGAGAGAATATGAGAGGAGAAGCCACTCTGTCTATAGCAAGGCATATAGACCTGGGCACGGCAAGGGGAGGCACGGATAAAAAAATTAGTAGCCCATGGAAGGGAGAAGACAAAACAGACACTCACTGGAGCTGTGTGCAAAATGTGGCCTTGCTTCAGAAGGTCATGCTTGTGATAAGTATAGTAAGGAATATTCATTGCATTTCTTATGTTTGCTTTATTTTGGTTACAACAGATTAAAATTAGAAGTTGTGGGAGGCTGTAGGTATAAATTTGAATGCCAGAACAGCTAGAAGGAATGGTGATGGAGTAATAGTGGTTCTCATGTTTAGAATCTTTCTCCCCGTGTTTAGAATCTTTCCAAATAGGTAATTAATTAATTAACTTGTTGGAGGTGCAGACAGAATTTGAAGCATTTTTACTCCAACTCATTCATCATCCTCAAACCTGAAATCCAATATTTATAAATGCTTCTGCGAGAGAGGAAAAAACAAAGCCTTAAAAATAGCTCTGATTACAGAAGAAACAGTGATTAGCTGTTAGCAGCCAAATCAAATACAGTTTTAAAAAGAAAAAGTGGGAGGGGGAGCAGTGACAGCAGATGTACTGTAGCACTTGAGTATTTTGTTCTTGCCCTACTGAGCTGTTCATTGCTGTCAGTCTGACTTCCCTGGTACTGGAAGCAGTGAAAATAAACAGCAGTGCACTTTATGAATGTGTGCAGCTCAACTGTCTGTCTTCACAGTGGGAAACAAAATAGTTCTGTGTGCACCTACAGTGAGTTGCTATTATGTGCATTTTATGTTGGGACTCCATGAGAATTTGGTCTCTGTAGATTTTTCTAGCTGCAGAGCTGTGTGGCTGGGAATACTAAGTAAGGCCAATGTGCAGTTTAAATACTGCCTTATGAGCCGCCTAGTTGGCAATGGGACACCTTCCAATTTTCTGCAAAATATAAATATTATCTATCTTAATGGTCTGTGAACATATGTGAAAAAAATTGTTTCATTATCTGAATACTGGAGTGAAAGGTATTTCCTACAATAAATGAGAACTTAATGTCTAGTCACACAAATTATGCATAAACATCTCTGTAGTTGTATGAAGGTGATATGTCTGTCACATCAGACCTTTCATGAGCTTAAAACTTCAGTTTATATAGCATGTTGATTATAAAGTATTTACATTTGGCTATGATACTAATTTTGGGATGTAAATTTTGGGAGAAAACAAAATCTTCATTATTCTGATGCCTATTTTATGTCGGGATTTTATTTTTTTTGAAATTCAGCATAGTTGCACACAACTCAAATTCCAGGCAGGAAAACTGAAATAGACTGCATTTAAATTTTAAATGGCACCTTAAATGGCATGAAACCTGGGGGTTTTTTTGAGAGGTATTGAGACAGAGACAGAAATGTGTTTCCACTCAGCTGTTACTGGAATACCAAGGACAATTCTTGAGAATACTAAATACTGAGGTTTGTATGTGTGAGGCTTAGTGCTTCAGTTTACATCTTACTTTTTTGTTAACTTCATATTTTCATAAAGCTTCTTTGAACCTGTTTTTAAGTCAGTGTATGCTGGCATGTGTATTTTTAAAATAATTTTAAGCAGTCTTGATCACTTTGTAAAATCAATAGTCTTGCCAAAACTGCATGCCTTCTCGTTCTTCAGGAGCAGGAAAATCCAAACACCTTTTACTAGCTAGCATAAAGAAATAGATTTGTCCTTCTGTCAAATCAAATATTGCCAACGTTCATTTTTTTACCCATTTCATCCTATACTCCACACAATGTCCTGAGCCAATTCCTCCATTTGTTGATGGAAGTGGAGCTGGTAGGAAGCTGAGGGTTCATTAGCACGTGGTGTCTAGATCCCGATTTGGAATCATTGGGAACTACCAACATGAAATGGCTGTCAGGAAATAAAGGCTGGTGCCTGCATGCAGAGAGTCAGAGAAAGCTGCTGTTCACCACAGGTGCTACCAGTGAGCTTCATCATTGGGGTTTTCTGGCCTGACCTCAGGTGGGAAGGTGCCTTTGTCACACTTCCTTTCCCTCAGAACCCATTTTCCTGTGACAGGTAGTCTCAAGCTGTATTGGTCTGCTAAGGGTACTGGACAAAAGGAAAAAAATTACTCTAAGTCCACTTTGCAGTCACAGCTGGCAAAGAGGTTGGTTACATGAAGTAAAATTGTGTGATTTCTGTGGTTTGCAGTTAAATATCCTGGTGTAATGCTCTCTCCCACAGTTTTCTATTTCATTGTTTGAACTTAAACAATCAGTACATAGAACAGTTCGCTTTCCTTTAGCTGAATCTGCCTCATTTGGGGGTGTTCAAAGACAGGTTCAAGCTCTACCAGCCAAGGCTTTTTGGTTTTTGTTGTTGTTAATGAGATCTTATGACTGGAATGTAGTTAATTAGTTTCCAAGCTGTTAAATTGGAAGGTGATAATGTGTAATTTGAAGAGTCCACACTTGCAGCGTGTCCCGTGGAATCTTACTTGCCTCATAGTGCTTTGGGGGGCAGATACACTCACTGTTTTGGTGGAGTTTTTTAGTGCCAAACTTCGCGTGCTGCCCACTCAAACTGGTTGTTGTTAGCACTGGTGGGATGGTGGTGGTGGCAGTGCAGGCTCCTTTTTACACCTGTGATTTGGGAATGAGCCTTGTCCCATATCACTTGTGCACAGTTCCAGTGATTTGCAGACCTTAAAACATGCAGTGGTAACTGAGTTGCGTGTCAATAGTTAAGCTTGCTTTCTCTAATGGTGTGAAACTTAAAGCCCCAGCTGAGCTGTGTTTTTCTTTTCCCCCAGCATTGACAAGATCTCTAAAGTGACCTCTCCTGTGCTGGTCATCCACGGTACCGAAGATGAGGTGATCGATTTCTCCCACGGCCTGGCCATGTACGAGCGATGTCCACGGGCCGTGGAGCCCCTCTGGGTGGAAGGGGCTGGGCATAATGACATAGAGCTTTATGCACAGTACTTAGAGAGACTAAAACAGTTCATATCTCATGAACTTCCCAACTCCTGAAGAAGCCTACCTGATTTTACCTCAGTTACTGTGAACGGAAGAAATTACCTGGTTTTGCACATGCTTTAACTGGATAGCTGTAATAGCTTTATACTATGAAGAAATACCCTGTCCTGAGGGTGTTCTAATCAAACATCTGATGAAATTTGTCTTTTATATCTGGAAATGATTCTACTAATGCACACAAAATATGGTCAACTACTGTAATTCCAACAATTTTTAGCTTCGTTGCCCTGAAGGAAGTGGGAATCCTAGCTGCTTATGGGGACACTTTTTACCTAGTGCTGTGTTAATCGAAGATCAGTTTTCTCTGTCTCACTTCAGATCATTTATAATTCTGTCCTACAAAGACTTTCCCCCCCGTGTTCTCAGTGTGGAGAACACAACTGTTATGAGCTACAGCTTGTTCTCAACAATCATGGGTTCAATCTAAGGGAGTACTTTCTCTGTGAAGTTTCTAGCTGTGCTATTGTAACTGGAAAGTTATTGTGATGAAGTTCCCCTTCCTCCCTTCTAGTGTTCTTTTGTTAACTTACTGATCTTCCCAAGTAAATTATTTAAATATACTTTTACCTGAAAATAAACAAACTACTATATGGGGCTAAACTCTGTAACGACCTCTCCATTACTTGTATAAACATAACTGGAATATTCTTAAAGGATCTAGGGACAAAACTGCTTTTGTTTAAAAATAAATGTGTAAATTTACTACTAGAAAACTCATTTTAATATTCAGATTGTCTGAATAATAGCCATAACAGACATTTCCTTCTGTAAAGCATTCCTGTAGACTTTTTAAAAGTACTGTACATATTTGAATTTACATTGTGCATAGATTCTTAATTGGTAGTTTTAATTTAAGTCTAGTTACAATAAACTGCAAAATTCTGGTTTGTATATGATTGAATACATTTTGTTAAAATATGTTTTTATCCCTATATTATTTTGCTATTAAAGTTTTATAAAGTTTCCAGGACAAAAAAAAAATTTACACATTTATGTTTTGATGAATTATGTAACTAAATTTTCATTGAGCTGATCTTTTTAGTTTAGAAGTAATTTGATTCTTTGACACTGGAATCGCACAGATTATGCATCAGAAATGCAAAACACTTAAAAATTGTTACACTGCTAGCATAGGTCTAATTTTTCCAAATTTAAAGGCCTTAAATGTACTGTAAGCCTCAGATTGTTGTATAAATTGATCGCGATTGATTGCAGTTTGTGTCCTGTTGCTAGAAAGCAACACAGTGATTGTAATGGAATAAAGGATGCATGGATTAGAGCTTGCTCAAGTTTGGAATCTTATTTGGTGCATAATTTTCATACATGAGGGAAGTGTAAATACAGATTACTTGATAAAGTAACCTGGGCATGTAAATCAAATATGCAAGAGATTATGTTTAAATGGTGTTCAGCTGGTTTTAAGTAATCAAAAATCATGATTCATTGCCTGGAAGAAATGTTTGAACATAGTTGTTATGAATTCTTATCATAGGCCTGCAGTTAATTTTCAGTGCTGCAAATGTGTATTGTCTTTGATTATTGCCTTGGACCTATTATTGCAAAAGGAGAAAAACTTGTATTTTCACTTACAGTGGGGGGAAATGAGGACATGCATCCTAGTCCACATCACCTGGGTCCGTAGACTCTGGGTCTGGGCATGTGTGTTGTCTGGTTGTGAGTTTTAAATGTCCCAAGCAGCAGGGCCCCCAGCTGTTCCCTTGGTGACTCTTCCAACCAAAATTGTCAGGCTTTGCCTAATCATCACTTCAAGCCCACCACTTCCCTCCTGTATTTCAAATAAATGTTCAGATATGTGTCTGATTTTTATATATATATTTATTGTACCTTCATAAATCCACAGTGGTTTTCTTCCATTCCTACATGTGTTCTTCCTGAGACTGTAGCCCTGTGAAGATGAAGCTGCTGTCTGTGGTACAGGTATTCAAGGTAACGTTGGAAGGGTCAGCCTGTCCATGTAGTGACTTGGGGGATTTTTACCTAACTGGGCACTGGTTTTTTTGGACTCACACTGAACTTTGTGTTGCTCTGAAACTTCAGCCTACAATGTTTCTTCTCCTCGTGACCCCTTGCAGCTTCCCTTTAACTTCAACAAACTGATACTTTTAACCTTTTCCCTGTACCTTGATTTTTTTTATTACTGCTCTTCCAACTCCTGCAGTCAGTTTGTGGCTTGTCTTTGCATTTGCTTTGTTTTTTGCCAGTATTCCTCTGTTAATGAGAACCCTGAATATGAATTCAGCATTGTTATATATGTCCCATGGTCTCTGCATTTGCAGCCTGAGTTCACGGTGTTCTGGCTGAACATGGATTTCCACTTGTACTATCTTTTATTTGCCTGAATTTCTGCTTAGCTGATTCTCAGAAGTGCCTTGCTCTTCTGGCTTCTACATTGTCTGTTTTGGTTTGTGAAGTTAATCTGCATTAAACTAACACAGATGTTTTGCTCTTAAAATGGTAATGACCTATCATTGATCCACTGGTATGGATCTTGTTCTCTCTCTTTTAAATAAGTAGTTTGTCTACCTGTGTGTTCCATTAAATAATTTTCCTTGTAGCCCCATTCTCATCCAATAGTTCTTAAAAAAATTCTGAAATTTGTATAATTTTCTGATATAGGCTCTGCACAAAATAAATGCTAATAGCAAGCTGCTTTATACTGTAAAGTTGTATCCAAGCATCACTTTCAGGCATTTCAAAACACTGCTGGTCAAGGTTAGAACTATTGGTTGAAAAAATATGACCAAGTCATGAAGCTACAGTTTCATCCATGAGAGTGGATTTCAGGTCTTCATTTTTTTTTAAAGAAAAAAGATGTTTGTTTTTTTCTTAATTTTTAAATTTTTAAATTATAGGAAAGGGGATGATGTGAGGTTATGAAAAACAAATTTTGGGCTAAAAAAAAATAGTCTGTTCCATCAAACTCCTAACACTGTCATTTAAATGTGTAATGTGGGCCTTTACAAGAACTTGTTATGCATATTTAGAGCTACCAAGGTGTCACTAAAAATGGCTCTGTGTGCCTGGGTAAATTATGCAACGGGTCTTCCAAGGGTGTGAGTGATCAGTGACATTTTGTTGTTGATGGGGATGCTGTGTCCATCACATTTCCTGTGTGACTGACCATTTTTGTTGGTGTAGTACAGACACAGATGATGTATGGTTTGTTTGCAGCAAGGTAAGATGTGGCACATCTGTTTACTATCAGTAGTTGTCTAGTGTTTGTTCTTTGAAAAAGCCAGAGGAGAATATTTGTTACAACTTGAAAGGTAGTGTTTTCCGAGAAGTCTGATATGTGTCCTTTTAAGATTTATGTAACTGTTATAAATTTAACTTGTACTCACATGGAGGCCTGTTACCTGTGTTGCCTCTGCTGCGTTTTTGTTCCTCATTCTTCCATGTCATTCCTGTAACTTGTGCCAGCTCTGCTGGGGATGCTGGCCCTGTATCTCCAAATACCAAACCTGTATTTACGCTTAGCATTGTACACATCTATGAACTCTGTATCGTATTTGCTTTTTCTAAATGGTGCTAAACATAGAAGTAGAGACCCAATGTATTTGCTTCCTCTGGTTATTCATTCAGCCGTAAACCTTGATTGTTCTCATTCAGAAAACGTTTTCTTTCCCAGGTCTATTCTTGTGAATGCAAACCAATGATCTCGTTTAAGCCCATTTAACTTATTTCCGTATATCCTTCTATGTGGAACTCTCCAAACATTTTAGCTCTGAAATGTCTTGTGTTGCAAATGCAGTCATTTGTACTCCAGCACTGGGTAAGGGTAGGGTGGCTCTTTGATGGTGGGCGCTCCACTGTTGGGAATGAGGTCAGGCACAGAAGCTGCCTGCTGAGTCTGTATTGCTTTCACAGCCCATTGGCAATACTGAGATCAGATGGGTGTGAATTTCAAAGCGAGAGGTTGTACTGGGGTCTCGTAACTTTGGTACAACAGTAAAGAGCAGGAACTTGTCCTTGCAGCAGGAGAGTGAGCAGTGCTCCTTTGCCTCTGTCTGTGTCTGGTTTTGAAGATGGATTTCTACAGTAACCAAATGAATTTTGCAGAAAGTGTAAGGGTAACATGCCTGCTGTCTTAAAAAAAACAAACTCTAAAACTTCAAGAAGACCCCTACACCATTAGTATGTCGATTACAAATTGCCTTCTGCTTCCTGTCAGGGTGAAGGTGCTTTGGTCTGGGTTTCCTTAGGGCTCAGCGGTGCGGGGCTGCGAGCTCAGCACGTCGCTTTCTGAACTAAAAGTGTGGGCTGGCTGTCCCGGGGGGCTGCGGAGCGCGGCTGTGCTCGCTCTGCGAGGGCCGGGGCCGCGCTTCCCTCTCTCGAGAGGCCGGAGCATCCCCGCTGCCCCGGGCCGTGCCGGCGGCGGCTCGGGACAGAACCAGCCTTGTGTCCGGCGGGGCAATGCCCCCCGGCCGCCTGGCTCCGCGATGCCGCCGGGCGCGAGGGCGGGGAGGGGGCTCTGCGGGGCCGCCCGGCTGCTGCTGCTGCTCCTGGTGCTGGTGACGGTGATGGGGGGGGGCGCCCGGCCCGGAGCGCAGGCGGCGGCGAGCAGGGACCGGGGCCGGG
>WBMZ01012428.1:0-52116 GCA_013400975.1 Atrichornis clamosus
GGTCTAGCAAAACCACGACATAAATATACAAAAGTCCCAAAGCAACTGAGGTCTTCAGTAAAAGTAACTCAAGAATAGTAGCTTAAAACTTCATCAGAATCTGGAGAAGTGGCCCTATATCTTGTTTAGCTGATTCTGCTGCAGCATAGAGATTATAGAAGTGAAATTCTTCCTCAGTCTTTTCACTTTCAAGACACAAATTACTTCAGTAGCGTTCTGCATTTCTATGAATGGATGAAAGCCTATCAGCAATAGCATAGCATTAATTGCCCCTCAGTTAGTGTAATGAGTCTTTCTAGATGGTGTAATGCTCATGTGTGCATTCCAGCGCTTTCTCAATTGAAGACTTAATTCTGCATATCCCTTCTGAAAAATTCTAATGTGAATGCCTTTTCACAGAATCATAGAACCATGGAATGGTTTGGGTTGGAAGGGACAGTAAAGATCATCAAGCTCAAACTCCTCTGCAATGGGCAGGGACACCTTTCACTGGATGAGCTTGGTCAGGATCCCATCCAGCCTGGCCTTGAACACTGCCAGCAATAGGACATTTACAACTTCTCTGGACATCCTATTCTAGTGTCTCACCAGTCTTAAAGAAATACTTCCTAATATCTAATCTCTTTTCTTTCTCTTTCACTTTTATCATCCATCTTCATTATTAAGTAGTGTTTATGATCCAGTCAGATTCTGTGAGAACAAATCGGGAAGGGAGATTAGAACTCACTGAAGAAAGTGCTCGTTTACAGCCAGTATTTAGACTCACTCACTCTTGCCTTAGAAGCTGAGTAGGGACTTCAGACTGGATGACAGGTGCCAAGCTCTTCCTCACTGGTAAAACCTGCTACTGTTTATGTGGCAAGTGCCATTGGTACTCATGGACTCATTGTACTGCAGCAGCTTATTTATTAAAACTTTATTTATTAGAAACTGCATGATCCTTTCAGATTCCTTGAGTTACTCCCAGCATAGCACACACATACCTGATGGTCCTCCATCAACTCTTCAGAGAAGGAAGTAAGAACTAAAAAGATAAGAACTAGATTGGAAATGTAGTGAGCATGGCCTCAAATGTCAAAATATGTGGATTCAAGTTCTTTCAGACTGAGAAGCTCTCAGTCCACCTCTGGTACCTCACTTATAGAGCAGCACATGTGGAATAAAGAACATCAGAGCAGTCTAATGCCTGTACCTCTGCACCTTGTGTGGCAGGGGCTATTCCCTCCATAGCAAACACAATAATGTAACCTGCAAAGGAGACACGTGTCAGGTTAATAACACAGCCCTTGCTGACCTAAATGCCAGAGAGGATTTGGATTGGGGAAAGTTATTCATAATGCAAAGTTCTACCAAATATTTTTTTCTGCTGCATCTAATGCCTGTTAATGAACAGGACAGCAGGTCTGACATGCTCATATTTGACATTCAGGTCTTATCATATGCATCTGTCCTTAAAGAAATGTTGAAAGATAAACTAGGCTTGACAGTCTGATCTGCAAGGATCCTATCTGCCAGTGAAGTCCTACACATTGTTAGTGCAATAGCATCATCAGTTCTGCAGCTTGCATGTTCTCCACCCTCTTTAATGACCCCAGTTAAAGGAATTTCTAGTGGGCTGACACTCAGACAAAGCAAATGAGATACCTTGGAATGACTCTAGGCAAGCATTTTCTCCAGATCTCTGCTGGGAGGTGGTCTTTTTGTGCATGAATATGTGTGTGTTTTGGAGGGGGGAAGAATTTACAGTAAGAGATTGTGTTAAAAAACAGTCAATGGTGTCTGCATACCTGTTCAGTGAGTTTATCTAAATATCCCCTTTTCTCCCCTTTTTTCCCCTTCCTTTCCTTCTTTCTCTTCTGCTGTTTACTGTCAGGAAGGGCCACCTCTGAAGGGCCAGTTCAGTACAGCCTGGCACCAACACAGACGGACGTCAACAACGGTTCCAACTGTGAGTCAATTTGCAATTGGGGGACTCCTTGAAGCAATATTGGTTTATGTGCATGTAGAAGGTGCAAGAACTCTGCAGAGGGTTTTCAGAACAGGGAGAGGGTATGTTTGTTACTCCCAGCTCCCTTTAGTTGGAGCAGCGTGCAAGTATTTGATGCCTCACTAAATAGCGTTAGATAAATGTAGCTTTTCCTGAAATACACAAGGATTCTGATATGTGAGGGGCAGTGCGAGGGTATTTTACCAACAGAATTGACTTTTGGAGCTGGCTGGTGTTCAGAGGAAACTGTCTGCCAAGACAGCTCAAGACACTTCATCTGACTATAGAAGAGGCTCGAAGTCATGTCACAGACAAGAAGCTTCATTGAACTGCTTTTTTCACAGCTGGAGACAAGAGCTGCCAGTCTCAGATTTGTGTAGGAGCATTGATATGTGTAAGGACAGGTGAAGAGACTTTTCTTTCTGTTCTGAGGTAATTTAGCTGTTATTACTTGGATTATCTGGTGGTCCCAGGAGCACCTGCACAGGGAAGATAAGCCTTTACATGGTTCTCCCTCATTATGCATGCACACAAAGTTACCCAACACTTGTGATCCCAGTGCCTAGTGGCCCCTTCTCCTGACACATGTGTAGGGTGAAGAGTCCTTATGGGGTTGTAGGAGGGAAAAAAATTCATTACAAAGAGCAAATGAAAATTGACATCTGCTCTTCACTGTTCCTGAAAGGTGCTCCTGTCCTATATTTTCCTCTTGGTGACTCTCCTGGGACCAACAAACTTTGGCCCAGCATCACATACAAGGTAGCTAGGGAAGGAGAGAGCGGGTTAAAGAAGAAGTGGGCAAGTGTATTAGCTGGAGAATTTGAGAAGAGGTGATGGCAAATGCAGAGGACAACAGAAGGCAAGAAAAGGAAAAAGCCTCCATGCACCCCTTCAATTCAAAGTCAGTAGGATAAATTATGTCCTATGGTAGGGACTGAGAGAGCACTAGAGCCATATAATTTGTAGCATCTCATTCACAGAAAGGTAGTATAAAGCAGTTACAAGCTACTGTATAGCAAAGGGATTAACCCTGTTTTTTCTAGATGCATTTTCCTCAGCATAGTTCTAACATTTTCCATGATTTTACTAAAAACTCCATCTTCGGTACATATATGTAGATACAGCTTTTTATGAATATACTTGAATATTTTAGTAAAAATCTTACTCAGAAACTGTAAATGTAACTAGTAATGTTATCATAAGCAATGCTATAATCTGATTTTATACTGCACTGTGAACAATAGAAAATTCACAGCACAGAACAATGTCTCACTGATCTGTGACTCTTATGCAAAGAATTGGTTGTTTCTTCCAACCATACTTCTTGGTCTCAAATGCTTGAGTGAGTCATACCGTATTTGTTCTGCCTTTTAATTTTCTAATGACTTGTTTAAGTCCCACAGTTCCTGTAGTCCGTGGCCACTTCTATTGTTTGGAAATGTTGATATCCTGGGCAGTGCATCAAACCAGATGGTTTGTCTGCTGTGTCAATCCTGTGAGCAGTTCTGTCTGTCAGTAAACACGTGAACATGGGCCTTGAGATCAACAGGAAGACTCACTGTTAAATTGCAGCCCGCAGCTGAGGAATCTGTGCTTGAATTTGTACTAGGTGGAAGTGATTTAAGTAAGATTTTAAAATCTCCCAAGATGGGAAGCTGAGTACTGACAGAATTCAGGCAGATGCTTCACTCATCAGAGGATGCCTTTACCAGTTAATGAGTTGATATGAACTAAACCACTGGGATTACATTTTTACCAGGTCTTAGGTGGGAAAAAAAAAAAAACCCAACAGCCTCAGACAAGTGCAGCACCATGGTTTGGGAGAGAATGAGCTACAAAGCAGGTTTTCAGGACTTAAAGTCTCTGTGAAATACAATACACTATCTCATCTTCCTTTTAGCTTACCTGATAATCAATCCTATACTTGTCTAGAACAGCACTCGATTTTTGGTGCATTTTTGTTTTCTTACTCAAGTTGTTAGACCACTTAGTCAAACTTCAAGATGGATTGTTATTACATCTCAAGCTCTTCTTTCCACAATGATTGATTTTGTTAATGTTTGTTGTGGTTCCTCTCTAGTATGAACAGTTTGAGACTGCACTGTATGGGTTTTCAGGGGAAAATTCAGACAAGAAAAGCAACAGCCTAGTAATACCAAGCAGGTGATATATTGATCAAGGCTGTTCAAAATGCTTGGCCAATGCATGGGGTTTTTTTCATCTCCATTCATTTGTATGTATCCTCTCCAAATCTCCTGGTTGAATGCTGGACCTGCACAGCTTAGTGTTGAAATTATTGTAGCCACACAATCCTTGAAGATTCACAAAAGCACCTAAAAATGTTGTTAGGACTTTATTGTTGTTATTATTATTAAGGATGTCCTCCTTTGAATGAGAAGCCTTCTACAAACAGGAAGAGATAGTCTTTCCAGGTGGACAGACTAAAAGGTAAGAAAAACGAAGGGGTTCAAGATGTCTGAGCCCTGTAACAATGTAGAAAACTCCCTCAGAGAGAGGGAAGTACTGAAAAAGGGGCTGAGAAAGGGTGTACAATCCCCATGTTGGAGATGCTTGAAACTTCACTATACAAGGCTTGGAGCAAGCTGATCGAATCTGAAATCCACATTTTGAGTAGGGTTGGACTCCATGTACTCCAGAGAGGCCTTCCAAACAACATCATTTTCTAATTCTACCATCTACGGTAAATTCAGTAGCAAGGTCCTGTGTGTTTGAACTACGTACAGCCTGATACTTGGTCTAGCACCTAAGCAGCAGAAAATGTCCTCCCTCTTCAGAATCAAGGTGTCTCCTCCAAAACCACCAGAATGAATGTTGTCTTCTGGTTGCATCCAGTGGACAGAAGAAGAATGTGATGAAATTTTTTGCATTAAAATGAAATCTGCTATATACACAGCACAACTAGAATTTCAGGAAAGAAGGGCTGGAAACTGAGCTGACAATCTCAAACAGGTGCAGAAATCTTTCTCGCCATAAGACTCAGACTGGCTGAATTTGTTAAAGGGAAGAAAGAAAAAACTGTTCTTTCACAGATGTCCTAGGGATCAGAGTGAGAAGCATCTGACTCTGACAGCACTGTTCCTGTTGTGTAGCTAAATTGTATGGGTCAGGTCCTGGGGCTGTCAATCCAGTTAAGTCTGCACCAGTGTTTAGAAAAACAGTAGATATTCTCTGAAGGCTAAATGCCAGTGACTCTGATGTGACTTTATCATAAAGTCCCGGGCTCTTTCAGTGGGAAGAGAGTATTGTTTCATTATTGTAATGATTTGTGATATCACATCCATTATTCTTTAATTGTGTGTTTTCAAATACTGGGGTCTCATTTGATTTTGATGGGCACCAGATTTTTTAGATCCAAATGGTTTTTTGCTTTGGTTGATTTTTTTTTGGGGGGGGGTGATGGTAATCTAAACTGAGAGCTCATTATAAATTCCTGCTGTGCACAATGAGCTCTTAAGTATTACCTGAGGCAGGCACCATGGGAGAAGGTAATAGCAGATGTGCTCTTATACCAACTGATATGGATGTGAAAAATGAGATTCTTCTGGCGCATTAGTCACTGTTCACATCTGAAACAGAAGCAAGAAATTTCAAGCTACCATGTTGCATTCTGGATTTCTTGGCTCTTGTATTTTGCTTCTTAAAATTCCTATTCAGAATTCACTGAGGCTGCTTGGGTGTCAGCTGTTTATTTTAGTGGGTTTGGGAATAAGTATTATATCAATTATATCAATATTAATGATTGTAATTCCATTTATAATATTTTCTGTTTGTTTCTTACTATGTATGCCATTAGAAGATTTTTCTTTGGCCATTCACTAAAACCTAAACTAATTGCCTCCCTGAAACATGCCAACAGACTGTTTCTGCAGCCTGCTAATGACCGCTAGTTCTGCTGGCAGAGTTCATAGGGAAAATTTGGAAAATTAATCTATATTGCCAACAGCACTGCTACCATCTGATTGTGTTATTACAAGGATTAAGCTCTTATTCTTTCTGTGTTCTGACTTGTACATTGTGATGCCTTGATTTTGTCCACCTCCTAATCATGTCTGTCACAATAAAAATTAGATGGAAAATCTTCCACAGGAGCATCCTGCCCACAATTTTAGCATTAGCAAGAAATAATTGCGCAGTGCTTTCTATGGAAACATTTAATCTATTCACAGTGGCCAATTTCAAATGATTGTTTATGTTCCATTTAATGGGAGCTGCAACAGAAAAGTTATTCTGGCACAAATCGTGGTGCTAAGATCTGCTACTGAGAGAGAGGGTTGGTGGTTCGTGTGAAGCATCATTTAAGGACAGTGGGATGGCTGGACACCATGTGTTTGCAGTTACAGGCTCCTGAGGCACATAGGATTTTATGAACCCCCACAATTTCAGCGTGAATTTGTGAGATGACAGGGACATAACATCACTGACCTCCTTCCGAGGTGATGATGGATGCCAGTGCCAGATTATGTCCCTCAGGTTCCTTATCTATAACACTAAAACAACATGGGAAGAAGCCTGCTTTTCCAGGTGAGGGGAACAGGCAGAGATAATGACATAAATCAAAAAAAAACACATAGTAATCCAGCACTTAGTAGGAAAATGGCAATTCAGAAGAGTCTGAGCAGTGTCAGTACTGCAAGGTGAGCCCAGCAAGACATGTCTATTGCTCGAGATGGGGGGACAGGGGAGCAGCACTGATAAGATTCAGAAAGAGCAGAATTTGATCTTTAAATACTTCAAGGTGTTAAAGCTGTGAAATGTTCAGGGTTGTTCAGGGGGTTTTCTTTAATGACTGCCTCTGGCTGACGGTTATAAAAGATGAAAGCATCCAATAATTGCTTTTTTTCTATACCTATTGTATCATGTATTTCACAGATATTCTGGAGCCTGTTTCATGGAGACATTCAGACAATAGGATCTGAATTAATTTTAGAAATGCATTTATTACACAAATTAATGTGTAGGCACTTTCAATCAGAATAAAGCTACACTAAAATAAAGGGTTAAATTCAAGAGCAAGTATATGAGACAATGAAGACAGAAGGAGAATTTTTCTTCCTCTAAATTTTATGAAAGCTCATAGAGATGAATTGCTATAGACCAGGATCTCAGCCAGTAAAAGTGAGATTTATCCAGTGATTTCATTCAGGTTTTCAGTAGGGTAGAGATTGGTTCTTAGCAGGTATTAGCCGTTTAGTGTGTGAATGCTCAGGAATTGGCTGGAATATAGGAGAAGAGCATAAACTGCAGAGGTTTACACCTGTTCTTTTAGGTCAAGTTAAAGTAGCCTTTGACTTTTCCTGCTTTATGCAGGAAATGGTGTTCGTTGAGTGAGTGCTCTTGCATCTGACTCTTTGTTTTGTGATAGGACAAACAGGAGGTGATAGAAAATACAAAATGGAGCAATGTAAACATGGAGAAATAGACAGTTCTGCCTCAAAATATAAGAATTCAGAGGCAGAGATAGAAATAATAGATGTAAGTTTCACAACATGTGAAACTGTGGAATCCACTGCAAAGGGAAGATTTTTGAGCCAAGGGTTTGGTTAAATTCAAAGAAGCATTAGTACCTTACATGAATTACAAGAATGACAATAGATGTTATAATACATTATGAGGAAAATTCTGGGAAGGATATTAGATATGGTGCTTTGTGTATTATTCTAGTCTCTATCAAGATGAGATAATCTAGCAGACAGGCAACATGCAGAAAATTAACTGACAAATATCTGATATTGATGCCTATGAGACATAGGATGTAGAAGGCCGTGGGTCACATCCAAGCTATCACTTGATCTATCTTCCTTTTTTGAACTTCTCCATCCTTATTTTGTCTGAGTTAAGCCTTTCAGGTGTCCAGCTGTTAATGAGTAATGTATCCTGATCATACTGATTCACTGTGAGTCAGGAAAACTGAATTTTTCATGTCACTTGCAAAAGAGTCATATTGAGCTAACTGTGCTTGGAGCCTGAATATTGTCATAAATAACAGTGTTGAGGAAACAAGAGAATAGGTTTAACTCCCAGCCTAGCATGAGGCCAGTGATCAAGGGTTTGAACTGTTCAGTATTGCCATAACAGCAGTGTCCAAGTTTATCAGCAAGTTGAAAAGCAATTTGCAATACTTGTGCAACTTGTGAAGAAGCAAGTTGTGGAAACTGACGGGTGGATTTGCTTTAAGAATCTTCAGGACTGCAAATAAAGCATTTATGTTCAGCTCTTCTGGGACGCATTATGCAACGGACTTTCTCCTCAGTGAAGAAATTAGTGGACGGAAGGGATCACTACAGGAGAAAACACTGCTCTCCCTCCTTCCATGATTAACAGGTGAAGCAATGAGAAGGCATTTATATGAGAAAGAGCAAGGAATCATAGTGCAGGTCATTTCACATGTCAGACCTTTTACATGTCAACACAGAGAGTCCATAATAATGGGCATAGAATCATAGAATCATAAAATGGCCTGGATTGGAAGGGGACTTAGAGATCATCTAGTTTCAACCCTCTGCCATGGACAGAGACACTTGCACTAGACCAAGGTACTCAGAGTTTAATACAACATGGCCTTGAACACTGCCAGAGATGGGGCATGTATGTGGAACAAGCAAGATGGTCAGATGGTATTCAAGCTGTTCTCTCCAACATGCAGTGTTATCCAATTACACTTTAAATTCAATCTTAGCTCTATACTTCTGCATGTTTATCCTGTAAATGAACATTCATCTAAAGCTGTCCAAAATCTAGGACATCAGTGCTTGCCCCAACTCGCAGCCATGCTTACCTGACACCTCTCTTGTGCCATGTTGCCCATTCCTGCAACTGCAAGAACTGACTGAAAAACTAGTCAAAATCCTCCTTCTGAGTGGGTAGTTTTCAGGTAAATCAATAGATAACAGCAAAAGGAAGAGACTGTTACTCTCTTTGCTCAGGAAAAGGCTGATATTTTAGCTAAACCCTTACCAGACATTAAAATCAAAACCAGGAAGATGTAAGGAAGACTAAAGTGAGGGGAAAGGCTAAACAGTCGTCACACACATACATGCCTTTTCACACCCTTCTGCTGCAAATTTCACCAGTAGAGACATCCCTCTTCCATAGGGCATGAAAAGAACAGTAAATTTGGCTGTATCCACCCTGCACTGCTTATCCACTGGAAAATGTGTCCTTTGGCTTCTGAATGTGGAAAACCTTCCTTGGTGCAGAGTTTAGAAAGGATTCTTCAATTTTCTTTCTTTTATACCAATTGAACTTCAGTAAGCAAAAGCCAGCAAACAAAACAAAATGATCTTTACAAAGAGGTGACTTAATATCTCTTCTGACAGCAGGCAAGAGCAGGTCACTGCATATGAAAGGAAAAGGCGAGATGACCCAGATTGAATCTGGAAGCATATGTCCAAAGCAGTTTTTTGATTACTTTGTTGATAGTATCAGCTGTCCACATGCCTCCAAGATGAGTTTGGTGACCCTGACTCAAGACAACAAAGGCAACAGTGTCTCTCTTCTTACACCCCCAAGGCCTGCTTGTATGCCAGTCCTCACTGTGCAGTTCTGGGCACAAACCAAATCAGCTGTGTTGTCTGCTCACTCTTACACTGTCATACCCCAGCAGTGACTCCCTCCACAGCAGTGCGAGTCTGGTGCAAGGAGCCCTCCCAAATTTCATGATGCATGTGCAGGTCTGCATGTGCCCTGCCACCACCCTGACTCAGCAGCTGAGGCAGTAGTACAGCACACACATCTCCCCTTGCACTGCTGTGGGTGCACTGGAGGCACCCCCATAAGTGTTTGTTTTCCTGACTGCTCCTTTACACCCTTGAATCCTGTATCAAGAATAAAACTGAGCTACAGGCAAAGCTGAGGCTGGCCAGGCATGTGTTTATAACAAGCACATCTGGATTTTTTCAGTAAGGAATTGGATTTTCAGCCCATGTTTATTGTTACTCTTAGTTTATGTTGTTGTAAAGCCAGTGTTTCTGTGAAAATGAACAGAAATGGCAACATGAGAGAGGAAAAAAAATAGCGGGGGGGTGGAGGGAAGAAAGCTAAGCAGGGTGGTAAAGTACCCTGGACTCTGGGACCTTCTTTCAGGGATTTGCATGTTACTGAGATGGAAAGGATGTGAGGCAGGGAAGCTGCAAGGAGCAAGGACATATGGTATGCTGCTTTGAGCTCTTAGATGTCTTGAGCTTTATATGTTTGGGTCAGAAATGAGCAATTTCAGGGCATGTAGTGCTGTGTTCAAACAGTTTTCATCGCAGCAGGCATTCTCTGCTTGGCGAGAGCATTTGCATACCGCTCTGAGAGACTCCAGTCTTTCTTTGTAGGGTGAGCTTATGATAAATACCCCTGTGCCACATAAACCATCTTAGTAAGTAATTCTGGTGGCTCCTAAATCATGCCACGTGTGGTATACCTTGTCTGTGCTTCATAGCTCGAAAGCAAAAAGCATCCAACTCTATTCTTGTACAAGGTAAACTGTGAACTTCTTAAAAAGTGGTTTTGACTTTGCAGAAGGGTGGTTTGAGAGACCTTTCCTATAAGAACTTTAATAAGTCAATATTATTTATTTATCTAATAACTTATTTGGATTTGATTTATTACTCTTCCTAGCGCAGAATCTGCAGTTGGCCTACATGATCATTGTAAGTTCCTTCCCGCTGAAATATTCTGGTCCAGTCTTTGAATGTTATACTACAGGTAGCTATACCTTTGAATGCAGCAGTACAACCCCCTTTCTAAAAGTCTAAATTGAAAATGGAACAACCTGTTATTTCTGAAATTTGTACAAAATTGCGAACAATGTGATACAAATAATCATATAGGAGGAAAAAAAGCTTTTTTTTTTTTCAATCTCTGTTCTTTTTAAGATTATTATTTCTCGGCATTTTCACAGGCCCTATAAATTCACATGTTCCTTTTGAGCAGAAGGGAGTTAGTGGGTGAGTTTCATAGTCAAAAGGACTCTCAAAAGGATGGGAGCATATGGCAGTTTCTTTCGGATCAGTAAACCCTGACCTGAAGCTGCATTTTCCGTGATTATTTTCAGAAGTCTGTGTAAAACCATATGCACAGAAAGTGGTTTAAATGCATAAGGTACTTACTTATCCTGCTTCAACTTCTGTTTGAGTTCCCAAGTGAATAAACCTCTTCAAAACAACACTGGAAGCTTAACTGAAATTGGACTGGAGTGGCCCACGACAAATGCCATACCATTTCTTCAAACTCACTACCAAGGAGAACCATTCCTTGATGAAGAAAATGTCATCCAGCAATAGGAGTCAGAGTTCTTTACAGATTAGTCCAACAGGGAATTAGATTGATAATGATCAAGATTTAACAGACTCAATGAGGCTGAAAATTAAAACCATTCTCTATGGCAAACAAAGAGAGGAATATAGTTGGGACTGAGAGTGGCTGTAACATGGCTGGGTCTGGAGAGGGTTGTGAGCAGTTAAGAGTGCACCATCAATTTTTGAAAGTAATGATGCTGGCAGCAAAATGTGCCATGCTCGCAGATCCTCTCATTTCTTCTGTGTCATTGAAGGTCATGTCATGAAAAGGACATATCAGAGGGAGAATTTGCAGAAAAAAAAATTAAAGCATCATATAGCTTATGTGATTCTTTTTTATTTCCTTTTAGTCTGATCTGATAATCCTAAGGAGAATTTTGTTGGAATTTTTCCAGGTTCCCTCCCAGTGATCACAGAGCAATTCTTCTCACAGAAAAACGCCAGGTGGTTTCTTTGTTTTGCCATGGATAGGACATTTTCTCACAGTCTCACAACCCTTTACTACAAACCAAAGAAAACAGACACTTGAGTTATTTTAAGGGTAATTGGTAAAAAAAAAGCTTTTCTCCTCCAGTGTTTTAGTTTTCTAAATTCAAGGGTCAGAGTTGTAAAGACAATGAGGAATCTCTTTATTCTTATAACCAGTTCCTCTCAGAGTTGTTGGCCCTGCACACAACTCTGCAGTCACGTTACAGCATTGCAACATATCTTTGAAATAAGAATAAAACTCCAGTGCGGGTTTGTGCCGTGGAAAGTTCCAAGCTATGAAGACTTGCTGTCCAGCTCCACAGCTGCAGAATTAAGAGCACCTCTGAAAATTCTGGCCTGTGAATCTTGTGATATTTAAAGGTCTGCTAGCAGTTACAGGAAATCCCAGAGACACAGCAATGTGTAGTGCCAACATTTTTGTTGGGCCAAGCGGGTATTTGCCTCTGGTCTGGCAGGATGAAACAGCCTCAGTTATGGCTTCATCCAGGAACTGCTGAATTGAATGAGTAAGTCTGTCTAATTTGCTTTGCCAAAGATCAGTGGGAGAAATTTTTCAGCTTCCAATCTCTTCCACTTCAGGAGGGAGTTTGCATCATAACTAACTTAGACCTGCTTTGCAGTTTAAAGTTGGCCAGTCTCCCCCTTTTCTTTCCCAGATTGCTACAGATTCTCATCCTCTGCTTAGTCTGGGGGAGTTTTAGCCTTTTATAATATACCTGATTTTCATTTTGCTGTGTAAGTCCTTTATTTTTGCCTAAGGCAACATACTTCAAGAATGAGAGAGTGGTTAAGACAGGTCAGTATTGACAGCTAGCAAGAATCTGCATGTTGATACTATCAAGCATCCAACATAGTCTCTCAAGCTTTTTACTGGACATTAACACCATTCCCCTTTGTGACAGGAAACTCACCCAAGACCAGCACCTCAGAAACTGTACCTTCACTGTTTTTGATATAGATGTCATAACGCTTAGAGGTAATTTCTGGTCATTGAAAACAAGTAATTTACTCACCTGACAAAAAAGGTTGTGCCTACAAATGCCTTATATTAGCACATCTGTGAAATTTTAACTGAGCCCTTAATTTGTAATTCATGGTGGTAATAAGCTCCTGCACTAGCAGTGTGGGCTGTTAATTGCTAGCACCATGGAGGAAAGAGCAAGGATATTTTTCACAGTGAGTCCTGCGGAGACGACCCTTAGTAAAGGGTTCCACTGACAGTTTTGCACAAAACGTATATCAGCACCTTCACAGGATCCCTTTCTGACGGGAACAAGGCATTACTGCTGCAGAACAAGCCAGTGCAACCACTGAGAGGGGCTGCTTTCACTCTGTGAACCCTCTCTAATTTGGAGTAATCCCACTGCTTTACCCTGAGTTATGCTGATCTCCACTTGACTAACCTAGGAATTAGTGAAGTTCTGTCTTTGTTTTCCACTTCTCTAAATGAAGCAGAAAATTGAAATACAATAAATACACACTAATCAGTGCCTACTTAGAAATACATTTGGAATGGTCTTCTGGTGCCATAAAATTTGCATCCAGATTTGCAATTAAGGACCGGACAGGTCAAACCACAGGAAAATAGCCAAAATTGGTAAACAACTAAAAATGGACTACTGCAATGCTGTCCAGGATTCTTACCTTATGCAGGACCTAATCATGCATTAAATTAGGTGTTGAACAGTGGGACTTGGGTAGAAAATGTGGTTGCCAGGCAGCCTCCTCCGGCAAGAGGAGAGATTTTTCATAACTTTACACAGTGTATATTTTGTGCATTAATTGTATTGGAAGATGCTTATCTGTGCTTCTGAAGGGCTCTATTTGCTCAAGCCCTCACCTCTGCCAATCTCTGCACATATCACATACTGCATGGCTGAGTAGAGGGATCCACCTATAGAGAGGTTAGGGAAACTTGACTTTTTACTTAATTCTCCAAAGATAGGCTTGGGAGTCTAATTTTAGGTATCCAGATTTGAACATTTTATTTAGATTTTCCAGGAACAAAGGAATTTATTTACTAAATTTTGGACAATCATTCTTCCCCTTTCCTTCCCTCCCCTCCCCTCCCTCCCCTTTATGCTTTCAGGGGAAGGGAAATGTCTTGAGTATGACTTCAGTTTAAGGAGTTTCCCCTCAGTATTGTTTCTATTTGAATTAATTACCATGTAGTTGTTTCCACAGCTTGCTGTTCTAACCAGCCTTGCTTGCTTACTTTCTCCACTTTAGCCAGTTATTTGCTGGCTAAACAGAGTTCATAAATGTCATGGAACCTTTGTTGTAGCATATTCCTTTCACGCTGTCAAAGATCTCATGACCTTTTGATTCATTAACCAGAGCTTAGCTGAATCCATTTTCCACGGATTTATCCTGTTACTAACCTCCATTATGAATTTGCAGATTTTATGGGAAAGTGAATTATTACCACTATAACGATGCTGTGTCATCACTGGCTGGTTTTAGTCTGAAAACCTGCTCCAAATGGGGTAGGAGCACTACATTATATCATAAACCACAACGTATAAAATCTTTCTTAGGTACATCATAATTTATAATTTTATGCAATTGTCAGGAACAAATCCTGATAATTTGCCTAGTACACCATGCAGGAAGAAAAAAAAAAAAGAAAAAAAAAAAAAAAAAGACAAGGATCCAAAAGGCTTTTTCTCAGTCCAGAGGATCATTTTCTCTGGCTTAGAGAGAATTGCATTGCAATTATTTGACATTATATGTTCTAGCATGGCCATTAAAAAAGAAGGAGGAATCTTTTACCAATTCTTGAGCTAGTTAAAGAGATTCCCACAGTATCCATTACTGTTCTCACGTCTGTAAAACTAACCTGTGGCCATAGAAAAGTTCCAGGAACTTTTAACTGCTACTTAAAAAATTCCTCCATTACTCAGTAAGGAAAATAAACACACATCCCCCACTCTGCATAATAAACCTAACAGTAGAAGACAACAGTTCTGATGGAAAACATAAAATTAAGGCTCTTCTCATATAGAAGTTACCGAGGCCAACCTCCTGTTGATTTGGGGACTCAATCTTGCTATAGGGGCATATTAGACTGCGTACTAAAAGACCCTATTCAATAGGCTAAGAAAGGCACAATTCACCTTAATGGAGAGAAGTTGTTTAATAGTATTGGTGGTGAATAACTTTTCTAAACTTTGGTGATTGATTGTAAAAATATGCTTATAGATGTGACATTTTTTTTGTCCTGGACCTTGTACTAACTATGGGGAGTAAGTATGGTTGTAGGAATGGACTCAGCCCTTACAAATTGTTGTTCATTGTTGGATTCTGGCAAGAGGAGAATTTTTGTGTCAAATCTTGTATTTGTCAGTGCAATTAATTCTGATCTACATCATGTTTTCATCTAAGTATTAAGAAGTGTGTGCATTTTGACACTTCCTATCTTTCTATTAACAGGTGCTGCAGAAGTATTGCAAAACTGGCTGTTAAGAGCAGTTCCCAAGAGCATGACCAGGTGATCGCTGGTGGGTGCTGAATAGCTGTGGCCGCTGCCATTGAGATGTGGCTGGTGATCACTCACTCACTGCCAGTTCACTATGAACTGCCAGCGTAAGGGCTAGCAGCCACCTGAGGTGCACTGATCAGATTGCTGGTGCTAGCCTGGTCATGCTCAGATGTATCCCTCTGCTTGTGTTTCTTCACAAGCTTAGATTTTTCACCTTTCAGGAAGTATGTCATGAATTCCACGCTGTAGACTTCGTGGTGCCAGAAGGAATTCTGGCCATGAGAACAATGAGAAGTTTCAGCAGCTCCCTTCCCATGAACAACCAAACTTGTTGCATGGAAGAAGCATCCCCAGAAAGAAGGACATCCTAATCAAACAAAGGCTGAGGCACATCTGTAACAAAAATAAAGACTGTCACAAAAGTAGACCAAAGCTCCAATACAGCTAACCATCACATGGTCAAGGGGATAAACTGCAATGGTTACAATAATTTCAAGATATTTGCAGTGCCTTGTTGTGGAAATTGTCACAGAACCAACAGAAGTAGATACTGTATCTCATGGTCTCAGGTGGAAGAAATTCTCTGTGTTAATTACTTGATTCTAATTATCATGTGTGGCAATAAATGGCTCACTAGAATCTGTGATTCCTGCAGAGTCACACCCTAGAGTCCTTGTTATCATAAGCCAGATGGTTCTGCTGGTGGCCCTCTGTGGCAGGGAGCACTCAAGATGTCCTGAGCTGCAACTGAAAAAGGGAGGCAACAGTTGTGGCTCTATTGCTTCTCTTATAAGCATCTCTAGTTCAGGCATGCGTAGTTCATACATCTTTATACAGTACAAAATGTTGCAGCCTGATGTAAAGAGGATATATTTGCTGGCAGACTTCTTGATTTAAAAATAAAAAAATAAAGAATATTAGCATTGTGCCACCATGTCTACTCATACATGAAGCGTAGACTTTGCTTTTCTTTAGTATGGTTTACCATTAAGTTTAAGAGGAATGTGATCAACTAACATTACAGCCCCTCATGATAAAACCCACCAAAACCATCAAGACCTGGGCAGGTTTGAGTGGCCAGTTGCAATAGATTCAACTCAAAAGTCAATGAAAGCCAGTAATTTCCACTCATTGAGGGCTCAGCTGATTCTATTCCGTCTTCAAATAGAGAAGAAAAGCAGGCATTTGCTTTTGGACGGAGACATGAGTAGATATTCACTGAAGGCATGTTGTTAGACAACTTTGTGCCAGGTGTGCAAAACCCACAGGTACCTAGCAGGTAATTCCATTGCAGGCATAAGGAACAAAGGAGCAGCTGTATAACATGGATGCTGGGGTTGGCTTCTGCAGTGAGTATTCAGCTGAGGGCAGAGCTCAGAGAAATATTAGCATGGTATATAAAAATTCTGCAAACCAAGGCTGAGGAAATAATTAACTCCCAGCAAAGAACACAGTCTTCTTTCTTAGTCTGGTCACCTTTTTGGGGACCTAGTTACATGGAGAATCTATACTACACACACATGGAAAAGAGAAGCTAAAAAAAAAAATTGGTTTAATGGAAGATAAGAACCACAGAAAGAGAGGGAGTTATTCAGTTAGTAATTATCATAGGCACTACCTATAAATGCTGTAATTCTTAAAAAATGTCAGCATTCATGTGCAAATCAAACAGATCAGGTCTGTGCGTGTGACAGTGCAGTCAGCAAAAGCTTGGGCTTGTGTCATTAGGATAGAAGGGTTTGTGATTTTGCTGAGCCAGCTCCTTACAGGTTTTACAGTTAATTCATTTATAGCTGTAATTTAGAATTAAAAAAACTCATTGCTCACGTAATTAATGTAAGAGTTACCCAATGTCAAACAAGTTTGGCCTAGGATAACATCAGGTATTTGAAAGGAAAAATGCATCTGCCTTGTACCAAATCTGCAAGAGCAAAGAACACTTGGGCTATTCACAGCTTCTGAGAAGATAGAAAACCATCTATGACGCTTGCAGAAAGGGTGCTAGCAGCAGCTGAACCAGAGGTTATCATGCCTTTTTTTGGGAAATATAGAAACTGATTACTAGATTTGAAAGAAAAAGCACCTCCTTGCAATACACACAGAAGGCTTCCACACAAAAACATTGCAGACTATTGATATTAATATCTCTACTACACTTTTGTATGTTACAGACACTATTTAATAAAATCCAACATGAACATGGAAGGCAAGTGAATTATGCTTTGTATCTTGTTGGAGCTTAGCTCTGCTGGCTCTACTGAGTAAAATATTTTCTGAAATTGTTCCTGAAGGTCAGCATTACATTTTGTCCTAATGACATACATTGAAACTCTGAAGGAGGCTCTTTCACTGACAAAGGTTTGGTTTGGTTTGGTTTGGTTTGGTTTGGTTTGGTTTGGTTTGGTTTGGTTTGGTTTGGTTTGGATTGGTTTGGTTTGGTTTGGTGTCTTTTTGTGGCCATCGATATTAAATTTTAGGCATTCAAACATTAGAGTAAGTTTTCAAAAACTAACTTGAGATACATATGATCTGAAAAGAAAGTAAATAATTCATAGTCCTTCTGGTTAAAGTGTCCAGCAGTATTACCTCTCAGGTGATCAAAGTATTTTGCCGTCATAAATTCTAGAGTTTTAAAGCTCAGCTCACCTGGATGCACATTTATTAAGTCAGGCTGTTCTTGGAGAAAAACAAATTTAAAAAATCTTCTAATCTACCACTTTTACAGTAGACATGAGTGAACTACCTATAACACATCATGGCTTCCTGATATGACTGGCTTTTAGAATTTGTAAATACCAAGGAATAATAAAACTTCCAGTCTAAGAGAGATCTTTTTATGGAGTAGACGTCCTTTTCTACAGTCAACTCTCTGTAGGTAGTGTCACAGCAATACCAGAATGGACCATAAAGATGAGTTTGCTTCCTTTTGGCCTGCCAGGGCTCAGCCCTGAAAAGTAGGAGGGCTGCTGTGGTGCACCTCTGTCTTGGTCTGAAAAGACAGAAGTCTGCCAAGGAAGGTGGGAACCTTCCTGGAATGGAAGACATTACCCTTCCCTCTGAATGATTGTAAATTTGAAATTATGGGACTTCTGAGCACAAATATGGGAAAAGGAATAACAGTTCTTTACTAGAATGTATATATGTAACACGACAGAACAAACAACAACCAAAAAAACCCTAAAAACCACTAACAGACATTTCCCACCAGCCATGCTGTGTACACCACCCTGTGGTGTAGTTGCAACCATACCCAGCAGGGGGCGCCAGTGAGGCCGGGAGGCTGCAGTACCTCCCCCGAGGCCTCAGGGGGCGCTGGTGGGTCAGAGGGGCTGCGATGATTCCCCGCGGCCTCGGGGGGGCGCTCCAGTGCGAGCTCGGGAACCTCATTGGTGAAATGGCGGCCTCAGAGGGGGAGATAGGGAAAAGGTGGAGGTGGAAGGGTTTTGGTTTTACCCGGGCTTGCTTGCTCTTTCCGTCTTTCTCTCTCTCTCACGCGCACGCGTAAGCAGCAGGCTTACCAGTGGTAAGGAGAAACGGCAAGGAGAATTCCGCCACAGTACGGAGTTCCCCAAGCAGGAGAAAATCCAGCACCCAAACCCACAACTGTCTCCCTCCAAACAGGGCAAAGACTGCCTGCCTCTCACCTGAAGAGCTGCCAAACCCACCTTGTTCCCCCACTCACCCCCAAAGAACCATTTCAGCAGTATGCCAGAGCCATCAGCCACTTCCTTTATGTCTCAATCGCTGGCTGTTCATCCAGAAAGGCCGCACCCTTCTCCTTCCAGCGGCTCTCTGATAACAATGGGAAGAAATTCACTGAGAAACCTAAACCCACTACAACCTCAAAGCCTGGGACGTGGGTCTGGGTGGAGCTGCTGCAGGTCCAGATCTTGGTGGTAGTAGCAAATACTAAAAGAGGAGCTTTGAAGTCCAAAGTAATTGAACCTGGGTCAGTCAGTCCCCAGTGACAGGTGAGCACCATTCTGAAAGGGCTGGTCTCAAGCCGTGCCATGGGACACTCAGGTTGGACATCATTCTGATGACTACCTCTCTAGATGCCAGGAGGGACTGAGAGTGAGTTATGAGACACCTCTTTGTGCTCTGACATCAAGTTTCAGAGGTCTTAACATCTAATCTGGTTTCAAAAGCTCTTTCCAAGAAGCAGGAGGTCATTTTTATCAATAATAAGCATCAGAGATTATCATTACAAATTAAAAGATACACAGGAAATTTTTGGTGGACTAACTAAAAGGATTTGCATAATGTGCCAAATTCTTTTTTCAGTCAGCCCTGTGCAACCACAGTATTGTACACAGAAGGACAATGTGGCCCTAAGTGCATTATAAACTCTAAATTGCTATGACTTCATTTACAGTAAGTATTTTTGGGGGAGTAATAAAATTACCAAAGTCATATTCACCGGAGCAGGGGTTTTGTGGTTTTTGTTTTGTTGGTTTTTAAATTAGTGTTGTTATTATTATTATGTCCTCTTTCTTTTTATGTTACTGAATTTTGCTGATGTGTTGCAAAAAAAAAAACATACTTTCACACTTGTATGGTGATACTTGATATGCAATTTCTTTGATTCACACTTATATTTTTAGAGCACTTTTGAGAAGCAAGATGAGTTTTCCTGGAAGTACAATGGATGCTCTTTTACTTTTTTACTTTTGGAAAGTGCAGCTGGGCATGTACAGTAAATTGACTCCTTCACCTAAGAGAGAATTGTTTTTCCCCTACAGTAGGTCAAGATGCTTTCTCCAACTACACATGAAGAATATCTTGCAAATGTTGTGATTCCTTTCCAGTCTTTGGCTCTTAGTCATTACGCTACATACCAATCATTAAAAAAAATTATTGTATCTCCTAATCAGAGACCAAAAACCAACAGAATAATTGGGCCAGCATGTGAGTCTTGATAAACTTGTAAGCACATCTAAATTTTGGCATGTGCTTTGCCTGGTACATAGAAAACCTCAGAACTGCTTGCAGTTTTCTCAAAATTGCTATACAGGAATACACATTTAAATCAAAATTCAGTTTTCAATCCTTTCAAAGCTGTTTTTCCAAATTATAGGTTTATACTAAGGTTTTTTAAGGAATTTTTAAAAATTTAAATGCGTGAATGTAGGTGACCCAGTTCCAGTTAGAAAAATGTCACAGACATTTAAATTTTAGCTTGACATAAAAATGTACATGGCAAAGAATTTTGATATTTTAAAATTGCTAATGTTGAGCAATTTCAAAGTGCTTTTATCTTCCATACAAAATGCAAAATTAAACGCAACTATGGATAGAAAACTAGAACATGGCCATCTTTTCCAAGGTATTTAAGTACCCTTTTTATAAGGGTGCAAAAGATTGTAAGGTATTGAGTGAGATTCAGATAAAGGTTGCCTTTAGACTGGACAACAATTGCTTCAAATACAGGTGTCTGGTGGAGGGGATTTGGGTGGTAAGAACTAAAAAACTGTCTTCTGAGGGAGAATTAATGTCCACAGGCAGATCAGCTAGGTAACTGTCAGAAGACTGATATTTTGACGCCAAAGCAGTGTCAGCCGTGGAGATAGTGTGTCTCCTGTCTGTTGTTCTACTCCTGAGCACCAGCCACCCACAGCTTCTTGCGTGGCTAAACCCACTGCACTGTGCACTGCTGTGTGTGTGGCTGTGAGGGCAGTCCTTCACCACTGAGCTTACACACTCCTTAACGTTTCAGTGTCCTACTTGGTCGCAGTTGAGGACAGCGAACTTTTTTTGGTAATAGGTACTTTGATAATGTTCCCTGCAATGCTGTGTGGTGCCTAGGGCGTACTTTTGTGGATTTTCTGGTGGTATATATAGGTGACTCCTATATTTAAAGGGCTTTCATATCAAGGTGTAGTGAGAAAATTAAAGACTAACAACTACTCAAACTAATTCAAGCATGGGTTGTGGAGAGGCGATGCTGATTCAAAAGTAAGGTAATAGATTAGAAATATTTGAAATAGCAATGCTGTCATTTCAGCAGGATATTTCACAGGGAAAAAGAGGTTATTAGCCTAATGACCTTTATGCTGCTGTAGGCAGAATTTGTTGGGGTCTTGCTCATTCAGGAAAGTTGTTTTGTGTGAAGTAAATGCCCAAAGAATGGCCACAGCAATTGTCCTCCAGAGGAAGATTTGGCCAACCAATAGTAATGAGAAGGAAAGACTTTCTGCAAGACTGGTTCAAGGTCTCTACTTGTTGGAGTTTTATTATCTTACAGATAAAAGTATATGGATAACGCTTCATGGATAGGTTTTCAGAAAGAAATAAATTATTCAGTAGCAAATTGAGGAACATAACCCACTTCCCCAAATTTCTCACAAAGTACCTGATTCACTAGTCCGCCACAGAAAGAACCCACCTGCAGGAATCACTCACAAGTTTTTAGAGGCCTCAGGAAAATTAGTAGGGTAATTTCCATCATTATATGCGCCAAAGTGAGCTGCAGAGGTTATCTCTACGCATGGCTGCTTTGTAAGGTTGAATGTCACTGATTTAAGAAGACAGCATTGAAAATTGGCTGAATTAATATTTGTGAACTTTTTCACATATTAGTTACACTTATGTAAGATTAATGGATAGTGTCTTTGAGCAGATGTGGAGTATCTAAGGAAATTGCTTCTACTGCTATAGTGGGAGGTCTTTTCCACTCCACCTTTCTACATCCAAGCCCAAGAGAACCACCTGCAGTTTAGTGGTGCTTCCTTGTCAAGATGTAGTAGCCAAAAAAGTGACTATATAGAGCAGGTGCATTTTCTCCAGCCCAGGTGAATGCCTACATGGGCTGTAGCCTGTTCTCTGTATATAAGATCTCTGAACTCCCGTATGTGACTGCTGTTTCTGGGATCAGGCTTCCAAAATTATTCAGAGTTGCAAGACAGAGTCCAATAAACTTTTGTGTGTCTTAGCCTCACATTTCACTTTTGGACTCCTTTTTAGCTAAGACAGAGCCTGTGTGTAAGTCACTTTCTGAAAAGCCTGAGAAAACCCAAGGTGCTTCTTACCGCAGTCACTTCCTTGCTTTTCATCAGGCTTCAGTGAAAAATGCAGCAATTTCAGTGTATATTGACTGTTTCTCTAGACATTTAATCTGACTCAGTTTTAGAGGAAATAACAGCAAGATGAGGCAGACAATATGCTGTGATTGCTTTTTCTTCTGCTCTTTTCCTACATAGATATGTGTGTATATTTGTGTCTCCGTGTGTTTGTGAATGAAAACTTTATAGATACTGTTATTTATTAGAACAGCAGAGACTATAAAAGCATTCACAAATTTAGTTTCAATTTAGGTGTGACACAGAATATAGCAATATGTTATCAAGAGAACATGCACAGTCTGCACTTTTGAAAGAAATAAAACAGAGCGTTTGATGGTCATGAATTAGTCATTGAAATATTAATAGTAACATACACCATTCCTTATGTTCTGCATCAAGAGACTCTTCTGTGAAAACAGGTTTTCTTTTCAGTTTGTGAATTTGGGTGCACATCTATAGAAATATTTTTATCACTAAAGGAGTAAATATTTTGGTTTAGAGTTTTGGAAGATTACTTCACGTTGTAATGAAGATTACTTCATGTTGTAATGATAGTGCAGATCTGCAAAATCTGTTACCTACAGTGTCCAATAGACAATTTTTTGCATCCAAAGTCTTTCTAATAAGGACAAGCTTTGAAACAACACAAGTCCATTTTAGGTTTTGCCAAGAAAACACATTTTCATAGCTCAAACATATAAAAAGTCTTATTGAGTTGAATATGTTGCAGCTCACTGGTTAATGGTACGTGCAAGATCTTGGCTCTACTGTGGGCCGTCCTGCAACCTCCAAGTATGCCACAGTGCCAGTTTTCCTGGGTATGCTTCTGACTGTGTTGCTGGATTCAAGGGACATGGGTAGGTCACTTCACTATCCAGATTTCTGCTTCTTCTACCTTGTTCCTTTGAAATGTCATTAAATAACACATAACCTAGAAATGTGAGGTAACCAAAAAGTGAGGGTTTAGGAACAGTGGACAATATAGAGCTAATTATCTTGAGAGACTCATCACTTCCTCTGACTTGGTAGGTTGTAAAAGCATGGCACCAAACCTATATCTCACATTATATATTTTGTGTTTAAATTGTGTGCACTTTGGGTAGTATCTGTGCCTGAGATAGATTTGGAAATACACTCTTAAGACTTACATGTCTCTTACCAAGGATGTAACTTCCACCATGTAGACTGAAAGGGGTAGAAGTTTTTCAACGAGCTTAACTGAGCAGATACCACATCCTCTGAACACAAAGGACTTGCAACTGGCCGGGATGCCTGCAGGGGTTCAGAGGTGGTTTAATGGTGCCACCTCTTGTGGCAGAGGTGGCATGCAGCCGTGTTACTCTCACTCTGAAGGGGCTCTGAGAGCATGGTCCTTCTCTGTGTTTCAGATATCTGTTTGTAAGAGTAGCTTGCTCATTCCTTAGGGCTAATGATAAACAGAGAGGTGTCGAGGGGCAGAAGATCAGATTCTTGCTCCCGCCTATTCCCAGTTCTCTTGCTGAGATGGGCATGTGGTAACTGTTGTTTGGCAGCCAGGTGGCCCATGGCGTGAGTGGGAGCCCTTTCCAGTCCTCTGTGTGACTGTGCTCTCGGGGCGCTGGGAATGACATGTGAGTTCACTAATGGCTATTCCTGCCTCTCCCTGGATGGTTGTATGCACAAGTGGTTATCTGGAAAATTAGTTTGGCTAGGTGTTTATTTGTGTTTTGATGAAGTGTAGGTATGCTGGGAATTTATGTCTTTTCACAAAAAAGGCATAGCTGAATCTTATCAGGTGCATCAGTTTTGAAGGCTGCAAACCTGATCCCTTGGCTTACAATGTAACTGCAGAGGGAAAGGACTGCTTTTTCTCCTTGTTCCCTTGGCAACCCTCACTCTTGTATTCAGCACCAGTCCTGGAGCCTTGAGAGCGTATTTAGAGGCGGGAGCGGGTAGTGGGAGTGCGTAAGAGATAGAGGGCCATGTAATTAATTCTGAGCATATTTTTCTAGGGATGTCACACTTTGAATCTCTGCTGTAACACCTCCATCCCCAGCCGAAGGAGCTTGCAAAATGAGAAGGGTCTTCTTCACCACCCTTCACGTCTCCTTCCCGGCTCCCTTGCCTCTCCTTCACAGCCCTTTGCTATCAGAGTGGGCGAGTGCCCTCCCATGCACAAACCATGGAAGTGAAGAGAAGGTGGTTCCCAGTGACGTCATGGGCACTCCTCATCCGGGGAATCCCTAGGCAGAAAGGAATCCTCTTGAGCACCAGACAAGTACAAAATCTGGATCCATTTAAAAAATTTAAGGAAGAAACAGATCTACTGCTGTCCACAAAGCGTAGTTACCTTTTTTACACATACCACTACATTCTGCAAGTTTCTCTAGAGAAAAAAAAATTAAAAAAAAAAAAAATCATAAACCCCATCCAAAATAGAACTCATGAACATAAGCACTTGCTGAGTGGCAATGTCTGCTCTTTAGCTGATTGCTTTATTTTTTTCTTTCAATTCTTCAGATATGTGGAATAAATGAAGAAAAAAGTGCAAGCATTTTTTAGGTACTCCATAACTGAGAAAAGCTAGCCCAAGGGCCAAACCCCCATCACACAAGTCATTTAATGCAGAACTTTGCTTCAAGATTATTATTCCCTTTCCAAAAGAATTAATAGGCGTACATTTACATGTCTTTATTTACCTTTCACACATATATATATATATTTTTTTTTTTTTGGTAATGCTAAGGTACTTACAAGCTGGAGTCCCACAGTGCTATACTATAAAGATAAAATGCATAAAGGATGTTTGCTCCCTTCAAGATCTTTTTTGACATATGAGACATTAATTTTGTATGTATTGATTTTCTCCTTAAGAAAAAGAATCCTAAGTTTAACAAATATTTCCAGAATGGCCTTTCATTATTCTGAATCCAATACAAGAACGTGGAAAAATCCATGATATTGCTGACCACCAGCTGTCTCTACTGAAACTCCACCACACTAACTGAATACAGGAGAAAGAGGTTGTGTGTTGACTTGTGTATGGGCCCTTTCTTCTCCTTCAAGATAATTAGAGATTATTTTTTCAGACTGATGCAGAAAGTTTCAATTTGTTTCCCTCCCTCCCATATTAACTGTTAGAAACAGAAGAGCCAAACTTAAAGTGTCTGCTAATATATACCATAAGAAAATTTGAAGGCTGAATTACATTTAATTCAGCATTTTAAATAGGAACAGAATGTTACTCTAATTTATGGATATAATTCATTTTTAAACTAATTACTTAATTTGGTCTTAATTGTATTTTTCATTTAAATAATAGGAGAAACTTTTTGTATCCATTAAAGCCCTTCATTCTAGCTCTTGCTTCAACTTTGGAACTTTTTCAACAAATATTTCAAGCTATTGTTTCTATTCCATAAAAATAAAATATAGCACCTGCAGAGATAAATCCAAATTTCCAAACTAGATCTCAACAGATTTTTTTCTTATTCAAAATATAATCCAGAAATAGATTTCCTCCTGTCAGATTAATCTGGAATTCTTATAGTATTTTCCTTTCTCTTTTAGGTCCTCAAAACCAATATACTGTTTTGCCAAAGTATTTTATTTATTCAGAGCTATTTTTAGGGAATTAATGTGAAAATTCAGATAACCAAATTCTCCAATTTTATTGTTTTAGAAAGGTTTAGCAATGCTATTCTTGTCCTTGACAGAAAAAAGATATTGGATGATGAACTAGTTGAACAAGAAAATATTTTTCTTGCAGCATCCAAAAGTGTGTCCTAAATAAATTAGTCTTTTCTTTTTTATTTTCTTTCTTTTCTCTTTCAATTGGTCATCACACTGCTGATTGGTCTAGTTTAATTTTTACAATATGCATATCCAGAAAAATCAAAACTCACTATGCATTGTTGATGTTCTACATAATTCATGTTTTCTTAAGAATGTTAGCACTGTTTTTTGCTTTAGTTTTTCAGGTTTTTTTCTTTTTTCATTAAGAAAATTTCACAACTGAACTCACATTAGATGAATGTGCTAGAAGTGAGCGTTCAGGCTCAGAACTTCCTTACAGCTGTGATCTTAAGTCATGTTCTTTCTTTAAAAATGACAGCAAGTCCTCTTCATTTTTCTTCCAGAAGTAGTTACTTAGCTATGATTTACATATCACAACAGATACTGATTTTTATTGCATTTTTATGTAGTCCTCAGTAAAATTGCATTTTAATCACTATGGAAACTATAATCATGGTATTAGTAGTGCAATATACAATGTACCAGTGCTCATGGAAAGTTCAGCAGAAACATAAGTTGAATGTTAAATACTCACAACTTCAGATATTGAGTAGGTGGTATAAATTGTGGTGTTGTACCGTGGGTCCTCCAGGAATAGCAAACCTACATATATGAGACACACGGAACAAATATTGGCAATATAGTGCTCACTGGAAATCTGAGGGTTGGATTCATCCACTGAACTGAATTCTTGGTGATTTGAAAAAACGCATTCAATCTACCTTTGAAAGGAAATAAGGGACAATTTGCTAAACAAGTTAGCAAGGCAGTTGGTACACAGAGTACCACTTCTTTGACTACTGTTCCCACTTAAAGGAAAAAAAACCAAAAAAATTCTGGCCTGAAGAGCATCTTCATTCAGTTTAACAAGGTGTGGCAAGATCCAGACTGGCTAATGTAAGACATTGTTGCTCTTAATGTAATTTAACTTTGTTAATCTCTTCATTTGGGAGTGTTTGCGATTAGCAATGTTTCATGCAGAGTCACTGCATAAATTAGAGCTTGTCTCGTGCCCAGTTTTTTTTTAAGTGAAAGAACTGCTTATTTCAGTACCCAGCATCCTATCTTACCAATAATTTGAATATATCCTTTGGGGCTGGGACTGAGAGATGGGCGTGGTTTTTTGTGAGACATTTTTATTTTCATAAGAGACTGTGTCTCTCCTTTGTGACACTGCTGTGTTGGTTCAGACTGGAATTTAGTGACAGTGCAGTTATTTTGAAGGCTTGTCAGAGGGCTTGCATCAGGCCTTGTCCTTGGCTACCAGAAAGCAGAAAACCTGAGTGGTCAGCGGCTGCACCAGGCACAGGGCTAACACTTGTGTAGTCATGGAGAGGACATAGAAGTATCACATGTCTTTGCAAAAGCAATCTCCTTACATAAAAAATTGAGAGCCCTGGCAGATCTTAAAACTGTCTAAGTCCAGTCCTGATACAGAGATGCTGTCTCCTGATTCAGTTTGTTAGAGAAATTCATCATAGAACATGAAAAAAAGCTGGTAAGATTGCCTTCTCATAGAGAACACCTTTCCTGGAATGATTGAGTAGTTTTCAGCTCTCTACTGTGCATGGAAAATAATGCACTATTTCCCCATCACATCAAACCAGGTTAAATGGTTTGATTTAATCCAAACTTACAATGAGTCCACAACTGTTTAGCTATTGCCGTGTTCATCTTCTAGGGAATAATAATGAAAACCTGTTTTCCTTTGGCCTACTTTTGTGAAATTACATTGTTTCTTTAATCCATAACATTCAAATATTCTTTAAGCAAATCAAGGCCCTGCCCTGCCATTTGCATTGCACCACTGATAGTGAGCTCACAGTCTTTCGCAGCCACACTTGTCCTTAGGCCTTGGTTTTTGTTCTTCTGGAGAATTCAGTGTTCTGTTTAGCTATGTGAATGCTCCCTCTAGCCATGACATATCGGTGTCAAAATCTGAGGCTGCAGCTGGTAGTCTTCAGTAAAAGTGAGCAAAACTGCTATGCAGTTAGCTATCAAGTTTATAAATTATGTAAGGACCTTCAGAGACTTGGAATCTGAGTGAAGAACTCCCCAAGACACATATGGATAAAAGCAAACCTACAAGAAATAATAGTGAACAAGGTTCAGTCTTGAGAGTACTGGAAGTGTCCTAGCAGGATGCATGGAATGAGCAGCAAAAACATTTGTTGAGATACCGACAAAAGTTACTGTAGGGTGTGATGTTTCCTTTATTTCTTTTTATCTCCTTCTCCGCTTTGTATCTGTTTATTAACCTGGAATTCTTAAGGAAATATACTCATCTTTTACTGCAACCTTAACATTTGCTTAAAGCCCAGCATAATGTGGGGTTGTCTGGCCACAGATGATTCACTACTGAGAGTGGTAGTTCACAGCTTCAGCAGCTGCAACTACACTTGCAACACTTTGTATGAGAGTGCAAATACTCAAGATAGAGCAGGTGCTTCTCAACTGTACTGCCAGGTTTGGGGTGGTACCTGGAAGCACAGGCTGTGCCTTTGGAAAATGTATTTTGCAGTCATAGGTCTAAACAAGAACCTCCTGGGATGCAAGAGGACAGGCAGAAGGCTGCCTGCAGCTCCAAAATCTCCTCCAATGTGCACCATAACTACAAATATTTCTGTTAACTCCTTAGACCATCTCAACAACAAAACTCTTGATGCAATGTGAATAAGCCATTTCTAATGAGTGATGTGGCTGTATATTGGAATTGTTTCCATCTATGGGATGGATTTAAGTTCATATTTTGTTGCTTTATCCTGTGTGGCATGTAGAATATGCAAGACTTTCCTTGAATGCTGAACACATTGTCAGTGCCATTAATAAAAAATGCAAATAGCTTCCAATACACAGGTCTTACATTACATAAATAATCATGGTATTGTAAGTAAGTTTCAAATAGCAAGAGAGTAGTATTTCTATATTCAGTTGCAGTACAGTAATTTTTACTCTGCCTTTGAGTGTAACATGCTTACTTCCTATGTGTTTCATTATCCAAACACTGAAAGTAGTGTCAGCATGATTTTCCCATGTCATGAGCATGGCAAATATGATGTTACTAGCAGTACAAGGTTTGAATTTCAGTGGTTACATAACAACATGTTGCACAGGAACTTTGTAGGCATAATTTAAATATTGCTCAGTGATTTATTTGTTCCTGCAAGGCAACTGTTTTAATCTCTGTGTCTGTGAAGTAAAAGGCACTTGTTTAGCTTTAACATCAAAATAACAGGTCTTAGTGCCTAAAGAAGCTGTAAGATTGATTCATCTCTCTGACAGATTTCTTTGAAGATTCAAAGGCAGAGATTTCAAAACCTCTTTGTCTGGTCTTTTGTAGTCCAGTTTACTGTGAGAGTTTTACAAGGCCAGTTATTTTTCTGTTGCTTGCTTACCAAATGGACATACAGTTTGCATTGTAATTTTCTGTGCACAGGATTGAAGATCAGAATCAATTATCAGAGAGCAGCTGAAATGTAAATTTATGCAGAACAAACTCTCTTACTAAAAAAAAAATAAAGATGATATCATATTACCCCCTGGTAACATTAAGGTACAGGGACAGTGAAATTCTTTTGTCACAGGTGTACAAACAGACATAATCTAGTAGACTCAGCCATCTCATCCTACAAAAAATTCTCCCTCTGCTCTCAAACCTTCCAGTAACACACTGCCCACCTGGTTCACTAGGAGTAGTCCAGTACTTGCTGAAGTAAAATATACATCAAATTCAACAGCTTTTCAAATTATGGGCACTTGGGTTAGCAGTGGAACTGCTATTCTTTATAGCCTGCCTTCTGTAACACAAAGATTTGCAGGACATCAGTGCTGCAGAAGTGACGCAGGAAGTGATTTCCAGATTTCCTACTGGTCAGTGATGAGCTAGATTATATTTCTCAAAACTCCTCCGTACTGGAAGCTCAGAGACACTTCTGAAAAATATCCATTTTTGTCATCTGAAAGCCATTTTGCAAAAGGGACCAGAAATTGTAAGTGTAGTGTTCCAGTGCCACACAAATAGCTACTTTGGAAAGGCCGTACAAGGACGATTTTTTTCAGTGTCTGAGTCAGTCACATAGATGAAGATAAGGCAGGACCTTCAAGGTACTGGATACCTTTCTTCTAACAGGTTAGAAGGATTAAAGTTCATTACACTTCAGTGTAATGCACTGCCTGAGACTGCTGAGGTCACTCTACAAAGTCCTTAGTGCCATATTCAGAGGTACCAAAAGCCTAAATATTGGCTCATTTTATTCACACATCTGGCACAGCCAGTTGGGATAAACAAGACATGACTTTGACCTACTGCTCCATAAATCACTAGTTTCATCAGCTCAGTGGGCAGTTTTTGTATTCCCCCAGGCTGGAGAGGGTCAGACAGGGTGGTGGGGTGACTCATCTTCTGACATACTCACTCTTTGCAGAATTGAAGGTATCATCATCTGGCAGCAAGCAGCCAAGGTGAGCACATGCTCTGTTATGTGGCACAGGGAAGGGTTAGTGGTGAAGGACATTTCTCATAACCTCCCACAAATCATTTTGCAGTCATCAATCTTGCATTGGAAAAATGGACTAATAAATTTTGCTTTCTGGAGAGTAACTCCTCTGAGTTAAGCTCTGGTGGCCAGAAGTCTGTGAAACATCAATCCTTACCTGGGCATAGAGAGTAAAAGAGCAGTCTGGATTTGCTGATGTCAACAGTTTTTTTCTCATGCTCTTTTTTTCTTGAGACTATTCCTTCCTTAACTTTTATGTCAATATCTGTTTTGACCAGTAAGCATGTTCCTGTCACATTAATGTTTCTGATCTCCAGAGGCGACTCTGAGTGCAAGGACTGTCTGTATGCCAGGATCTTCCTCCCCATGAAGTTTCCTGACAATGTTGGTCAGAACTCTACTGCAAACCCACAGCATCCTGCAGGGAAGTCTTGTCATCAGGGAATTTAACAAATTGTTTTGTAGTGTAATCACTTTTGAATAGCAAATCTGGGCTGACTCACAAATTCATCACAGGAATGTGCTGCTGGGTCTATGCTACTGCCTACAGAAGAAGGGGAAAGGTGTCTGCCAGCAAAAGTATCATAGGTTAGTGGAAGCATCTCACACTTTTCATAAGAAATCTTTCAGATACATATGGTAGAAGTGAGGAGATAGATTTTTCCAAGGGGAAATCCCTAAGGTACAAAAATTATTTTCATCATTAGAACCAGTACATAGCCATACTATGATATGGCTCTGGTCAGATCACAAAAATTTGTTAATCCTGTCCCTGAAGGGAATGAGGTATGCCTTTAATTTCAAGCAAAACAAGGTTGTATATGAATCATGATATACAGATGTAAAGAAATGGATCAATAGGTAGATAAATAAGATGATATATTTATACACTTGGATTTTATTTGATACAGTAAACTTGTGAAGTAAAACCAATCAACTAAATAGCACCAATGTATCAGCTAAATATTATGGACTAGGTGTCTATGTAGAGAAAATTGTTATGGTTCCACTGGCAATTGTAAGGTAGGTAATATTACTAGCTACAAAGTCCACTGTCTCAGGTTTCCAACAGAAAAGAGCACTGGATCCTCTAGCTTAATGCACAGAAAATGCTATCACATTCCCCTTCACAATCTGAATTCCTGTTCTGATTCAGCTGAAGGGGGTCTTATTTGGTAATGATTTAAAGCATAGAGAATTCACAACCTTCTATGAATTATTTGTCTTTAGTATTAAAATAGAAATAAATACAATTTAGAAACTAAAACTTTTTTTCATTCTAAATCTGCCTTCAGTATCCAAGCACTGTCTGGGTTCAGACCTTACTTCGTGGCTTGTGTACCTTTTCCTTACTAGCTTAAGAAGTTTTTCATGCTTAGTCTGCTCTCAGCACCTTTTCTGCAGCTCAGTTCTCTTTCAGTTGGCTGACAGTTATTTAGGGCTAGACATTACACCAGTTCAGATTTTCCTTTGCAGGACTGTCCTAGACCTAGATCTGTTTATTGCTCTAACTTTTAGCCCTACATACAGTTGAGTCATACAACTGAAATGGTGATGTGCAGAAAAGAGCAGAGACTTCAAATGGAAGAAAAGGAAAAGATCCAAAAGTTATCACAAAGAAGGCAGGTGATCCCAAATCCTTGACTACTAAAACCAGGTATCAGTATTCTTCCTTCTGAGAAAATCCTTAACATTAATTCATCTCTCACATTTCTCTTTGCTAAGTTAAAGGAACTTATTTTCAGTCCTTCCTGAGAAGCAGATTTTCTGTACCTCAGACATTATTTTAGATTATTTTCCTGTATCTCCTAGTGTCCTTTTTGAAGATGTGACTGAAAACAGACACTGCTTTGCAACAGTGACAGAAAGAAGTTATCTTTGTTGTCATGGACTTTGCCGTATTTCATACAAACATGCCACACAATGACTGCTTTAGCCCAGTATACAAGACACCAAGCTCATCTCAGAAAATTGCCAGCAAGCCTAGTTTTCATTCTGCCAGCAGTGATTTTCTTGTGCATTCTGTTTCAGGAATAGTTTCTTTTACCTCCTTCCAGTTCCAGTCTTCCTGAAGCCTCTGTTGGTTACTAAGCCTGAAGTGGAAAGTACAGTGTTTTATTTCTGGGCTTTTCCCCCATTTTGGCTCTGAACCATGGATAAGCTCATGAACCTTGGAACTAAAACATCTACCAGCAGCCAAGCATGTCATAACAGTCAGGTCAGAGCTGCTCACAGCTCTTTGCTCAGACTTGCAGGACTGAGAGAAACTGGAACCTCTTTGTCATGCTTTGAGCCTTTCTAGCAAGGTGTGTCTCTCCCCTTTGCCTGAACTTGAAAAGTGAAGGTTGCACTGCAGAGCATTCAGAATACACACAGTCTGCTGTATTCTTTTAAAGGGGGTATCAAAGCAGATGTGGAGAAATATGCCAGTAAAACACGGGAAAGTAAATACTTTTCAAATGCTCTTTGCCCCTCACCACGGCTTAATTTAGTTCTATGCATCAGTTCTCTGAGTACATCTGTTTCTTAGAAAATTGAGAGGCAGGTAAGGATACAATACCAAAGAAGCTGTTAAAATGTCAGCCTTTGCCAATCATTACCACACAGCTACACTGACAAAGATGAAGGCAATTGCAGTTTTTGCATAGTGACAACGTGATGACTGATTTATGGATATTTTTGTGTGCTGTGAGACTCACCCTGTTCTTCTCTAGGTTATGCTTCCAGTACTGGGACACTGCAGACTGTGGAAGATGTATGCTGTGCTGTTTATGAGACAACATTAGACCACAACTCTAGGGGTTCAGTGTCTCCTCCAAGAAACATTTGGAAAAACCAATTCAAATGGAAAGGCATTGCATGGGCTACACAGTGGTTTTCAAATGTTCACTAATTCCAGCATAGTACATGGCTGCAGCATCTTTTCTGAATATTGTCTATGAAAAGACATGAGGGGTTGTTATCGTATCAAGACAAGATGCTGCTTGCACTTCACATGAACTGTGTCTGCTACCACATTTTAGGGATTTTGATCTTAGTCAGGATGCAGAGTGGACAGGTAGGAATAATGACTGCTCTGAAGAGTACCCGGGAAAACAGGCAAGATAGAAATACAAGAAAGGAAGGAAGGCTAGCAGAGAAAGGTCATCAAGAACTTTACACAGGAAAGCACATCCAGCCATCCCATATGTTTCTGAGAAAGCAAAGTCATTTTGAGACTGTATCTTCTTGTCCAATATTACATCAGAGACAATACATTTCCTACCTGCCTAGGTTGTTACTTGGCTTCTACCCTGGAAAATTAGTTTATACTCATTTTAGTTTGGTTTTCTCTAAAGAACAGAGTGAACGCCACTGCTGTTACCCCATTCACCTGTAATTTTTGTCAGTACCCCTCTTATGGGAACAATGATATGAGCACTGATGCAATATATTTAATGATGCTGTTGAAACACACTTCATAAGCTATTGTGAAGTGTGATTCAGTGGAGGCTGTGTCTTGTCAATTCCTGGTTGCAAAGTATTTGCATTCTTGTCAGTATCACCTTTGTTTTAGAAAAATTACAAATCAAATATGTGGCAAACTGCTAAGGAATTGTTTATGTTCTGTTCTCCTGAGTTCATGACAGTACCTGTAATGAACCTGTAATGATGAGCAAATGGCAAAACAGATGTTGCTCCCCTCCACAGAGCATAACTGTGGAGTATAGCTAGCTAAGGTCTTTGCAATAGTCACATAAAACAAAATACAACAAAATCCTGCTAATGCACTGCCTCCCAGAAAAGTTAGTTCAGGCTACTTATCACTTACAATTGTAACTCTGTGTTCCATTGTGCAAGGAGCTGTGCAAACACGTATTGAGACATACCAGTGCTGTGCATGTCAGGGAAGAGCCTGTTGAAGCTGTGGTAAATCTCAGAGTTATATCCGCAGCCAGCTGAATAGATTCACACATCTCTGTGTGTACCCCATTGCTGGGAGTAGATGCTTTGTCTGAAGCATGTGCAGAGAACAGGCTTGTCTACCTATAGCAACTTTGCCCATTCTGCTGCTCTCTTTAGACAATGATGATAAAGCCAAGACAATCCGATGGACAGAACTGTGTTTCTGGAAGCCATCTGCAACATTACCTTTCTGCTCCTCAAACTCCACTGTCAGTCACCACTCTGAGATGAATCTCACAGCAGAGTCAAAGCACTCTGCAAAGATTGATTCCTAAAACATTTCTTACCCCTCTTGGATTATCTGAGCAGCTGCATGTGATAAAATAACAGAATTCTATATAATGTAGGAAGCATGTGCCACAGGCAGTCCTTTGCTGGCAGTCCTTCCTGTCTTTGGATAGGTGCCTGCGTGTTAAACTTATTAGTACCTAGTACCAACCCAAATGCAAAGACTAAGTTCAGGTGGTGTGATTTCGCTTTTGCAAATCAGACCTTACCTGTGATGACTCAAAAGTTTAACAAGCATGCTTCCTTTGTTTTCCATTGAATTTAAGAAATACATGCATGTTGTCTTAACACAGCTGGTGGCCTGTCAGTCTTGAGAGTGATTAGTGGGCCTTGGAGAATAATTTTTTGTGTGGACAATGCTGTAGAAAGTCACTTTGGTACTAGACTCAGCAGTCCCTGGAGACGCTAAAGAAAAAATTTATAGGCTAAGAAATGAGTAGTACTGGAAAGCCTGGGAGTCATTCCAGCTCTGTTCCCCACTGGTTATCAGGTTAGTGAGACAACACATTTGAACCTTCTCACTGAGGTCACAGATTGCTGTCTCTACTAATTTAGTGGACAACACCAAAGTCAGCATCTGCCACAGAGGACCCCTGCTGACACTCTCTCTCTGTGTCACCGGATAGCCTTAACCCTGTCAGGAAACTGCAGAGCTGATTCGGAGCTAAGCAGGCATTCACTTTGTGGTAAAATGCCTGCTAAATTATTCATTTAACCAGAAAAGAAAGCAAAGGCTATTGCTACTGCAGCAGAAGAAAAGAAAAAGCTTTTATTGGAGAGTAAAATCAGAGTGAGGAAAAACAGGTGTGTAAACAAGGAGCAAAGGATGTGTTGGTGTAACTGGGCATCTGTCTCTCAGCAGAATTGAAACCCTGAGTCCACAGTCCAAAAAGTGCACCTGAAGGGCCTTCGACAGATCCCAGCTCAAGGCTTTAGTAGCTGAAATAATTTTCAACCCCAGCAAGTGATACTCAGGGAAACGTGCATGCAGGAAAGTGGATGCTCATTGAAGAGCTCTCTTCTGCACTACCCCACACAATATTGCACTTTCCCAGTAAGCCTCCATAAAAAGAGAGAACATGAAGAACCAGCTGCAGTTAATGTTTAAAAATCAGTTTCATCTGGAAATATGTTAGAATAAAGCTTCTTGACCTGTACCTCATTGATTTTACACTGAGAGGTCTGTCTTGCTTGGTAGTTTGTCTCATTTGAACAATGTGGGGTGTTATTCAGCAAAATGACAGGTGGAACATCCAAGAAGAGAGGTAAATAAGCTCTACTTGCAAAATGGAGATTGTATGCTATAACACACTGCAACAGAACTAATGGATCATGGCTGAAATCTAATTGAGCTGGGACCTCCAAAGCAGTGCCCTAAGATAATTAGGGTTAGACGGAATTGGGGAATGAAGTAGGAGCAGGGATACTGTTGTGGCTGTATGCAGCATTAGGTATCAAAAAAGATGTTAAAAATCTGTAAAGAGAGGCAGAAAAGAACTACTGAAATCTCCTAAAGTCAATAAAATGCCCTTTACTATGAGGTTATTTGAGAAATCTGGTCCATTTCACAAGTTCAAGGGAATTGACTTGATGTCACTCTCTAGAATGTTACCGAATGGGATCACAGACCTTTGTTTCCTGTAGCAAAGCAAAGCTGAAGGAAGAAGGCAATGGCTAGAATCCAGAGCTAGAGTAATTCAGTCCAGAAAAAAAGGTGAAAATGTATATAGAGAGTGAATCAAAATTCACTGAGCAACTTGACTTCCTGTATTTGAAGACTTAAGAGAAAACATAAGAAATATACTCATTTTGTTCAAATTTGCTAAAATTCAGTGGCTAATATGAGATCAAAGTAGATGATCCCTGTGACGTGCCTAGGTCCTTAGAAATAACTTGTGCTTGGATACTATGGCAAGCATTACAGCTTTTCAACCTTTTTCTAACTAACCAGTTATTCATTTGTGTAGAAAATAATTTTATGGCTTGAACACAAGTATTGTAAAGAGAAATACATTATCTGCTCAGTTTTTGTAGCAAAAGCTTGTCTTCTGGAAGGACTAAATTGTGAGGGAAAGTAAGTTGCAGAGCTGCAAAAATATGACAAAGAAAAGAATGAAGCAGAAATTATTTCCAGACCACTGGATGCTTTTCTGAATGTGTTTCAGCAGAAAAATATATCTAATTTCTGATAAAATCACCAAAGTAGTACTGCTAGGAAATCTGGGTTATGAGTTGAAAAGCAAAATGTCTTCTCTTTTTATTCCTAATGCAGTACTCGACAGTGTTAAATTATACCATTGAACATTCATGCAAAACGTTCCTATAGTAATAATGTGAGGTGAAAATTTCACTGTGCAGTGAGCTAGGTGGCAGGAGGCCAACAAGTTTCCTTTTTTGCATCTCACAGTAACAATGTATATCTGAAAATAGAATTCTGTCCCTCTGTCAGTGTACTTGAGTCTGCAGACTGTTTCAGGAAGGAGCAGCTTGGAGGTTTATTCTGAGGGTCCTCTACACTGCCAGCAATGGATCTTGATACCAAAGTTTCCCATCTCTCTCAAATAAAAGCCTCATTTTGCTTTACTGAGTATAAGAAAGGGCATTTGTTCATCCGTCTTCAAGGTTCAGTCAGAGCTTCTTCATTTTGGATGAACAGTGTTGGCTGTCTTTTCCAACCTAGTTAATTCTGTGTTTCTATGTAACCCCAAAACCTGTCAGTATCACAGGTTACAGAAAGAGGAAAAGACAGAGAGGCCCTTCTGTAACTACGTCTCAGTAGGGAATCTCAGGCCTCTCTCCACCCTCTGTCAGCAAACCTTGGCTTACTCTTCCCAATATGGTGGCAAAGAGAGTCAGGGAGTTAAAAATTGCTGTGGATCCTCCTCCGGCATATTTTATTTTCTTTTCCTCCCTTCAGTTTCCTTTTCCAGTATGCAGCTTCATTAGTAGAACGAATAGGTCTATGAGCAGCCTGTACTGAACCTTTAAGTTAATTTACTATTCTCCAGAGCAGTACCTAGCAACACAGGACTCACTTTCAGGTAGCAGATGAAAAACAGAGGGTCAGGAACAAGTTAAGGTCAGGAACAAGTTAAGGTCAGTAACTCAGGCTGGAAGAAACAGCAAAATTTTAAATGCTTATATCTGTAGCTTGTTTTAGGGAATAACTCACAAGCTGGAACTTGCAAGAGCCTGACCCTGTTGCTACAACATCACTGCCTTCTTCACCCAACTACACCATGGTCATAATTTTGATCCTAATGAAACATTTTCCCCACATACTGAATGGGCATTTCCTAACTACTTCTTGCAAGATGCTTCAAAATTTTTTGAAAGGGGAGGCTAAGTCAGAGACAGCAAGGATCGTAAGGCAAAGCAGCAGAACAAAGAGAGCCGTGAACGCATGATGTTATCATCAACCACTTTTTGTAGGATCTTCATCCCAGCTGTTCCTTGTAGCACACCTTCCAGCTTTTACATTACAGTAAGCCAAAACCCGTGATCACACTGAGAAGAGGCTGATTAAGTTAAAGGTCTTTGGCTGAGATGCTGTGTAAAACAGATCCATCTCTGAAAGAAAATACCAACACATCTGAGCTATGACACTTGCAAGTGTGACAGTTCTCCTGCAGGTGAATAACAACTCAAGGAGAAAGTAATCCTTTTCCCTGTTTCCAGCACAGACTAATGAGTGTGTGATTTTCATACAGCTGGCATGATACACAGAAATTGCAAAGTGACAGGGGACTTAAGCTTCTGGAGATCTTGAAGATGTGTCATGCTTTTAGCATTTATCAGTGGGGAGGTGAGAAGAGCCCTGGCCCAGGTTTTGTAACTCTGATTGGCTTCTGTTACAGCATCACCACTATAAAACAGCAGAGAAAAAGTTTGCAAGGCTTGCTTGTGTGTCATTGTCAGCTGGTCTCAACCAGGGCATCCATTGGTAAGTTATATTTTAGCCCAAGTCTGTTACATGATCACCTGTCCTTAAATACCTAGGAACCCTTTTCTCTTCTGTTTGATGAGCATTACTTTTTTTAATAGCACCATTGCAGCTCCATGTTATTGACCAGGAGAATGTGGTTGTGAATAATCTCTCTCTGAGAAGCATGGAATGTGTGCACCAGGAAATTGCCAAAGGCAGCAGGACAGGTTAGATGGGGCTTTGAGTAAGCTAGTGTAGGTGACAGTGCCCCTGCCCTTGGCAGGGAGGTTGGAACTAGATGATCCTTAAGGTCCCGTACAACCCAAGTCATGCTGTGGTAGTTGGAGAACATGTATCTTCCTACCAAGCTGTCACACATCGCCAACAGAGAGGGAGTGACTCCTTCATCCATCACAGTCTTTCTGCCCTGCTCCCCATCCTATGCGTCTGTGCAAGGACTGTCCAGTCCTCTTGGTCATGTCATGAAGTCAACAAGCAGGCAGTGCCTCACACCAAGGCTAGCACTCAGCAATGCCATGAGCCATGGTGCACAGCATGCAGCACGTCCTGTTCACATAGGAGTGTTAAGAAAGGAACAGCTGAATTAGGGCTGCCTTGAAAGGGGCATTCATATATTCAGTGTGCACACTTAATAGTGCAGAATTCCCTAGTGAGAAATGAGACTCACATGTCTTCCTGTTCCTCAGGACGTCCCCTCTGTGGTCTGGAGCACTACTGCCCTGTCTTCTTGCTTGTTTTTAACCTGATGACCTACTTGTTTTCCAGGCAAGCTTTTCTCCTCAGTCACAGAGAAAGAGAGCTCTCCAAGGCACATCCACCAGGCTCTTTTCCACACTAGGGTCCTAATGCGGGTATCAATGGTACAAAAAGCTTTTCGCATCTTTGGAACTGGGGATCATGTACTACACAATGTTCAAGAGGAAGTCTGTTATTTAAGTGCATTGATTTAACTTAATTAATTTAAATGTATTTAAATTATTAGTGAAACTGGTGAGAACTAGTTAATCTAAGGGTGAGTTTGTTGGTTTTTTTTTTTTTTTGCATGTTTCTGCAGACACAGGCATATTCTGAAAAGAATGACTTCTGGTATTTGCTTGTTGTGTTCCAGTGGATTGCCTGTGTGCTGTGATAAGGAGGAATTACGTTATCATTACAATATTCTCAATTAAGCTGATTGCAAAACTTCATGACATTCCTGGGAAGCTTGGAGGCCTGAGCCCAGAAAGTTAAAAGAACCACCCATTTCTTCTGTTTGCATAAACTGAGCAAAGGATGCCTTTGCAACTGAGAAGTTGCAAAGGCATGCCTCAATTTCTTAGTGTCTAACACAATATATATTATCTACTCAGACTTACAGAAAAATTTAGCCCTCCTAACTCAAGCACTTTTAAAGTCTAGGACAACCAAAAGCTTGCTAGTCATGTAAATTCTTTTCTTAGCTGTTTACTGAAAATGAGGTTCTCATGGAAAGAAAGGTATACAGGAATAAAATACACATCATGCTTATTAAATAAATTAAACAGAGCTGTAGGCTATAATTCAAAAGTAATAAATAATTGCAAGCTAACATGGCCTTCAAATTTTGCCAATATGTTCATGTCACCAGTCCAGCAATATCTTAAGTGCTGCAAAGCAATGCAATTGCTAGCAACTACAGCAATATTTTACAAGGATACTCCTGTCAAAATACGTTTCACACTTTGACACACTTAATTTTTTTGAGAAGTACTTGACAAGGTTTCAATTTCACTGTGCTTATTTTGCATGCTTTTGAGTGCAGCCATGTTACTGAAAAGCCATTTCAAGCAGGTCAGATCTCATCAGAAGAGCATTTCCCTCAGTAATTTGTACTTAAATGTTGATGATTGTTCTCTGTTTATGGCATTGTTAACAACTAGCCCATGTTTTTAGGCTGGGGCATAATCAACTTCTATTGCACTTTTGAACAAAGAGAACTGACAGTGCTTTCTAGTTTGAAAATTCCATTCATTTTCAATATTACATTAGGAAAAAAATAATAATTTCATCTACAGTTTCAAGCAAAGTCTGTTTATGACCAAAAGGAAAAAAATTACAACTGTGCTGGGGATTTGTCCAGACAAGTTAAAGCAGAGGCGTATTGACTTTCCTAGTGTTCTTTTCCCCCACATCTGCTCCTGAACATGTTTGCTTTAATTTGACAATATTGTCACAGGGGGAGAAGCAGAAACAGTGCCAGAGAAGTGGGCTGGCAGTGGTGCTTCCACACAATTGGAATGATTTGCTTGTGAATCACCCATCTCATGAACGAAAGCACACATCCCCAAAAGGTGGGGAGGCAAAAGGAAAGACAAAAAGTTCCTTGCTACTTCCTCTCATAATGGAAACATTTTCTGCACGATTTTAACTACTCAGTGACTGTAGGAAAGAGGATTCTCTTTCATCATAGGGGTTTTATGTGCTATTCCATTCACGTTGTTCACTTTCCATACCATCGACGCAGAGGCAAGCTACACATTGACTTTGCAGAAGACTCCCATGATAAAATCACAGTCCTCCACCCATGACATTTGTCTTTCAATTGTTCAGTAAGGAGACCCTCCATAAGGGTTATTTCCTGCTTACACATCCAATGGCCATGGTCCGGGGACAACAGGAGAAGTGCTGGAGCAGAGCAGAGTGCTTCATGGATCTTTGACCTCACCCTGTTTTCCCCTTCTCACATGTCATCAGCTGTTCCCTGCTCCCTGGTACCCGGAGATCAGAGCAATGCTGAACCGAAGAGGCTGTGTTTTATCCTTGTTTTGATTTGGTGTAAGTAACAGAACAGATTCTGGAGAAGCAGAGAATTGGTCTTGTAGATGCAACTCGTCATTATCTACTGGTGCTAGACAGAAAAGGGAGGAAGATGGTCTAGAAGTTGTAGTTTTGGGTATGTGTACAGTCTGTCCTGTAACACAGGCTCTCTGCTGCAACTATCACTTCATCGTCAGCATGGCAAAGATGGGATGAGGAATAAGAAAATTAATTCATTCACTTCAGACTATCAGCTGAGAGACAGAAGCCCCTGTAAACCATATTTGGACTTGGTACTGGACTGTTCTTCACAGCTGCCAAATACTGCCAGACTCTCACAAGTCCTTTGCGCACACATACCAGCAGGAAATAGAGTTGAAAATCCAGAAATGCCACTCAAATATTTTTAAGATTTGCTAGAATTTAACATTACCAGTCACTGAATTGAGAAAAAAATATTTTATTATTACAGACACATTTTTAAAATCCAAAATATACAACACTGTAACAAAACGATTTCCTTTCTATTCCAAAATGGGAAAATATTTTTTAAAAGCTTTGATAAAAGTAGAAGAAATCTGCACTACATTACCAAGGATGATTTCATTTAAAAGTGCTAGTAAAACACAGAGAGGGAGTTAAATATCTGTACACAACATTGTACAGTTTGTGTTGCTAAGGCCCTTTCACTAAAAGGCAGAAAGAGAAAAATAACAAAAATAACTATACAGCAACAAAAACCCAAAAGAGATTTCTGCCAACACTGGTGAACATGGAATTATATCCCAAGAAAGAGCTAGAGGGTTGGGTTGAGCAAAGAAATGAAAGAAAAAGGGTAATATATAAGTTAGTATATAAATATAAGGAGAACAAAACATTAGATGTTCCTGTGGATACCCCACAGTGTCCAGGGTGCTCTTAAGGTTTGAAAAATATTATAGAAGCAAACCACTCTGTAATCTAAAGCAAACATAAAACAAGATTTTTGCTGTTTTCCCTAGAACAATTCCGGGAATGTTGCTTATGTAGGAATAGAAATATAAAAAAGGAAGAAAAAAGTTCAGGAATATTCCAGTAGGCAGCTTCTGAACTTCTTTTTGCACATATTTGCTGAAGTATTCCCATGTGGATTGCTAGTCAAATTAAAGTATTTGGCTCACTGTGTTGAGCTTAGGTATTCCTCTTACAGAAATTGTCATTGAGAGACTACCAAGCCTTGCAAAGTCCATTGATTGCTAACTTGCTTGTGTTGTTCATGTGGGCACAGTGATACAGCCAAGAGCAGTCTGAGGAGCATCAAGGATTACAGAGTCCTGGGAGCAGCAGTAAGGGACTCCAGAGCACTAGCAGTTTTTTCATTGACCCTCCCAGACAAAGAGAAGATCACATTTGGCAAATAAACAAATGGTTACATGGCTGCTACCATAGCCAGGGTTTCGGTTTCTTGGGCCACAGGACTCACCTTGAGAAGTGGGGTCTACTGGGGGGCTGATGGGGTCCATCTGTTAGAGAAGGGGAAGAGCACCTTCGGCCATAGGCTTGCCAAGCTGGTGAAGAGGGCTTTAAACTCAATGTATCAGGAGATGGGAACCTTAATCCATCTTAGTCCTTCCACTCTGATGTCAATGCCAGCAAGACATGCCCAGAGCTTGGACTGGGATCGCAGGTTGGGAGGAGAACACCTGAAGAGTGGCACAAAGGAATTCCTGACACTCCAGCCAGTGAGTTGGCTTCATTGAACTTAAATGCCTTTATGCAAACACACACAGCAAGGGGAATGAGCAAGAGGAGTTAGAGATGGGCTAACAGGCATCACAGAGATGTGGTGGGATGGCTCCTACGACTCGAGTGTTGGAATGGGAGGTTACAGGCTCTTTATGAAGAACAGGCAGGGGAGACAAGGAAGAAGTGATGCCCTCTGTGTCAAGAACCTGCTGGAGTGGATGGAGTTCTGCCCCGGAATGGATGAGGAGCCAGCCGAGAGCTTATGGGTCTGGATTAAAAGGAGGGCAGAGACAGGTGACATTACAGCAGGGGCCTGCAACAGGCTGCCTGACCAGGAAGACCAAGCAGATGAGACCCTCCGTAGATAGGTAGGAGCAGCCTCACTTTCACATGCTCTGGCCCTGATGGGGAATTCAACCACTTCAATATCTGCTGTAGGGACAACACAGCAGAGCACCAGCAGTCCAGGAAGTTCCTGGAATATGTTGATGATAACTTTCTTCTCCAAGAAATAGAGGAGCCGACAAAGAGAGGTGCTATGCTGTTCTGACCGGCAAGGAGAAGCTGGTAGAGAACGTGAAGATCAAGGGAAGCTTTGGCGTGATCCTTATGGGACTGGGGAGGGTGTACAGCAACCTCATTACCCTAGGCTTCAGGAGAGCAGACTTTGGCCTCTTCATGGATCTGCTTGGTAGAGTATTGTGGTATAAGAGTACAGAGAGAAGAGGTGCCCAAGAAAGCTAGTTGATATTCAAGATCACCTTCTTCAAGGTAAAGATGCAAGATTTGTGTATCCTTCTGAGTAAGAAATCAAGCAAAGGGGGTGGGAGGCTTTCATAAATGAGCAAGGAGCTTCTGGCAAAACTCAAAAAGAAGAAGGAAGTTTATGTATTGGGGAAAAAAAGGACAGGCTACTTGGGAGGAATATAGGAATTATGTCAGAGCAAGCAAGGATGTGTGCTACGGTTAATTTAGAGCCAAATCTGGCAAGGGCCAGCAAGAGGCACTTCTTCAAGTACATCAGAATAAAAGGAAGACTCAGGAAAATGTAGGCCCAATGCTGAATGGTGTGGATGCCCTGGTGAAAAAGGATATAGTGAAAACAGTTATGCAATGCCTTCTTTGCTTCTCTCTTTACTGCTAAGGCCAGTTCTTATGAATCCCAGTATGTGAAGGCAAGAGGGAAAGTCTGGAGAAAAGACAACTCCCTTGGTAGAGGAGGATTTGTTTAGAGACCATTTAGGCAAACCTGACACCCACAAGTCCATGTGCTCTTATAGAATTCCCCTACGAGAGTTGAGGAAGCTGGCAGAGGTTACTGCTAAGCCAATCTCCATTATCTTTGAAAGGTCATGGAGAACACGACAAGTCCCCAAGGACTGAAGAAAAGCCAATGTCACTCCAATCTTCAAAAAGGGCGAGAAGAAGGACCCTGGAAATGAGTCAGTCTCTTCTCCATCCCTGGAAAACTGATCAAACAGCTCATCCTGGAGGTCATCCCTAAGCATGTGGACGAAAAGAAGGTTTTCAAGAGTGACCAGATTCACCAAGGCACAGTCATGCTTGGCCAATCTAGTAGCCTTCTATGGTGGAGTGACTGGCTGAATAGAGAAGGGAACAGTGGTGGTTTTCTGCCTTGACTTTTGCAAGGCTTTTGACAGCGTTTCCCCTACGTGCTCGCAGGTAAGCTCAGGAAGTGTGGGTTATCTGAGAGGATGGTGAGGTGGTTTGAGAACTGACTCAATGAGAGAGCTCAGAGGGCTGTGCCCAGTGGCACAGGATGTAGCTGGAGGCCTGTAGCTGGTGGGGCTGATCCCTCAGGGGTCAGTGCGGGGTCCAGTCTTGTGCAACGCATTCATCATTGACCTGGAGGCAGGGAGAGAGCGTACCTTCAGCGAGCTGGCCGGTGACACAAAGTCAGGAGGAGTGACCAATACTGCGGAGGGTTGTGCAGCTCTTCAGGGAGTCCTGGACAGGTTGGAGAGTTGGGCAGAGAAGAAACATCTGAAATTCAACAAAGGCCAGTGCAGGGTCCTGTGCCTGGGCAGTAGTTACAACATGCACCAGCACAGGCTGGGGGCTGAGCTGCTGGAAAGCAGCTCTGTGGAGAAGGACCTGGGGGTCCTGGTGGACAACAAGCTGTCTCTGAGACAGCAGTGTGTCCTGGGGGCCAAGAGGCCAGTGGGATCCTGGGGTGCATTAGGAGGAGCACTGCCNTGGGGTGCATGGAGCACTGCCTGCAGGTCAAGGGAGGTGATCCTGTCCCTCTGCTCAGCCCTGGTGAGGCACATCTGGAGAGCTGTGTCCAGTTCCGGGCTCCTAGGACAAGGCACTACTGTAGAGCATCCAGCAGAGAGAGGACTGAGAATACGATGAGGGAACTGGACTCTTACAAGGAAAGGCTGAAGAAGCTGGACCTGTTCAGCCTTGAGAAGAGGCAACTGAGATGGGACCTCATCAATGCATACAAGTGTCTGAAGGGTGGGTGTCAGGAGGATGGAGCCAGGTTCTTCTCTGTGGTGCCCAGCAACAGAACAAGGGCCAATGTGCATAAACTGAAACACAAGAAGTTCTATATGAAGATGAGGAAAAACTTACTTTCAGAGTGAAAGAGCATTGGCACAGACTGCTCAAGGAGGTTGATGCATCTCCTTCTCTTGAGATGTTCAAAACTTTCCTGGACACAGTCCTGTGCAATCTGCTTTAGCAGGGGGGCTGGACTAGAAGATCTCCAAAGGTCCCTTCCAACCCCAGTGATTCTGTGAATTGTTACAAGAGAACTCTCTTGCTTCTGTAATAATTTTTAGTAGCTTGAAACCAAAATATATTTTTAATTTTTATCAACCCATATAACGTGCTTTCTAACAGGCTGTTTTTCAGGTTCACATCTGATGGATCAGGAGCATGGTTTCATTTTGTATTTGCTTTTAACCAGAGGATAATCGAAGCATTTGTTCTAAAGTTAGCTTTGGTGTATAGGCTTTGCATATGCAAACAGACAGGAGAAGCAGGAAATTCTTAGCTGGATTTCCTAAATCCAGAAAGATATAGATAACAATTTGCCAATAAAATTTTCTTTTGTAAAGCATTTGATATGAGTTATGATGCAATACACTTATATTGAAATTTCTGGCTGAAAAAAATATTTTTATCCTGAAGCAGCAGAGGGAGCTATGCCGACACAATTAGCTGCATTCCCAGGCTTCCGCAACTGTGAATGGAGACTTTTGTTTGTGTGCTGCCTGTTCTTAACATCTGTAGAGATTGATATGTTTGGAATATACTAAACTGTGATACCAGCCTCAGGGAAGGGGTAGAACATGTGTCTGAGAGGTAACCAACAAGATGAAAAAACAAAACAGAACACCATGTTCAAATGCTCCTAGAAACTAAAATGCCAAGACGACCTTGCAGTTTGGTGGGATGCATGCTTTTCAGGATCATGGATATTTTTGAAAATGACATTTTTATTTCAAGAATGTGGGAAATTTCAGTCTTTACTTTGGGAGCCCAGACTGGCCTTTTTACCATCACCTACATCTTCCTACATCTTCACTGTGATAATGGCATCAACTCAAAAAGCTTTTGCTGTCTCCCCAAAACATATATTCTGCTGACTGCTCTGAGGTGTAAGCATGCACTGACAGTAAGGCACATACTCAAACATGTGGCTGAAAAAAGAAAGAGCTTAATTGATTATACTTAAGCATATGTCCAAGCCTTTTATAATTCTCCTTGAAAAGACTCACTTGTAAGCCTATTAATGCCAAGTGGTAAGTCCTTTGGGAGCTAAATATCTGGTAAAGCTTTTAAGTTTTACACATAGCCACATACAATCTTTACATAAGTTGTATGACTTTATATGTGTGTACCGATTTCTGTGTGTATGGATTTGTAGATGTATTTTTAAAATTCTCACAAAGCTGTGTAACATACATATTCCTCTTACTATCTTACTATCTTGCTTCCTGCCTGCCCTTCTATTGCCTCTCCCAGTTTGGAGACCAGCAACCACCAGGTGAAAAATGTAAATGCAAAAACAAACAGTGTCTCACAGAACATCACAGAGGTTTTGGTTCTCAGCTCAGTAGAGGGATATTGACCAAGGCAAAGCAAAAACTAAAGAAAACATAGCCCTGTGGAAACTATAAACTTTAGTCTCCATTCCTAGCCCTTCAGGGATCCTGAGCCAGCTCCTAAATAACCAAGTTTTCAAAGTTATTAAATTGGGAAAGGGAGGTGTACTTACTCATCCACAGACATCCATCTGAGCCTGTACTCTGTTCACTCTTGCACATTTTCATTGCAGACAGAAAGCTAATTTTGGTGGAGACAGGGAGAAGAGGTGCTAGGAAAATTATAAGTTTCTCCTTTAATGTTGCAGTGGCAAAAGTGCAGGTGAACAGGGAAAATATAGGCCACTTTGGGACTTGTCACAGAACCACATGTGCTGTCAGCTGAGATATTGTGTTTCAGTCTCCAGAGACCCAAGACTTTCTCCAATCGCTGTTTCCCATTTGCTGATTTGAGGCAGGGCAGGATCTGACCTGCAGCAGCAGGAACATCCAGGCTTTGGAGCTCCACTGCAGTGAATACTCCTAGTTTCTAATTCCCAGTGCCTGGATCTTTAGGTGAGTGGTATGTTTCAAAGCAGGTCTTGTCTTGACTCAGTACAGTTTTTTATCAAATGTCTGCTTCAGTGGGACACTAATTCAATCTGTTTATCCAGGAGTCTGCTAGACACCTGTGGAGTGTCTCCTATTTGCTTGTTTTCAAAAGTGGCAATCAGATAAGATAAATTAGGTTTTTGCCCTCATTACATTTGTATTTAGCAGTCAAATACTGCAGTTTTTAGTGTGTCAGATAAAAAATCAAGGTTTAATATGCTGATTATTGAGAAACAATTTTTGTCATAAAAATGTGTATCACTAATAAAAAGTACAAGCAAGCTTATCTATATAGAAAGCATTAGATTAGTTGAATTTCAAGTGCTTCTCACAAAGTTATAGAGGAGAGGCCAGAAAAACTGACTACTGACTTTGTATAGAATTATAAAAACATTGGTTTGTATTTTTGTTCAGTCACAACATTTTAGTATTAAATTATTTGTCCTTTTTACTCAGAACATTACAAAACCACAGAATGACAGAGAGGTAAAGGAGGGTTCCTAAGCTGTCTACAAAACATGTTTTCTGAAGCATTTCCCCAACTTCTCTCAAAGCCCAGGGGCAAGGTGGGGAAATCATAGAACTGCAGGCAGGGAGAGCAGCAGTGAGAACATGGGGACTCATGTAACCATGACTATGAGGGTGTTTTGATCCCACTGCAGAGAACCTGTCCAGCTCTGAAGTTCCTTTCTTCTGCATTATTGTTTTTGAACATTGTTCATAGAGGTATTGAAATGGAAGGATTGAAAGGTTGCCTCGTGCTTGACACGGGAACTGACCTGACGTCTAGCAAAGGACATATGGATGGTTTTCCAGTGTTGTAACTGGAGCTCACAGTAAGATGGTTAAAGGAACAGCTGCTTTATAAGTTTGGTAAATTTGTGTTGGCACTCCTGATTTCCCTTACCATCACCTTCTCTATGTGAATTCATGCTTTTGTTAGCTAAATCGGAAACCTCCTGAAATCAGAAAGTATGCAGCTTAATACAGGTTACCAACAGTGTGAATCCTGTTCCCAAACTCATCTCTTAGATACATCAATTATTAGTAGAAACCTTCTCAGGCTGTGAGAATCAGATGCCACAGCTCTTTATGAAGGCTTGGGTACTCCCTTGCAAATCACCTCACTTCATTTTAATGAAGCAATTACCTGTGATTTGCTGCATTGTAACAAAAGGTTCTGTTTGTGCAATTCCTGGGGTTTTTGAGAAAATATAAATGGTTTATAAAACAGATAGACTGAACAGTGCAGTTCATTTTAAATGTGTCCTTTAATTGTACCAAACAGTTACTACAGAAAAAGTCTGAAGCACTGACACAACTCACTACAGCTGAGATGCAGCGCCCCTCAGAATCTTTACCATCCAGTCAATAAACAAGAGATAAAATCAACAGCAAATGTCAACAGTGTATTTCCATTACACAAAAAAAAAAAAAACAAAAAAGCAAAGTTAAGATTGACATAACTATGTAAACATTGTTTGTTAATAATGGTGATAAATGCTTATGGGGCTTTTGGGAAGTGGCTAAATTCCTTAACCATCCATATCTAGACAGTCCTATAGCTCTGGGCACGAAATGCATGTGAGGAGGAAGGGTTCCTTCCTCCAGTGAGTAACAATGTCAGCAAAACCCATTTTGATGAACACCTTTTTTTTTTTTTTGTACACAAAACATCACCTATAGTCATTGAGATCTGTATTTTCCATCCTAGGGCAAGGCAAGCCTTGCATCTTGAAGTCCCTCTGCATTCTGCAGATCCTGTCTAAAGCTCTCAAATCTGAAAAGTTGCTCTCTGAGTAAAAAGCAAGCTGCAATTTTCAAGTAGTAACTAAAACTAGTAGGAGGAGCTTTAGCAGAACCAATGCATGTTCTTGAGCTTGCAATGACTTTGCCGTCATTGGAAATTCTGGTGTGCGAGATGGCAGAAGTCAAGCCAGGTGTGTCCTCTTTCTGGAAAGCATTGCTCCTTTAAGGTGACCTTTGCTAGAACTGAGGTTAGTTATGTTGGGCAAAGGTCTCAGGTCCTCCTTCAGAGGGTGGGAACACTAGAGTACAAATATGACTAAGTTTTGAGATCAAACATTAGCATACTTACCCTCCCCAAAAAAAGAGCGGATTCTTCACAGTTTACACACAGCTGGTCTTGATGCAAATGGCAATATGAAGATGAGTGTTTGCCTTAACAAACTTCAGGGATACTCTTTGCCTCATTTATGTGATGGAGATTGAAGCAGCATCCTTTGAAACTACTTGGAAACTTGTTGGCACAAATTTGTTCTTATTCCTAAATTCTTAGTCACTATGAATCACTGACTTTTTTTGACATGCCACAGCCTCACCTAGAAAGAGATTTATTTGTAGGCTTTAAAACAATGTATGGATGAAGAAAGGTTTGCTTATTTTTGTCAACTAGATTAGACTGTCAGTCAATTAGACTGAACGCGCAACGCATAAGCAAGTAGAATGTTCAGTTGTAAAGTTTGGCTGCATTCTAACATAAATATCATCTATCCTCCAAGGCTGCATTTTCAGGGGAAATTGGGATCATACCACATAGCATCCCCAATTATCATCTTCTCTTTATCTAGGCTTCTCAGTTGGGAATAACTCATTTTCATTAAATCACAGATCTGGCATTTTTATTAGAAAAACAATGAACTACTGTTCTGTGCCTTGCCATGTGCAATGGTTTCCTAGCTCTGAATGTGAAATAAAAGCATTCTTCGAGTTGGTTATAAAAAAGTTATAAAATGTTGGAGTTGCTGATAACATTCTGAAAGGGCAATATTATCCCAATTTTTGAGAGTTTAGCCATTTCTATTCGCTATGCTTCTCAAGAGCTCTGTCTACAATGCTATGTATTACAGGTGTTAAAGTACTAAAGCAACTTAAAGGCAGAGAAGCACAAACTGAGAGTTTTCCAATCAGGGATACACAATATAACACAGGAAGACCTGGAAACCAGATAGATACTGCTGCCTGCAGTTCAGGCGACTGTGGCCAGGTTAGGTACCTTCACACCACAGCACAGTGTTCAGGATATTTCTATGCTTTTCAGTCAGGGTGCCATGTTTTGAAGAACAGGAATGCTTCTATTTAATGAATTTTATCAGGATTTCTGGGAGAAGTGCTTCTTGTCCCACTGAATTGGGATTTCCATGCTGGCTCAAATTTTGAGTGATGCATTGATGCAGTCTATATTATGCTTACTGTGAATCTGAGGCAGTGGGGAAAGCATGAGAAACTTTCAAAAGCAAATATAAAATTTCCCAGTGTTGCAAACACTTGGGAACACAATGAGGACACGTCATTGCATTATTTGTTTCTCTTCTCCCTAAGTATTTGGTGTGCAAGTAATTCCAGTCTTATGAGACTTTCTTTGGAAATCCTTCTTTTGTTTATAATTGAACTTCACTACTGATACACGCAGTCAGATTAAAGGTTCATTAAGCCAAGTAGCTGTACTTTGGGTGATTATGTTTAATGAAGGAAATAGTAACACAATCCATACGCCAGTCCCAGAATTAAAGCCAAAGCAATATCCCAAAGCATATTGGATGAAGTCTCCACAACAGGGCTATGCCTGCTGATCCTGGACACATCCTCAGAAGATAGAGTAACAGGTTGAACTACTCCCTTTAATGTATTTGAAGGCCTGCTCTTTTTTCTCCTCCCATTCCTTTTGCATCTGTCATTTAAGAAATCCAGCAGGGCCCGGGAGAAGTTTATCTCCCTTACATATCTTGGAGTTTTCATTGTGGCATCACCCTGACAGATACAAATTATTTCTAACACCCTTGCCTCATCTGATGAGCTAATGAAGGTGGAGGCAGTGGCACTGCTGTTTCACGTGTTGAGATACCCTTCCTTCCTAAGATCCCTTCAGTCACAAGAAGTCCCTCATCTACCCCAGGAAGCAACATAGATGTGCCAAGTAACACTGAGAATGAAGAAAGAATACTTTCAGAAGTGTTGAGCAAGGGTGAATCAGCTATGGGTGCAGGGATTCTCATATGCTCTCCATGATAGATGAAAAAAATGAACTCAGAAAGTGACCGTGTTTGCCCAGTTTAGAGAAAATGTGTGAAGGTGCACCTTCCCTTCCCTTCCCTTCCCTTACCTTCCCTATTCTACTCTTCCCATCCCTCCCTTACGCACTTGTTCATTCCTACTT
>WBMZ01012428.1:52209-65674 GCA_013400975.1 Atrichornis clamosus
TCCCTTCCCTTCCCTTCCCTTCCCTTCCCTTCCCTTCCCTTCCCGAGAACATTAATTTTGAGAGCTAATAGTCTGGGGTTTTAAGCATGCTAAGCGCTTGGGAGTTAACACTGTCCTGGGCCTGAATCTCATAACTGTGTCTGACACAAACTTCTGTGATAAACCAGAGAGGTCCAACCTATCTCAAAGAGCACACATTAAACATATTGTTACATCTGTGAATTTCATCCTCCGCTGTGAGGATAAATAGCGTCTGGTGTCATCATGGTGATAATTGCATGTTTATGAAGCTTTCAGATAATATAATAATGAAAGCCATAATAATTGAGGAAATACATAGCAGTTCATTTTCAACCAATTTTAAATACTGTGTAACTACTGGAGAGTGAAGAAAAACAGGAGAAAGGGAAAGAAAGGAAAACATCAGAACTGGGGACAACTCCACACGTTGAAATGAGAGAGAAATAATGATGTTTTCTTTCCGCATAAACCAAGTTACTTCTCTCCTGAGTACCACATAAATCTGAGGTCTGGCTGTTGAAATGTTGATTGGGACCCATCTACAAAAAACAACCAAACTGGGGACTGAGGCATTATCTAAAATTTCAGTGCTTAATAAAGCAAGTTTAAAGTTCTTCTTGTGTAATTGTCCATGCAAAATATATACTGAGAATAAGAGCTTAATCTTGTTCCTTTTAACTTTTGAGATATAGATCTTGATAATCTCATATTTGTAACTAATACAGCTGTAATTCTGTCAGAAAGTTTTAGTGGTAACAGAAACCCCAAGATGAAAACTCCAGATACCTTATCTCCAAGTTGCATATAGTTAGGAGGACCTTGTAAGAACTGAAAGTGGAAAGTTTGTTGAAGTAATCTGAGTGCTGATTTAATGATAGTTTTATTGCTGCAGTCCTTCGTACAGACTTCATCTACAGAAGCTGGGAGATGTCCTTGAAGGATGTGTGGTGCACTGAGCAGGGATAAGCATTCATGTCTACCTGTGTGTGCTGTTTTGAACTCTGCTAGGATGACAGAAGCCAGCCTTGGCCAGTCTGGATCTTGCTCTAGCTCAGCAAGGCCAGCAGCAACCCACGCAGGGGAAGCAGCAGTGAGTTAGAGGCTGTAGCTGTGCCATGCCATCTGTGTGTCAGGAAATTGTCTTCCTGTTTCTAACATGGGCTGAGTTTGTTTCTTGCATGTGTTTATCTTCAAGGCATATGCAAACAAGTAGATCTGCCTTCTTGGGGTAACATTCACGTTTCCCTTTTGCCTGTGATCTGAATCATTGTCTCTGCTAAAGCAATGAGATGTCTTACAGGCAGAGGAGAGGGATATTCCACCTGACCTGCAACATGCCACAGGCACCCCCTGTCAGACACTGGCCTGGATCACCACAGTGTGCCAGCACATGATCTTCACTGTGACTAACACCGTTTAGAGCCAGAAAAAGAAGACATTTTCCCAGACTTCCTCTGCAGAGCTGTCCCAAAGCTCCCTGGAACTGGTCACATCTGACTCTCTGTTCCTCTGATGCTTTCACCTTGGCAAGAGTTTCCCAGGTCCTGTCCTACCATGTGAATGCAGTCCTCGGGGAAGAGATTTCAGGGGAACATGAACACATGCTGTTTCACTGAAGTTCCTGAGCCTGACTCAAAAATCGCCATTTCTCAGGTACTTTACTGCTGCATGCAGCTGTAGCCAAGGGGTTTTCCCAACTTCTTTTAGACCTGTGCCAGTCAAATAAATCTGAGTGAAATGCAAATAAAACTCTGCTTAATTTTCAGTGTCTTTTTCAGTAGATCAGACCTCAAAATTCTCTCACAGTCCTATACAAGTTCAGAATACTTCAGATTTATATTACAGAATCACAAATCACTTAGGTTGGAAGAGACCTCTGAGATCATTGAGCCCAGCCTGTGATCGATCTCCACCTTATCAACTGGACCAGAGCACCAAGTGCTATGTTCTGTCATTTCTTGAACACCACAGAGATGGTGACTCCACCTCCACCCTGGGCAGTCCATTCCAATATTAAACAACCCTCTGCATGAAGAAATTCCTCCTAATGTCCAGCCTGAACTTTCCCTAGCGCAGTTTGAGGCTATGTCGTCTTGTCCTGTCAGCTGTGGCCTGGGATAAGAGGCTGATCCCCACCTGTCTATACCCTCCTTTCAGGGAGTTGCAGAGACTGATAAGTTCACCCCCAAGCCTCCTTTTCTTCAGGCTAAACAACCCCAGCTCCCTTAACAGATCTTTATAAGACCCCAGACCCTTCACCAGCCTTGTTGCCCTTCTCTGGACACTCTCCAGCACCTCCGTGTCCTTCTTGTAGCGAGGGGCACTGAACTTGAGGTGTGGCCTCACCAGTGCTGAGTACAGGGGAACAATCCTTGCCCTGGTCCTGCTGGCCACATTATTCTTGATACAAGCCAGCAAGTCAGCGGCCACCTGGGCATACGCTGGCTCATGTTCAGCTGGCTGTCAACTATCTCGCCCAGGTCCATTTCCAATGAGTTGTTTTCCAGACACTCTGTCCCAAGCCTGCATGGGTTTGTTGTGGCTGAAGTGTAGAAGTGTAGGCACTTGGCCTTGTTGAACCTCATACAATTGGCGTTGGCCCATTGATCCAGCTTGTCCAGACACATCTGCAGAGCCTTCCTACTCTCCAGCAGATCAACACTCCAACCCAATCCTCTCATCCAGATCATCAATAAAGATATTAAACTAGTCAGGCCCCAATACTGAGCCCTGAGGAACAGCACCAACTGGACGCAGCACCACTCCTCAATGAGATTGACCACCCAGACAGTTCTTAACCCAGTGAAGAGAGCACCTGTCCAAGACGTGGGCTGACAGATTTTCCAGGAGAATGCTGGGAGACAGTGTCAAAGGATTTACTAAAATCCATATAGAAAACATCCACAGTCTTTCCCTCATCCACCGGGAGGGTCACCTGGTCATAGAAGGAGATCAGGTTGGTCAGGCAGGACCTGCCTTTCTAAAACCTGTGACAGCTGGGCTTGATCCTCTGGTTGTCCTGTAGGTGCTGTGTGGTCACACTCAAGATGACCTCTGTAGGTGCTGTGTGGTCACACACAAGATGATCTGTTCCATTACCTTCCTGGGCACCGAGGTCAGACTGACAGGCCTGTAGCTCTCCAGAATCTCCTTCCAACCCTTTCGGTAGAGGGGCAACACACTGGCCAACCTCCAGTCATCTGGGCCCTCCCCGGTTACCAGGACTGATGGTAACTGGGGGAGAGTGGCTAGGTGAGCTCTTCCACCAGCTCCCTCACTACCCTTGGAGGAATCCATCCAGGCCCATGAACTTCTGAATGTCCAAGGGGCACAGCAGGTCACTCACTACTTCCTCCTGGATTGCAGGGGGTCTATGCTGCTCCCCATCCTTGTCAGCCAGCTCAGGGGGCCAGTTGCCCTGGGGATAACTGGTCTTATTGTTAAAGACCGAGGCAAAAAAGGCATTAAGTACCTCGGCCTTTTCCTTATCCTTGGATATAATATTTTACCCCGGGTCCAGTAAAGGATGGAGATTTTCTTTGACCCTCCCTTTGTTGTTCTGAATTTATAAAACTGCTTTTTATTATATTTTGTACCAGTTTTGAGCAGATTGAATTCTAGCTGAGATTTTACCTCCTGATTTGCTTTCTACATAACCCAAAAACATCCTTATACTCTCCCTGAGCTGTCTGCCTCTTCATCCAAAGCTCATACACTCTCTTTTTGCCTGGGTTACTGCTAAAGCTCCCTGTGCAGCCAGGCTGGTCTTCTTCCCTGCCAGCTCATCTATTGGCACATGGGGATGGCCTGCTCCTGCACCTTTAAGATTTCCTCCTTAAAGCATGTCCAGCCTTCCTGGACCCCTTTGTTATTAAAAACTGTTTCCCAGGGGACTCTCTGAACCAGTGTCCTGAACAGGCCAAACCCCACCCTCTGGAAATCAAAGGCCCAAGTATTTTGTTAATCCTCTTCCTTACTTCACCAAGAATCCAAAACTCCATCATTCTGTGGTCACTCTGCCTAAGATGGCCTCCAACCACCACATTTCCCACCTGCCCTTCTCTGTTTCTTGCAAAGAGTAGGTCTAGTAGGGCACTAAGCTCAGTTACCAGCTGTGTCAGGAAGTTACCTTCCACACACTCTAGGAACCAAGTTAGTTATTTCATGTCCCGTGTTAGAAGAACAAAATTATCCATTATTATGATTAGAAGCCCTTGTGGTATTTCTGACCTTGTGAGAAGAAAAATTTCTACAGAGTCTTAGCAAATTATGTCTTTGGTTATTTTCTTAAATATAGCTTCAGACTAAATAGGCACTGCAAGAAGAAGTTGAAGAAGGACTCTTCCTGTGCTTAAGACACACATTATATCTACACCAGGAGCATTTTACTGGCATCAGTGTATGAGGAACACTGCCTTTTTCCATTCCTACACTTGGCACAAACTAGGATGGCTATATTCTAGTTTCTTCCAATCTAATTACAACTGTACTTAGGTAACTCGCAGCATTCTGTCAGTAGAGAGTGTTCTTCATACCCCTGGCTGAAACTGTGGCAAAAGAGCACAGCTGGTCTTGTTGAGTACTGTGCACATCCCTCATATGTCTCGAGGGCTACTTGAAGCCCCAGCATTTCTAAGCAACCATGACACAACTGTCTGCAGGGCTTGTTTTTCTTTTATGCTATAGTGTCATGCAAGAGGTAAAGAAAGAAGGCTATCCCTTTTGACTGCAATTTCCCAGTCTTAGTTTAGCAACAGAATGGGAGGAAGTCAGGGAAAAGATCTGATCCAATTGGGATTCTGAGTTTTTTGATCTTTCCTTGTCCTTGTTCCAAGTCTGTGCTTAACAGAGCTTACATCTCTAAGATAAGGGATACCCCAGATTGCCATGACCTCACATTGTACCTATTAGGGTCTGTTTCACTGTGTCCAAAGACTGCTTCATAAACAGCATCTGTGCCTACAAGATGTTCTGGCAGCCAGATGTGAAGGTTTATTCACTGGTATACATGGAAGACGTGACAGCCTCTTGGGATTTACAAGCTGAGTCATTGGATAGTGACTAAGAATGGTTATTCATCGGTAGCTGACTACTAAACAATCTTCCAGCCTTTTGGGACAGCACCCATCAAAGCTTTGCAGAAAGTTGACTTTAACCCCATATTTAGCTATCAGGTTTTAAGTCACATTATGAATAACATTGTGATTCAGATGTCTCAGAAATGTTCACAAAACTCTTACCATAAGATTTCCTTGTCATAGTTATTAATCATAACATTCCCAGAAGCAGATCCTCCCATGCACCATGATGGTTGAATCCAGGTGGTGGAAAGCATCCTTCTCCATCCATTTCCTAAGTAGGCAACAGAGGAAAAAAAACAAAAAAAGAAGAAACTTGCAGATACTTGCTCTGAATAGGAGTAGGGGAAGTTAGACAGGACTACTGATTGTGCCATGCAGCAAGGACGTTAATATTTCATAGCTCTGATCTTCAAAATTGAGTGATCTTCCTCTTACTCTCTCTGGAGCTTGTGTCTCTGGTGGAAGAGCTGTCTCCATATCCATGAGTGAAGATACAAATGTGCAAATCCTTCACCTTCTGCATACCTGAGGGTTTTCAAGGGTACTTGTCACAGAGGTGGTTCTGCTATGCTGAGCATCAGGCACTTGAGGATATGCAAAGAAAACTCCCTCCCCGCAACTACCTGCTCTGCATGAACAAGCCCTGTCTAGAATACTTCAAGGGGCAAGGACAGAGATTCTTCAGAAAGTTCATTGATACATAAAGAGGACTTTGCAAACAAGTACCACTGCTGTAGCCAGAAAGACATTTTTTTTCCAACCATATGCATCTCCTGTACCAGCATTCAAATACACAATTTGAGTGTGAAGCTGTTGGTGGATGAAAAGGGGAGAAAAATTACCAATTATTTTAATTTCATGCAGAAAAAAAATTTTAAAATTTAAGCTTCATTTCTTCTGAACTCCAGTGAAGAATTCTTTAAAAAAAAAAAAAGTGGTTTGAAATTAGAAACTCAAGCCTGTTCCTAAACCAAAGCCCTTACTATTGTACACTTTTTAAAACTCATCCTACTTGAAATTAGCAAGCCTCCTAAAATTACTGTCATGTTCACATGAGAAATACCTAAAACGCCAAATATTTGTGGGATAATTGCTGTTTACTTGACATTTGTTGCTGCCCTGAATTTCAGCAGACATATGCTTGCACAGTTCAGCCATTAAGCTTAATGTCAGCCACTTTGCAAAGTTAAATAATTCAGCTGTTTGCATTTGCCTACTAATTGCTGAGAGCAGCCATCCACACAAAGGATTAAGTGACTATTATTCTTCAGAATAATGTAAGTCTTTTATTCTGCAGGAAGTCTAAAAAATGTCATTTGGTACTTTTATGTATAGCATCTCTAGGAATAAGTTAATTGAGTACAGCAAGTTAGAAACATGTTTGGGCCTGTATATCAAATTCCTTCTTGATGTGCTTTTAGCTCTAGAAAAACATTTTGGAACGGAAGTAGCAATTGGCTCTTAACTTCCATCTACTACTGGTGAAGTGCTGTTACTTCTAGAATGAAACAGCTCATTTTAAAAAACCCAAAACAAATAAGCTGTCATGTCAAAAAGCATTTGAAAGTTTGCTGTAGGCATAAATGAAGACAGCAGACTCTTCTGTGTTAGGAGTGCTGAAAACTACACAGCAATATATAATCAAATGAATACTTTATGAGTCATTATAAATCTGTCTTGAGATAGTGCCTAGAAACTAGAATTACATTCTTCTCCTAAACAGTTTTAACTTAGTGGAGCTTATTGCAGAATTTTTACAAGCAGCTGTGACTTTTAAAAGATTTCCTTCCCTTTGCATTGATAACTCCTCCATTGAGTTCATTAGTAAGAAATCAAGGCATACATCTCAAGGCAGTAATTTTCAGACTGTTCTGTTCAATTTGACTAATCTGCTATGTATACATCTCAAGGGTTCTTTCAATGGTTAAATAAATACAGAGGCTTTCACTAACTCTTGCACTTGCTGCTCCGCAAGTAGCAATAACACTAATTTAGCAAAGGAAAAAAAGTTGCACTGGATTTATCTCTAAATTATTGGATGGTATCTCTTGCATACACAAAAGCAATTTAATTTCCTTTGTAGCTTTCACAAAGTGGAGATATCTAAGGTTGTGGTTCTTTGCTGCATTTTAGTGACTTCCACAGGGCCTCATAAGATAGGGGCTGTGTGTGCACAACAGGATGTGATGCTGTGCCATGACACTGGATAGCAGGAGATGCAGCTGAACAAGTGCAGTGCCAGAGCTCTACAGGTGACTTGAATTTGGAGAAACTCGCTTTCCAGCTGGGCAGGCCCCTGAGCTAGTGCTAGCTCAGAATTGGCTCCTGCACTATCACTCAGTGACTCACGGTCCTCAGTCATGCTTTCAGAAAGACATGGGCTTCTAAAGTCACCACTCACAACCTTTAGCTAGTGTGTGCTTCCCTGGGCATGTTTTCCAGAGAGGTATAGAGCTCGGTGCGTGGCTGAAGTGTGCATGCATCATGATCTCTGACCCTGCTGCCTTGTGCCAACACCTTTGATGCCACTGGCTAGTGCTACTGGAGGCAGAATGGATTCAGATAAATGGCTCAGGCATACAGAAGCTCCCAGAAGCAGATATCTCTGCACATGCTGGTGGCAATCAATCTCCAGACCTGTTTTGCAATTTCAGCAGTTACTTTGCTTCCCACAGCAGAAAGAGCACTGCTTTAGTGTAGCACTTTGCTCACCTTCAGGCAACACTCAGTACTGCCCCAATGTCTGAGAAGACCCTCCATAAATGTCACACTTTTATTGTTCTGCAGCACCAATGCACCTGGATTTCTTAGTTATCTCTGTACGTACCTCGGCAATAATTCATAGGACCTCATACCATAGAATGTCTGCTGTACAGTGTACATGCACTTGCTGCCATTACTTGCTGCAGTCTGGGGGATGCTGGAAAAAGCCTCTCTTCAGAGAAGCTCTTAAACATTACTCTTGGTTTGCTTTCATCCATGTAATCTACCGAACTTCTGTTATCCCAAGAAAAGGATTTTGGACTGTTAAGTCTTGTGTAATCTTTGGTCTGTAAAACGTGTTTTGTGCTTTCACATGTTTGTTTGCCTATATCCCTATGTCATGTGCAAAACTGGCCACGTTACCGTGCTCTGGAAACAAAACTGGCTCGGAGAAATGTATGTCTTATGATCAGTGCTGGTAGATTTGAAAAGGAGTTTGGAGCCCTTTCAATCCAGGCACTACAAACAGTGCAGAACTGAATTGTGCAAGAGACAGCTTCTGACTTCTGGGGGCTTCTTTGCTAGCAGAACTGAAAAGGTGAAAAGTTGACAGGTTTTATTTTATTTTAAGGTTACTGTCTTACAAGAGCAGTATGTGATTAATGAAGGCTTAAAGCCTGTTATAGGCGTGATCAGTCTATGCTGTAAATGGCTGTAAACAAAGCAGGAGAAGGTAATGTAGCTAATTCTAAGCCAGTGTTTATAAACAACTTGTCAAACTTTATCACTATTGGTTAATGTCCATTAATAATGTATTAATGCTTTATAAACTTTATAAATGGAACCTTAATATAGGAAGAAACTTATGAAACTTGGTTCTATGCTTGTGGTTAAGTACAGAATCGTCTTCACTCCAGGCTGCACAGGTATTTCCTCTAATGTCCAGTGAAGTAGTACTGCACAAACACTCAAGTTTGTTGGCCCTGATAAATGCAAAGCTGATATGCTGACAGGAAAAGAAAGCACATCATTCAGAATGTTCCGACTTGGTACCCACTTACTACTAATTGTATTCCCCCTGATACCCTGCTCTTATCCCTCTCCAAATGACTGGATGCTGCAAGGTTGCAATATTTGATTTTTGGTCCCAAGCCTCATGTTGGATAAATATACAGAGGTTAACTTTTCTGTGTAATTTTAAGTAGCCAGATCACACTACCTTTGATCTCCTAATCCATGAAGAAAGTAAAGTGCTGCTGAAGAGGAAATGATTCACTGGCCTTAAGCAAAGAAATGAACAGACAACCCTGTCAAGTTGCCACCAAGAAATGTTAGGCTCAGGTATTTAACTGGAACTCAATCCAGATGAATACACCTCCTTGACCTCTCCTTTCCATATGATATCTGCAGCAACAAAATTTAAACAAAAATTGCTGATGTCACTCCTTCTGTAAATGAACACTGCTTTAGTGCACAGTTCAGCCTATTGGATGTGTCATAGGAATGTGGCATTTTATAAGACCATATTCACTTCAAAAGTAGAAAAATTTTTAAAGATCAGGATAGGGCTATAATAAATACTTCAGGACATTAGGAAGGAATAAGCATGTTTCAAAATGTTATTTAGACCAATTTTTCATGTTTATTCTTTATAGCCAAATCTCCATTACCCGTGAGTTGATTACACGCTTTGTAAATTAGCTAAACCATGCTAAAAAATAAAAGAGACTTTTTTCTCCTTCTGTACATTTATGGGTAATTTAATGATTCTTTTTTCAAAGATAGCATGTTGTGCTAAAGCTATCCTAATTTACACAGAGTATAAACCTTTTCTTGAATCCTTTCCACACCACCAGCCTCCTATATCTGGACTATCCATCCCACCCTACCGCAACAACCTGTGCTCCTAAAGAGTGACTTTCATGAGGCAGAACAAAGACCAGACATCTGTACAGTACAACACACCTGTGACCTAGTTATGGAATTTCTTGTGGCATCCCACAGGCTCTAGACAACACTACTCTGAGACCCAACTTCCTTCCCTAGACTCCCTCTCCACTTATCATCCCATAAACTGGGAAGGGAATGACCACCTGAAAGGGAATGCATTCCCTAGGACATGTGGTTTTCATTTTCTTGTTTTTTTCCAGTTTGATGTATTTTGTTTACAAGTAACAAAGTTTTGTACTTTGTTACAAACAAGGCAGCATTGCTGTGTGTTAATGAGGCAGTGCAAGCTCTCAACACATGTTCAAGGTTAGCTTGAAATTAACAGATGAGGGACTGTATGACCCATTGAGTTGTTTCTGATGATGCAGTGTCACTAAAAGCAATGACCTGTACTGTTTGTCTTCGTCTGGCAAACATAGTCATTAATGTTAGACAAGATAGAGTGGCACTTCTAGACAGTAATGCAGTTTCTTCAAAAATGATCTGCACATAAAGCTTTACTGAGCTGTACCTAGTTGAGGAACACAAATGGTTAGGAGCAAGCAATACCTTAGCATTAGTGAAGCTAAAGGAGAAAAACAAAAGTCTTTTTTAGCAAAAAGCTCAAACTTGTGAGTAATTTGTTTTAATTAAAGTTTTATCAGAGGAACTTGCAAATTCACTGTCTTGTGCTGAGAAAGAGCATTGGGAAGGAGATACTATATGGACCACACAAAACAAGGAAATCGAAAGAATATTTTTAAATCATCTCAGTGGTTTAAGAGTCATTGCCAATATTTGGAAAGTGACAGGCTTATTAGACTAAAACTTTTTGCCTGTCAGTGAGACACTGGTTCCTAAGTATCTACAGATCCCTGTCTGCAAGGATATGAAATGGAGTTAGGAGGAAGTGTCTCCTGGTGCAGCAGAGCACCGGACAATGGAATGTTGGCAGGCCACAAGCCTGGACCCAAAGACCTTCCACCTCCTGTATGTCATCCCGCACTCTATGCATCAAAGGCAGACTTCAGCTAACTCTGCAAAAATCACCAGTTTACCATAAGAGGCTGCAAAGTGCAGCAGATGATCTCTTGAGTTCTCTTAGAGACCCCCTCAGGCCAAAGCAGATGGTGCTTGTGATGTATGAAGAAACTTTCATAGCATTTCTATACTAACTCATGGTCTGTCCAGTCCCTCGGGGTAAAGTGTCGTATATGGCAGTTTGGGGGGACTTTAACCAACTACCAGGTAAAGAAAGGGAAAAATGTGAAACAGTCTCTTTCTGCCTCTTTAATGTCTCTTTTGGTTTGCTTCCCTTTAACAGATTATGCTGCTTGACAATTGAGACAGCTCTGTTTAACAATGCCCTGGTCTGGTTTCATGGGAGATTTGCTGGAAACTGACACATGAAAACAACATGTCAGACAATTACACTCATTTCTGAATCAATAAAAGTTCTCCTTCATAAAAAGTGATGGGAAATTCTCCATCACTCCACACTGCTTTTTTTCATTTTCCCCACTGGTTTCTGCTTTATAAATTGGCCAGGAACACCTCATATTGTCCTGTAATGAACTCTCTGGTGGACTCTATTTGATGTGAGAATTAGACTTACAGGTTAGCTCCTTAATGAGTTTTATTTTAGACCTGCTGTTTCTATGAAAATGCAGAGCTCCACCAAGCCGCTCAGGTCTTCTCTTTGCACTGTGCTCTCCTGCCAGGCCAAGTGGCAAACTGTGCAAAGCCTCTTCACAGCAGTGCTGTGACCAAGGTCAAGAGCACTCTCTTTCCAAACAGGCAGGCTTTGGACAACGGTGGAGGTTGACCCTTGTAGTCTCAGTGCAATGAATGGGTTTGAAAACTGTTGAGCTGAAAAAGAGACTTTTTGACACCTTGCCCATTAACACAGGCAAAGCTGTTCACTCATAGGAGCAGCCTGGCAGCAGATGAGGAGATGAGAGAAATTATGACTTCTCTCTGTCATGATATTAGGGACAGAGGAACAACCTACATCACAGATCAGATGCTGCTTTGTACTCACAGTTTAGCTACAGTTGAGCATTGGTAAATCACAGAATCATGGAATGAACTAGGCTGGAAAATACCTTTGAGATCATCAAGTCCAACCTATGACCTACCACCTCCTCATCAACTAAACCATGGCACTGAGTGCCACGTCCAGTCTTTTTTCAAACACATCCAGAGACAGTGACTCCACTGGCCAGACGATTCCAGTGCCCAATCACTCTTTCTCTGAAGAATTTTTTCCTGATGTCCATCCTAAACTTTCCCTGGCACAGCTTAAGACTTAACATGATGCACTGAGGGATGTGTAGAACATACACTATGACAGTTCTTTAAAAAGCTCAGAAGAAACTTCAATGCAAAGAAAAATGGGTGGAGAAATGAAATTAACAACCTCCAAAATTTGGAGTACTTTTATGCTAAAGCCAGGACTCAATGTCTTTACACTTGGAAATTTCTCCCTTTCTCAAAAAGGACTTCTTTCTTTTTCTCTTTATGTTGTTAAATGCAAAAAGGAACTAACAGAAAAACTCTTTTCCTAGGTCTCTTACGGTTCTGGATCTGGTTACACTTGTGTTTTGCAAGGGCTATTTCTCTCATCCCAGGCTGAGTTCTTCTAAACCAGCAAATTACTGAAACTTCAGCACAAACAGAAAGCTGCATCACTGTGATCCTTGCAACGTTCTGATGAAACTTACGACATATCCGTACATTTAAGGAACATTGCTTATATTTAAGTAAGAAGTTGACAGTTTCCATACCAAACATGGACAGATTGTAGTCATAGTGCTACTGAGAGAAACATCTGTTTCTGCAGTTCCTGAGATCTCAGATGTCCTGTGGTGGTTTCCTCCACATCTACTGTAAAGGTCGAAGATGTGGAAGGTGGGGTTTCTGTCTTATTTTAGGGGAGTGTGGTACCATAAAGACAGCAGGGAGGGGTCAGGAGCTATAAAAGTCACATAGTTGCCTCCTAGTTGATGGACAATGCAATGGAAAGAAGAGCTGTGTTTCCTCTCAGCCACCTACACCTTCCTGTGATAAGTAGTCAGCACGTAAAGCTCTGCCATGGACTGTGCATCATAGGTATAAATCAGAAGTCCCACACAGCAGTACAAAGATAAGGACTTGATCCTTTTGCTGGGTTGCAGGAATGGTCATTTATCTGCTCTGAGTCTGATGGCAGGGCCTGAAAAACTGATCTTTGAAACACAATTTTCCAATTAACTTTAAAGTTTCCACCCACAACCGCCTCCCTTCTTCTGGAATTCAGTTGTAGTCTACATATAAACCACTAGGAAGTTAATTTCAAAGTGAAAGAGTTACCCAGTTTTCCTACACAGCACTGGGCTAATTCATTGGGTCAATCTCACTCTGTCACAAAATGAAGTAATGGGATGCTGGCTCTATCCATCATTCAGTTCAGCCTGTTGTGAAATTACCAGTTTTATTTCTCTGAAACAACATGTGCAAGGAAATGTGCAAGGAAATTGCATTGGTGCTCCTTGAGTGATCAGTGTTACTAAGTGGAAGAAATGAGGCAATATGGCCATTCAGTGCACCTTCCATTTCAATTTGATAAATTCATCCAAAGTATTATATTTTGCCTCTACTTTTCCAATTTCTTTCAAGACAGGTGCCATTTTCTTCCCAGGTTTTAAGTTAAATTTGTGCTTATTAACGTCCTTCTAATTTCCTTTCCTTTC
>WBMZ01012429.1:0-74737 GCA_013400975.1 Atrichornis clamosus
GCCGCGCCGTTGCCATGGCGACCAGCCCGCGGCGGCCGCCGCCATTTTGTTCGCCCCGCCCTCTCCGCCATGGCGACGGCGGGCCCGGCGCCGCCCGAGGCCCGGCGTGAGGCAGCGCCCTGCGAAGGAGGTGGCTGAGAGCTACACTTGCCGTCCCTCCAGCCCCTAGCCTAGGCGCACGGCTTGAATAACCCCTGCACACACAGGGCGTTCAGTAACTCCTCTGCACATGCAGAGTGCGCTGAGTGTCCTGAGGCAAAGCTGTGAGCATCACCTGTAAAAAAAAGCTCCCACAACCATGCAGCAGAATGGAGGAGTTTATTGTTTTCACACAAGAGCATAAATTGTAAAAAGACTAATTTAGAGCATGAAATGCTGCATGTGGCTGCAGTGAGTGTCACTAAGTGGTTGAGGGGTAGTCCAGGTGTGTGTGCTGGCAGTCAGGGGTTTACTCAAACACCTGTACAAGAAATGATAAAAAAAGAGACTAATGGAAGCATGGCCGTGGTATCAAGAAGCAGCTGAGGGCAGCCCAGGTGTGTTTGCTGGCAGACAGGTGTTCAGCCAAACACCCGGGCAGCGGCTCTGGCGAAGCTGAGGCACTCAGTGCTCGTGGTCAGGCACGTGGTAGCCAAGGTGGCTCCCAAAAGGGAACTGGGCAAAGAAGGCTCTGGCCATCTCATTGATCCTATTGTAGGCTCCCAGGGTCCGGAAATATTCCACATAGGACCAGAAATCATTGGATGAGAAGGGCCAGTACGGCAAGGCTGCAGCTTCCTGATAGAGATCTAAAAAACCCAACAAAAATAAAATACTGCAGATTACTATAATATGAAGCTTTTTTGTTGAAAGCTTGGGCCTGGAGCCAACATGGGTTTGGGGTTGTGGGTTCCCTTAGGGGGCTTTTGGGCTCCTCTGGCAGAGCAGAAGCAGAGAGGGCCATTGACCCCTTTCTGTGACCCACTCTGCAGAAAATGGAGCCAGTATTCCCTGCTCCAGATGCACCAGGTGTGACAGAGTGGGACAAGATGGGGAGCAGGAATGAAGGGACATGTCCACATTTACACCAAGTCAAGAATTCATTGGGCTGGTTTAATTTCTAGAAGGCTGCTGGCTATTTAAAAGCAAGGAGCAATTGCAGTTGAAAGCCATTTTTCCTCATTCCACACAATTTGCTTTCCCCAATATAAAAATATAAGGATTAAGGCACCATCTTCTATACTGTGCCCATGCAGCTGCCTACTCTCTCCACAGAACTCTCAAGGACTGACTCCATACTTCCCTGACATTTTCTGCAACTGCAGAGTTGTGCCTCTTCTCAGGACACTGTAGGAAACCAGCTAAGGGGACAGAACAGAAAGGCTTTGCCACTTGGGAGACAGCTGCTGCATTTGTGCCTGCTCTAGCAATATCAAAAAGCGTGTTATAGTCACTGAAATATGATTTCAAATTCAGCATGAAAACAAAATCAGTTCTGAAAATGCAAGAGCTGACCACCCTTGGGCCCAAATGGGGGCAAACACAGAATCAAATAACACCAGCTGAGACCACAGTCACAAATGTCTTTCTGTGCAGCGAAGCTAAACCCAGTATTTTGTTTTGATTTAAAGCCCATTTAGATAAATGGGAGCCATTCCACTGAGCTTGGGACCAGGGTCTTTAGTAGGAATTAAGAGCCTTCAATAATCCTGTTGTCAGACCTTAATTTTATGGAGCAAAGTTTGCAGTGTGCAGGCACAGATGGCACATAACAAACCAAATGAACCAGCCACATGCTGTCTGCAGAGGAGAACTCACTGCTTATACCAGCTGACCTCAGATTCACTTTGCAGGCTGCTGCTCGGCCCAGTGTGAAAGAAAACAATAATTGCTGGTAATGAGAGCACCAGGGCACTGCCTGAACGGGGTTCTATTTCTAAATTGACATGGGATCTCCTGACTGTGTCAGAGGTTGCCACAGAAATATCTGCTGTGCACAAACACAGATGATACATTAAAAAATTTTAGAACCATTAAAGAAATAGAATGGAGCATAGGGGGGAAAAAAAGGGTTTGAATAATAAGTAATCATCTTAGACCTTATTCTGTATTTGTACTGTTCATATCTGTTATATTACTCTCTGCATATTAGTGCACTGGATATGCTGCTGGCTGTCCTGCTGGTTAACTGAGATGTACACCAGCAGTAGCAGTACGTGGTTATTGCAGATACTTCTCTGCAACTTTGTTTTCAGACAGAATTCTGTCTAAAAAGCCAGAGAGTTTAACTGATGGAATCATCAGTAAGCCAGTGTAAACATCATTAGGGTGCTGAGGGTTTTTTTAATCAAAGGCAAACACAAATCCAATGGACTAATCACACAGAGTGACACAAAACCACAGGGTAGCTGTGCTAAGGGATTTATTCCAACATTTTGTTAATTGGATTTGTGGCAATTTGTAAATTTTAAGCTTTTTGTCGTGGAAGTTGGTATCTCTTGCCAATAACCAGACACACATACAGCATTATTGTTCAGGACAGACAAAATTCTCAGATATCTTACACATTTATAAATCTGGTGCTTTTCAGTTATGATTTTGTACAACAGAATTAGTGACTTGACTGTGATCCCTTTTCATTTTAAGGATGAATATACTAGCTCTATTATTATACATTAATATGTCATCAGTTATTGATAAATAAAGGATTTTTTTCATATTCACTATTCTTTCTCCACCAGAACTAGTTGAAAGCACTTCCATAATCCACTGAGGTTAGTAAGCATTCCTGCCAAAGTCACTGCTGGGCATCAGGTCTGGGAGTTACAAATGACTCTCCTAATTATTAGTGATACAAAGGAAATAAAAATACATTAGGAGTTACCATCTCCATCCTGAATGGATCGGGCATCTGTAAATAAAGAGGAAATGCATCAGTACCAGCTCCTGCACAGAAAGACTTTCTGTTAATGAAACATTTTTCATGTATAACTGCAAGCTGACAAGTTCTCTAATGCCTCTATATAGCCAAAGGATTTTTGTTTCTTGAACAGCAGAGCAAGGAATTCCCCATTTGCAATCAGTGTTGCAAACCAACTTTGGCTGTTAGTCATAACTCACAGCCAGAACAGTTGTGATTAATACACAAGTGATACCCAATATTAAGTAGAACAAAATATTTCTGGTGACTTAAAAAAATAAACAAGAGTAAATTTGGCAGTTATCTTACCTGTTAGCACGTTCATCAGCATACAGAAGAAAAGTAAGCCAGTAGATGTCATCTTGTCTGCAAGATACTGCTCGTGTTTCTGAAAAGTAATCTGTACAACTGAGGATTATTACAAGATATTAATAATTATGCAAACTCTATTATTTCTTGTTTTAATAGAAGAATACATTCCAAAACAGATTCTAATTACTAATTTAGACATTAAAAAAATCCAATTCCATTTCGTTAGAGCTTCTGAACTGCAACACAGAGTATTAAAAGACCAGCAGTCCTGAAGTGTGTATTGATATTTTGTGTTTAGGTGGCATAAATCCAAAAAGCACCTCTGAACTGACATGAAATGAAATGTCATTGGAAGTGTTTGGTTAATTTAATTTCACTTTAGAAATTACCTCTTTCTCTTCTTTTCTTCTTCTTCTTGCAGCTCCAAGTCAGCTACAAAACTCCAAAAGGATTTCTATCACTGTTAAATAGCAGTGCTCGTAAGGAAGGGTGGGGGGAAACGTCACTGAGTTACTACACCAATCTGATTTTGTCTCCTTCAGGTATTTCAACTGCTCACATTTGCATTATATTTCAGCACTGCCCATGGAAGAGGCAGTAGAAAGTTTCTGAGAGGAAGTCAGTATCACCTTTGGCAATAACACCTGTTTTTTTGAAGACAGAGGGGAAAAAAATCCAGAAGCAAATTTGGTGATTATTACAGATGCTGCCCTCCTGATTTTCTTTCTGTCCCTTTAGAAAAAGAGATTTTCAAAAATGTTACTTGAGCAAATTGCTAAAAGGATATTAAGTTCCTCTCCGGCTGAGTCACAAAACCCACAAATACTTGACACTGCTTTATTTTCTTACTTGGGATCTTTAAAATCTAGACCTGAAAGTGTACACAAGCACCAAGTGCCCTCTGAAATCAATTCGGTTACACTAAATAAAGAAGGGGGTCCCCAATGACCTCAGCCATTCTGATGGTGCAGGTGCCTTCAGAGGGTCGATAAGGTGCATTGACATGCATTTTCACATTTTGCTGATTTCCTGGAAAGATTCCTCTCCCAAGGCCAAGCAGGTGCTTTGGGTTCCAGCCCGTGCAGGTTGCTGAATGGATCCAGCACTTTGAGAAGCCTGGAGGGGAGACGCAGTTTGGAGAACGTTCAATTGTCACGTACACCTTGACTGATTTTCTTTTAGCACACAGCTCCCGATGGCAGTTGATGTGGCCAGGGACTAAGGTGTAGTAGAAAGTGTTCTGTGACTCATGGGGAGATGTGGGAATTTCCGTGCTCCTTGAAGATGTGGCTGTTCAGGTCATCTCGCCAAACCTGACAGCTGTTTCCAGATGGCTCCTCTGTTGAGAGGAGCTACTGAAGTGCCAGTGCAGAGCTCGCTGTGCATGTTTGTGCTGTGAGATCTGATCATACAGATGCTGATCTGAGCTGGGCTCTCTTGCTGGGCATTTTCAGTTGCCTTTAGATCTACAAAGTCATTTCTCTGTCTCAATTCTAGACACTTGCATTTCTCAATGGTGTGCGTGAGTCCTGGCACTGTTGCCTTTGCTCTACCACATACACCCATCTGCCACAGGAGCACAGGAAAAGTCTGTGTACTCACAAAGTCTTGGAGTGGAGAGATCCAGTGAGAGTCCTGTGAGTGGCCTTGCAGGAGGACCCAGCTTTGCTGGAGTTTGTTCCTATCTACACACAGAGTTAGACGGTTCTGCCAAGAATTAATTCAAGAAGTTCTAAGCAAGGGAAAAAAAGGGTGCTTTGTAGCCCACTAGGCTGTGCCAACTCTTGTGGAGGCTGAAAAGAAAAATATTATGAAAGCAGAACCTATTCCATCTTTGAAAGGCTTTAATCTTTCTGCTTAATATTTATCTCCTAGGCCTGTAGGAAAGCTCCCTACATCAGCCATGTTCTTCCAGCACCTCTGCCCCACTCACCTGGGTTGTGGCAGCTGCAGGTGGGAGAAGGCACCTCCTTGCTCAGTAGAGTCCTGTGGTGCGTCCACGTACCTGGTCCACACACCAGCACTGCCTGCAGAGCCAGACTCTCCCTTTCACTGCCTGGTCCGTACATCCTGTTCACAGAAACAATCAGAAACGCTGAGGTGTGCTAATATACACACAAAAGTCATCAGCTATAATTGAATAATTGCCATAAAGCTGCTTCTGTGCACGTCCATCCATAGCTTTTTGTTTTGCCAGTTGATAGGGCAGGTGTAGTTCCAAGTGGGACGTGAGATAACGTGTTTTGGATGATGACAAGGCAGAATAATGATGTTCCTGACACAGCCACATCCTGCAGTTCTCCCCTTGAGATATTAACAGTGTTGTAGAAGGATGACAAAATCCTAGAGGTTATCAGTGCCACAACACTGGATGATCTTGGGAGGACTCACGTAGCTATTGAGCTGACATACACCTTTACACCTATCTCCTTCACGCCTTCTTATTCTGTTTTCTTGAAGTTTGGAGTTCCCCGCTTCCAGAGCTAGGAGGACCACCAATCTGGCATTGTGTGACAGTCTTCTAACAATTTAACAAGCTTACAATTTAATTCAAATAAAAGTTTCCCACTTGCTAGTGCACATATTGGAAATGGAAATAAATTCTCAGGGTTTCCATGCTAAAGTAGGTATAAGAAATTACTAAAAGAAGATGAGAATTAGCATTGAAAACACTTGTATCCCAGGATACAGCCTCTTCTATCAACACTTCTGTTGCTATACATGATTGTCCCAATTGTGGTTTTAAACACAACACTGGACTAGAGAAAAACTGAGGAGTTCTCATCAGCTGCTTGAAGGACTGTGCCTGCTGGGTTCAGTGTGCCAAACAGAGCACCATGTCTTCTGGGGCCGGCCAGAGAACACACTGTGCACCGGCTTGCAGCATTTGTAACACTCTGCAAGCACATTCATTTCATCCTCTTTCTTTTCTTTCGGGCCTCTTTCCTTTTTTCAGACTCAACACAGAGGGCAATTAAAATAGCAGCACTGGATGTCCAGCACAAGTGCTGGCATGGATCATTTACCCCTCTACTAAGAGTTGCTGCCCTGCAGGCTTCTTCACTGCTGAGCAGTAATTGGAGATGCCACGTTGCCCACAAATGCAAATCTTGCTCAGCAGCAGCAACATTTCAGGAGATACTATAGCACTTAATAGGGCAGCTGCTGAATGAGTTCAGTATCTTAATTTCTACTCATTTTGGAAAGAAATTTCCTGCTCTACTCTTTTTCAGAACAGCCCATTAGCTCAAAATGCTGTTATTCCTGCTGGTAGCAAGGTCTTCAGGTTCCGTCCTCTAAAGTTTGCATAAAGTTTCTTAGATAAGGCCATTCACTCATAAAAACTTTGCTACATGGTAGAAGGGCTGTTGTTTTTTCCTGCCCACCCATCCCAGGAGGATTCCATCAATATGCACTGTTTGTAGATGGCTCTCAAAGCCAGAAAATCCCACATACAGCTGTGTCAGAGACAGAAATCAATCGGAGCACAGAGGACATTCCCTTGGGAATAGAGGAATGCAATTTGGGCAGCACAGTTGTTTGTGTGACTCGATGGGAACAGTCCTGGAGCTGCCAGCCCTGCCACCCTGCCTTCAGGTGGGCCTGTTACTAAGGGGCTGTTTTACCAGAGCCAAGCCCTGGGGAGCAGTTCAGCTCTCCTTGTCGATTAACTTGAAACAAAGATAAAGGAATACATAAAAACAAGTTTACAGATGCCTTTGTTTTCTCAATAGCTATATTACAGTGGTATCACACACAAAAAATCTCTAATCCTCCAGGCCACTGAAAAAAAACCCCTGTACATTGTTTTAAAACACTAGAATCTTTTCTATTTAATCAATAGGCAAAAGCTCATGCATGCAGAGCTCTGTAAGAACTTATTTAAAACCTAAATAGGACTCAACAGTTGCATCTGAAGTGCTTTGCCCTTAGTCTGAACAGACAAACTATTCTCCATAGGGCTGTAACAATTCTGTACTTCAGAAACAACCAATGATAGTCATGTACTGACCATCCCTAGAAACACAAGTGTTTGATTATTTCTTCCAGCAATTTATCCAAATAATATAGGTCAAAAGGAGATTCCTGTGACTAGACTATGCTTTGCTCAGACAGGTGTAAGAACCTCACAGTACCAACAAACTGAATAACAAAGTGGCCAGTGGAAGTAAATGTAAAATTACATACCTGTGTAAGTTTCTCCAGCTTTAAAGGCATGTGGTATCTGACTGTTCCCACTCAGCAACTAGATTTGGAGCTACAAAGGATAGTTCTGGTATAAAGTGCTTTAATGCTCAGTCACAAAAAGACAAATCAAATAAGAGAGGAAAAACAAAACCCATAAGACATCATCACTATGCCATTGTGCCACAGGTGGTCCCATTCTGAATATTGCCTGCATTTTTGGACTCACCATAAAGGAAGGTGATGATAGAACAAGAAACGATACAAAGAAAGGGGTGAGGGGAGGTAGCAGACAAGGGCGAGTAAAGGAGACTGGGACTCCTTAGGCCAGCAACAGGATGACAAGACCTTGTTTTCTACCAAGAGATGTCAAATTAGTCTGGCAACAGCTTGTTCAAAACAAAACTAGTGGGTTTTGATACAGTTAAGGTGTGAAATGTCTTGTCATGATGTATTATCAACTAGAGAGTGTCCTGGCTGCAGTGTCTGAGCCTGGCCTGGGAGCAGAACAGGACCAAGCAGCACTGCACTTCTGGTCTGTGTCTCACTCTCCTCTGTCACCCTCTGCTCCTGGGCCAGGTGAGCTCCCAGGCTGACCCTGTGATTGTTCGTAGTCAGTTTTACTGAAGTGTTACTTGTTTCCAGTTCTTGTGAACAGACAGCTTTCCTGCCAGCAACTGGCTTGATCATGTTGATAATAGCAGCCCCTGGAAGCAATTGAAGGGAGACATAGCAGGTGGATTTGGATAGTTAGAAAACAATTAACAGAATAAATGTAGTGTGATTAGCAATAGCCCAGTTAAAATGAACCACTTTCAGATGTACTAGAGCCCATTGTGAAGGTCAGATTTACAAGCCGTAGAGTTAACAAGTAGCTCTACACTTAAATCAATCACTCTTGAGCCAACAAGTAAATGCATCTGTTCGCATTCATTTCAGCTTATCATTTTAACATCTACCTGAACAAGGGTTATATTTGTAGATGCAGATGAGCTTCCAGAGGTTCACAGGCAGTGCGACACGCTGCAGCAGGGAGTGAAAGCAAAGGAGGGCAGCAGTTCCCCTGGCATCAGGACGAGTGCAGCTTGCCTCTCACTGAGGTGTTCATGCCAGGTATGCCAGTGCCATGCCCCAGGAGCATCCCAGTATCCTCAGCTCCTGCAAGGAGCTCTCAGCTCTCCCCCACTGTCCCTTTCCTTCCCAGGGCAGCACTGCCAGCTCCAAGCACCAGGTTTGGCTTTCTCAAGGGTCTATGTGAGGCTGCTGGCACAGAGGGCTGGTGCCCCTGCTCACCGCACACAGAGATGCTCCTGAGCAAGCAAAGAACAGCTGCAGGCTGACTTCTCCCCTCCTGTCACCACTGACACCAACAAATTTTTTCTAGCATCCATCTGCAAATTTTCACATGAATGACAGGAACCTTATACCCAGCCTTATAATTTGGCTGCCACCAAAGTAGATTAGGATTTGATAACATTTCAGACTATTTTTGCTATAGGCAAAATGGAGTATTAGATCCAACAAGTCCACTTGGTTTCCCACATCTTGTTTCCTCGGGAGACACAGTTGGCAATGCCTGTTAGCACCACAGAAGGTGCATGGCAGTGAGGAGCACTTGCTTCCAAGGAATTCTGCTGCAGGGAGAATGAGAGGCAGCAGCAACTGTATTCTAATAACAGTGCATCCAGGACTTGTACTCTCCCTTCCTGCACCCGTATTAGGCCTAAACTTGTCCAAGACACCTTTTTGGATAAATTGGTCAGTTCTTTGCTTTGGCCTTACTCAGCACAGCCACAGATGACTGAAGTCAGCAGGGAGTCTAACAAACTGGTCACCAAGTAATAGGTTTTATCCAGAACACTCAAGAGAGGATATATTTCCCCCTTGCCATTAAGGTTAGATGTATCTTAGCAATAACATCCCCTACTTTGAAATATACTCACATTAAATTGCTTTTCAGATTGATTGAATGCTCCAGCTACACTTAAGCTATTAAGCCATCAGAAGCTGTTTATTGTTTTCATTTCAAGAGATGTTTCTTTAAATAAAAGTGCATTAAATATTTCATTACCAAAGTTAAGATTTTAGTAGGATAAATAGAAGCTTCTTTACACTCAAGATCTCTTCTTCCCTTTGATTCATATGGCAAGGCTACTTCAATATCACCAGTTACACCTGTCCACAAGCAGCTCTGCCCTAAGGACAATAAAACTGATTAAACAGATTGATGAAGAGATGAGCTTGATTACAAAAAAATCCATCACAGAAGTGTGAGCAAGTTGCTAGTATATTTGATACCAGCAATCAATGAGACCTGTTAGGGGCTGTATCACTGTAGCAGCTGCCAGACCAAAAGCCACATAGGAAGGGAGCAAGTGCTGCACAGTGCCCTGCCTTGCTGGCAGTGACCTGGCTACCCAGCAGCAGGGCATTGGCCGAGGGAGACCACTGAACCCTCAAGAGATTGCTTCAGCTGCAAGTGGGGATGTCTATATTTGAAAGACTTCTGCCAGGGAGGCAGGTTCGATATCTTGATGGGTGTGTGACTGGGGAGTGCAGTCACCCTGCATGCTCACTGCTGGAGATGCTGCTCAGCACTGCAAGCAGCACCTACATCCGACTGCCCCTCAGCCTTCCAGCATTTGGTGAGACTAGCTCAGCTTGTTAAAGTTTAACAAGTGCATTGATGCACTGGGAGGAACAGCTGAGAAGCAGGGAGAATTTGGGAACACTCTCTTCTCCTGTGTCCTGTTTCCTCAAGGTTAGCCAACCCAAAGAGCATCAAATGCAGGTCAGGAAAGAATTGTTCTGGTTGTCCACCTTGCTGTTTTAAAGACTGACAGGGTGAAAACTATCAGTCAGTGTAACAGTGTTACAGCAGTTACAAGTGTAACAGCAGTTACCTTCCTGTCCCAGTTTTTCTGCATAACAGTGATCAGTGCTGATTCTGCTGTTGAAAGTGGAGAACAAACCCTTCACAACTGTAGGAGATTATAAATGATAGTTACTCAGATTACTGCCTTATATATTGAAGGCAGAACTTAGCCTTTTAGCTTGTGTATTTTAAGGCATTATTTGTTCTGATCAGGCAATTAGCCTTTTAAGTTAGTGGCCTTACCAAGTTGTACAAGCTACTTTGCAGAGAAGTTCTAGTTTGGACTGATGTGCTAAGCTCCAGTGCAGTTGAGCAAGCCTGAAGCTAGTACAAAGGGTGACAAATAAATTAATCTTTAGAACAGCATTGCTGACACTCAAATTCCTTGATACATACAGTTAAACACAAGGAAAGCAGTTCATGCCTGCTGCATTTATGTCTATATAGTTCATAATTTGATGATCACAGCCCACAGCCCATGTTTTACACATGACTTTGCAGTTGGTTTGCATCTGAACTGGCTCAGAATTACCTCACCATTCATTTTAATACCACTTTTGTCAGTGTTACTGAAGTTAAGCCAAATGCACAGGCAGGGCAGCCTTACCAGGGTGCTGGCACAGACCTCACTTCATCCGTGCAGAACCCCACACCCCACATGAAGTCGGGCGAGCTGCAGCTGTTGGCGATGTGGGTTCTGCATGGGACTCCTGTGTTCCACGGGAGCCTCCCCGGTGGGACCGAGCCCGGCCGGGGCCGCTGCGCGGGGCTGCGGCTCCCTCTGCTGTCCCGGCCCCGGGCTCCCCGCCCCGCAGCGCGGCTCGCACGGACACCAAGGCTGCCCACAAGGGCGGGGGAGCCAGGCTCGTCACAGATTTAGCATTGCGGTTTGAGTAAAGTCAGGGTAAAACTTCAGCTGCATCAGGAGATCAACAAAAAGCAGGACCAAAGTCCCAAAGTGATAACCCCATTTCAGCAGGCTACTTTTACAGATATATCCCAGTTTCTTCCTATACAAAAAGGAACCAGGAGCACCTCACATCTTCCATGCAGACATCACTCACCTTTACAGCAACAAGGGAGAAAACCACTACCACATTCCCCAGCCCCCTGCTCCCACCAGTTAGACTCCAGCAGCAATACTGAGCAGTGACTCACCCCAGCCTGCTGCAGATTAAAGTCCCAAGTATACAAGCAGGAGTCACAGAACAGGAACAGTCAAAACTCTAGCAGAACTAAAGCACAGCACTCCACCAACACAGAGACGAGGATTTAGGGCCCTGGGCTGAGCTTAAATGCTTCCCGGGACCATGGCAGGGGCGTAGGTGGAGGCTCCAGGTGAAGCTGCTCAGGGCCTTTAGGCTATTATTAGTGCCCTAAGGCCCCCAGCACCATGTTTGACTGTTAAAGGGAAAAGGAAAAAGTGATGAAGTTTTTCTAAAGAAGGTTGGGAGAGGAAAGGTGAGGGCAATCTTGCTGGCAAAGCTCTAAAGCATTCCTTGGCAAACAAATTCAGCTCCTGATATCGCCCATGTCTTCCCATGTGACCCTGGAAAACGATGGGGGTACTTACATGTTTATCAATACATTTAATCTAAAGTCATGCTCATATCTATCTTTAAACCCTTTAAAATGTGCTGAATTCACCTTGATTGGTGGTTTATAGTGTTGGTGGGAGCTTAAGACAGGAATAATGACTAAATGTCCTACCTAGGGACTGAATCAAGGTGATTTCTCTCAGTCGCCCAAGATTCTATGCCTGTGATCCCTCCTATGACCTTTCCGAGGTAAATGCTTGTGCACTGCATTAGAAGGCAACAGGTACAAAATACTGCAGCCAGCATGTGGTGGCTTGTGTCATCCAGCACTAGAGCTGGGCAACACTTGGGAGAGTTGGCAGAAACCGGGCAGGCACTGTCAGGTGTTGTTGGGAGACAAGGGCAGGAGCTTTTCCTTTAATGCTCCATTCTTGCCAGTGCTTTGATTTTCCTGGTCTGGGCAACACGTGGCGTGGTGGTGCATCCCAAACCTCCCTTCCCATGGGCACTGTCTTGTCCCTTTTTGTGCAAGGCAGCTGCTGCCCAAGTGCTCTGCTCTCCTTTTCCTTTAGTAGAGAACGGGCCCTGATAAAGGTGTGACTCCTGTACCAGCAGCGCGAAGTGCAGCTGTCATGAGAGAGTGTTTTAGATTGCTCAAAGAATCACTGGGGAAGGTATCAGCAAAAGCAGGTTTAATAGTAAAGTGAAAACGTGACAAACTTTGTTGACAAGGTTCGCACTACTGCTTACTAGATGGTTAAAGCACACAGAGAAAAATAAGACTGGAAACTAAAATCAATCAATCTGAAACTAAAATTGACCAAAAATTATCAGCCTGGAGGATGGGGATGGTAAAAGGGTAGGGATGAAATGGAATGAGACCCTCTTGTTGAGTCATAAGATTCAGAGTGGACCTCCTTGCCAAACTTAGCCCCAGACTTAACCAACAATTTAGGCCTAAGGGGTTTAATAGCACTTAGACTTAACAGCACTTAAATGAGGGTGTAATTTAAACAATTTAACAAAAGATTCTTATAGCATTTACTAGAGCACAACAGTAACTCACCTATAGGCCTAACTTACTTATGCCTCTAAAGTACTTAAGAATCTAGCAGAACAACATTCACTGTACATTGGCTATAGCATGTTCACACTCAGACCTAAAGGAGTGTGTTCAAGGTAAATACCTGTGAAAAATTCCCCTCCAGTTGGATGCCTTTGCATCTTCTCAATGGGCAAAGGGTTGAACCTCCAGGAGTGGAGCTATGGGCTCAGATTCTGTTGTTCAGTGCTAGTCCTCCAAGAGCAGCAAAGTTGAGAGTTCTTTAGCTCTGAGAGGCCCCACTCAGAGGGAGGTGCTGGTCTCAACCCGCTGTGGTCCAGGAGAGCTCACTTTGGACCGCTGTTTATAGGGCTGCAAGAGGGTGGGCTTTAGTCACAGTAACTTTCCATCCTGGCTGCAATTCAGGTTTGTAAGTTTCTTTCAAAGTTTGATAACGAAAGTGTTGTTCCACTTGTGTTGTTATTCAGATAAGAAAAATAACTTTCCAAGGCTGTTAGTTAGAACCAGGAGCTTGTTAGACAGCAAGTTCCTGAGAGCAGACAGTGCTTCTGATAAGCTCCAGAGGAGCCGAGCCCGGTGCTGTTTGTCAAGGCCAAGGCCTAATGAGCATTTCTGAGACGGTAGCGCAGCCTGAGAAGCTGGGAGGATGCAGCACCACAAGAGTGCTTGGGTCCTGACAGCTGTGACATTTCACAGCTTCAGACAGGAGTGTGTACAAAGGCACTGACCCACACGGGCCAGGTACAGCTCCCCTCTGAGCAGGGCTGCACCTGCACTCTGGTGTCACCTGCCTCCACATGTCACTGTGCCCTCCCAGCAGCTCCTCGGCGGCCTGGCTTGTGCTGTGGTCCCCGTCCACCACCCACCTGAGCCCACCCTTGAGTGCACTGACACTCCTGTTCTCCCCTCAGCAGCACCCCAAAATGGGGACTGGTAACAAGTGGGGATTACTGTTTTTGTAGGCTGGCCGTGCTCAAGATCCAGTAGAATGAGGGTCTTAAGGGAAAACAAAAAAAGGGACTTTGGGAGGCCATTTCTCACCATACTTAATAAATGGGGGTATCTGTCACCATATGTATTGGTTAGGCTTGTTTCCTGATTGCTAGCTCAAGGCCTGGGGTCCTCTGTAAACTGTGTGCTTCCCAGTGTTTGTACATCCCTGCTGGTGTGTCTGCTCCTTTCACCACTTCCATCCTGGGAGAAGGCTGTCCACCAGCAGGTATTGCCAAGATTACTCTAAACCACAAGCTTCTCTTTTTCAGTGTAACCAAACTGTTACTTTCTGTTAGTTTCTGACTCCTGCTGAACAAGGTGCCAGAATAACCCTCAACCTTTGTAGGAAATGTCCCTGCTCATTATGCAGCTTTCCTTTTGCTTAGCCTAGGGGCAGAGATCTTTTGTTTTCCTCTCCAGTCCCCAGTGTCCTTCCTCTCCTCATTATCGAAAATGCAGGTATGGGAGATAACAGAGTCTCATCACCTTCTCACTGCCTGAGCCAGCACAATTCCTAATCCCTCTCAAACTTCCAGGGAAGCCAGAGCCTGACACATGTAGTCCACTCCTGACCTCGCCAAAACACTGTAGACGTGATTAACTATCCCCACCATTCACACCTCCCTCCCCCAGCCCTCCACTCAGTCAGAACGGCCAAAACTGCTCCACAAACTGCTCCACGAACTGCTCCACGAACTGCTCCCACTCCTGTCCGTTTGCCAGCAGCTTGTAAAAGTGAGCCCACCCTCGCATCAGAGCTTTTTGCCTTTGCTTTGAGCCAGGCCCACCTCTCTCCCTTTTTCTTGTTCTCACGTGCTTTTTAATGCTTTTATCATTATGCTGGTGATAAGATGCCCATTTTCATCTGCGTGAAACAGGAGGACCCAGCAATACAGACTATAAATCCTTCAGCATTAAATATTTTTCACTCTGTTTGTGTATGAGCTTGTTTGCATGGTTTTTTTCTTCCCATCTGGAAGAGGCACAGCTGTTATTTTTGTATCAACTCTGAGGCAGCTAATATTTTAAATATTGCTTATTAAAAAACAAAAAAGGAGGCAAGTGTGGGTGCAGCAATCTTCTGGAGGCTCACAGGGTTACGTTTTAAAGTTTGCAGACATCTCCATACGTAAACTTTGGCCTCGTTGATACAGCACTGCCTTTTTTCTGAAGCCCTCAGAATGCTCTGGAGATACAAGAGGCTGGCTCTGACCTTGCTCCAGCACAGCCCTTACGCACGTGCTTTACTTTAAACGCAGGCAGAGGGACTTGCTGGAACTGGTGGGCGCAGGCCAGGCAAGAAACATGGGCTCTAAGTGCTCTGCTGGGCTGGGGCCAGAGCCCAGGGCCTGTGAGCATGGAGCCAAAATTAATTCAGGCTCACGGTGCACATTGCTGTGAGAGCTGCTTGAAATGGGGAAACACCGTTCTGTGAGAAATTCTGTTATTTGAAATTTTTTTGCTAAGGGCAAAATGAATGCATGAATGGAGGCTTTAAATAAAATAAAAGCCTTGTTTCAGCTTTAAAATAGAAATTATTTAAATGCGCTCCCCCTCCTTCCCATTACCTGCCGCCTTCTCTTCATCCTTAACAAAAGATGAAAAAGAAATAATAGGAATTGTACTATGGAAATAAACCAGGTTTAATGTAAAACCCTTGACCATCCTTATCTGTTCTGAAGCTGTGAAAGTAAGCTAAGATTATGCCAACATATCATCCCTTTCAGGCTCTATGTTTACATCACAGGAACTTAGAAGATGATTTATGGAAAATAAAGAGGAAGAAAAGCCTTGCTAAGAGCAGGTGAGGCCTTTCTGAGAGCACACAAGTGTGTAAGGCAGGTGGCAGCCGGGGGGAAATGGCCAGGTTACAGACACAGGGGTGAGGTGGGCACAGCTGCCAGAACTGGGAGAGAATGCAACCAGCACAGCAGTTCCCACTGCAGTGTGGCCATAAACCCTCATTTCTTCTGGAAACAGCTCCACAGCGGTCCAAAGGCAGGCAGAAAAGGTGTGAAGTGCTTAGCTCTGGGTAACGGGGCAGGCAAGAGCTGTTTCTGACATCCCTGCAAAGCAAGTAAGCTAAACACACATGCACATGCCTGATTGCCCAGGGATGGGACACCTGGATGTTTCAATTAAGTACATGTTTTAATGTCTACTGAATCACGGCTTCTGCCGGGACTTGAGCCAGAACTTTAGCTCTCCCCTGTCTTCACCCTCTGTGACATCAGGTGCCTTACCCAGATGATTGGTTTTAAGCCTTCCAACAGCTCCGTTCAGTTCCGTTGGATTGCTCCTGCCTGCCAACCCCTTTCAGTCAGCTGTGCCAAGCTCCAGCCAGGGAGGCTGGTAAAGATGGCACTAAGAAGTGAAAAAACCAAAATTCAGATGAGACCCGAGAGAGCCAGGCTCTCTTTTGAGTTCTATCACAACTTTCCTGGGTCACCACAGGCAGTTCATGCTACTGCTCCTGGCAATGAGTTTGCATCAGTGTATGTGCTGCAAGATGATGAGCACGGCAGAAGAGGCAGGAATTAATAATGCAAGGCAAGGGCAGAGCCAGCAGGAACCCTGGGTGGGTGTGATGGTTCTAGTCCTCGGTCTGATGTGGAGGTCTGTGCTACCCTGTAGCAACCACACAAGATTATTTTTAAGGTACTTTCTTGTTGCTTTAGGTCAAGGGTTGATGGTGTACTGAGAGGAGTTTCTCTCAAGTTCTGCAAGGGCAAGGGGAAGCAACCATGAACGTGATAAAAGGCCAGAGAAGGACTAAGCCCCTTGCTGGCTTCAAACATAAACGCATCCTTATAAAAATAAGGCCATTTCCTTGTAACTGGAGCGTGCAGGAAGTTTGCTTTTATAAGTAGAAAACAGAACCTGTTCTTAATGAGGAACACTTGTCCATGGTCAAACATCTTGTCAACAATGGTAATTCTTTCAAGTTCCTCTGCGCTTGTGACATCCCAAAAGAATTATCTTCTAAGAAATATGATCAAAAAGTCCATAAAACCCAAACAAGGAATTTACTGGACAAGACTTTAAGAGCAGGAAATAGGAAAAAAATGAAAGCATAGTTAAAAAAGAAACCTACCATAAATGCTACTGAGCCATAGCAGCAAAAAATGCTGTATTGATGCTGACATCAATTACTTAGGGAAGGCTGGGAAAACCTTCCCAACAGGAATACATATGCCTTTCATTATCTCCTTCAGCCACTGAAGAAGGCTGAACACCCCAGTGACCGCTTGTGTCCTCCTGATGCTGATGTGCCCAAATTTGGGAACTGTGCAAAACCAGTCTGAAGGTGTGTCTAGTGCCAAAGCCAGAGAGGACCAGTCAGAGCTTCTAGGCAGGTTTAGGAACTGTAGCTTTTCATCCAAAAAAGTTACACACTGAAAGTTCAAAGTACAAATGGGAACTTAAGGCAAGGGGTGCAGGGTGGAGGGTGCACTTAAGGGGTGCAGGGCAGAGCCCCCAGTTTGTGCCCTGATCCCTGCACTCTTCATCCCCTTGGGGAATTATGCAGCCCTTTTGCTGTGCCACCCAGGTAACCCACATCTGCGGGGCACAGAACATCCATAGCTCCCTGTCTGTGTTAGTGATGTAAATCACAGGGCATTTTCTAAGTCTGTGGTTTCATGGGTGCAGGCTACAGACTGGAAAGAAGAATGTTGTCATGACATATGTGGGTGAAATTGGTAATGGGCAGGGTACTTTCAGAAATAATCTATATGATTGATTCTCAAAATTCAACATATTGATCTGCTATTCTCACAGAAACTCCTTTTCAGACCTTAACTCTGCATAAGACCTGCAGAAAAAGGGTAATCTGTGATGCCAAACAAGTGGCTGTGTAGAGGTCTGGAGTGTGCTGCCAGCATGTAACCAGTTACATTTGGGGACTGTGCACTCAGAACTCGGCACCTTCTTAATTTTGTTACTCCCTCCTATCTCCTTCCCTGACAAAACCTCATCATACTGAGCCAATAGATTTGCCATTACCTTTGCCAAGGCAGGATTTCACCTACTGTATGGGTCCAGCGCTTAATTCCATACCTGCTGCCCTGGCCAGTGCTCCAAGGCATGCTTTTATCAACAGAAGCACCACCAGTGCCATGGCTGTTTGCTGAAGTAATTTAAATTAACTCCATAATGCAGTTCAGGGAGGGAAAGGTAATACAGGTTGAAGGTTGCAGCAGCTTGATCCAGTTCAGCTACAAAAATGACAGATGGCCCCGTCTGACTTGGAACTCTAGGAAAAGTGCTGTTCCTCGTGTATTACACTGAATCAGCCTCATTATTATTTCATGAGCTAGCTGGCCACAGTGTCACCGTGGATAAACAAACACGGGAAAATCACTCTGGCCACTTCTCAGCATCTTATGCTGCAAACCATTTGTGAATGTAAATATTAAGGGTGGGAAAACCTCAAAGTCTCTGACCCTTATTTCCAAGATCTGTCATCTTACAAGACTTGGTTGCATAGTGAGACATTTGAAACCTTGACAACTTGGCTTCAAAAGTATTTTTTTAATATACATCATTTTCCTGTCAGTGAGTAGGAGAGAGACAAGCCTCTTCTTCAAAGCACAGTGCAGGATAAAAAAGCACCTCTGTAACCATGGGAAATTGTAGACCAAAATGCTGCTTTGATTTAAATAGTAATAACTGTAATATTAAAATATAGAATAGGCATTTCTATCTTTAGTCATCTCCCTGGATCTATGATGGGGCTTATTCTTGTCGATGTATTTATGCACAACTTAGACACATTTCCCTGGTTTCACCTAAATTGCTGTGTTCTGCTTCTCTTTCTTTCTATCTTTATGCTTCATGCTCTTATTCAACTGCTTTGGGGTGTAAAAATATATATACCTGTGTACAAATCAAATCTTTTGCAGCTTTGGTTCTGCTTAGAAAAATTGAGAGCAACAGGAAGTTACACATTTCATCAGCAACTGGCAATTTGCCCCAGACCTCACCCAATTTGGAGCATGTGTCTATATGGTAGGATCCTCCTGGAAAGGACACTGGACTGGGCTGTAGCAGTGACATGCTCCGTGTGTCTCCCGTCATGGGAAAGGCACTTTTTTTAGCCTGGTCTATCATCACAGCAAGTAACATGTGCCACAGTCACAGATCCAATCTGGAAACACATTTGGAAGCTGCCAAACTGTGCTGCATTTCCTTGCTTTCTACTGGCAGTCCTGGTTATGTCCTGCCTATGTGGGACACTTGAAGGTCTTATCTGTAGGAAGGCATTTCCTGCCACCATTTATGATCTGGTCTTGAGAAGGAAGGAAGGAATAGAAAGAAAGAAAGAAGATAAAAATTTTACACACTTCAAAAGTCGATGCATAGAAATATTCACAATTAATAAGTCTTTGCAGAATTGAGACCACTTGGGGAGATGCACTTCTGAGCATTTCTTCTTATCTGCTGAGGATTGTGGTGTGACATGGAGAAGTAATTTAGAGACTCTAGCAGATGGCTGAAGGCTGTTCATTGAAGGAGACAGCTAGCATGTAAATACATAGCTGTAGTCCTCCCCAGCCGCCAGGTCTGCTGTGCTCGTATGGGATGAGCCGGGGAGGAAAGTGGCTGCTCTGCAGCAGCGTAATGCTGGACAGCTGTGACACAGCCGTGTGGAGAAAATGGTCAGGAATGGTCTATCACCTGAGCTGTTCCCCTGCTCAGGAAGGTTGTGTGGATGACAACATTCAGGAGTAAACTGAGCCCATACAGAGAAGAGCTGTGCACATTCTCCTATTGCTCAGTCTGTGCTTTGGGCACGAACGAGCATCCAATGGCACAGCAAAGGGCAGGTAGGGCAGGCGCTGCTTCATCAGCTCCAGCACTACACAGTGTGTTATCTTACGCCAGACACAGCAACCCACGTGGGCAGCGTGGTTCAAGTGCAAGCTGGAGGCACGAAGCTTGAGTTTCCTCTCACAAACATTGGCTCCATGCTAGCACTGCTTCATCGTCTTCAGCGCAGATTCACACTGGTTTAGATTGGCAGGAATGAGATTGGAGAACAGCTCTCTTCCCCAGATGCACACAGTGCCTTTCTCCTGGGTGTTTGTCAGGCAACAGCATTTGTCCTGAGCCTCAGAAAATGCCTGTTCTCCCAGAAGAACATGGTGGCCAAGGCAGGCACAGAGCAGAGAGGCAGAGCAGACACTTGGAGGGGTGCGTTCCCCTCAGGGAGGCAGACATGGGGACAGATGGCATTAAACTTGCTGCTGCACTGAAGGCAAAGGAGTCGTGCACAGCAAAGCCCCTTGTGAGCCGCTGCCAGTGACCATGGGCCCCAGGAGGGAGTTGCATTTTTACCTCCTGCAAGATTTCGCCTGGTGTTGCTGCAGAGACCCTGCAGCTGCCAGGCACCCTCTGCCCTGAGGGTTTCATGGGCTTTTTCACTTTTAAAGCCTGGCCTTTCTGTTCACCTGCCTTTCCAGAATGTGGTGGGTGTCCAGAACATCCTTACTGGGCTCACCATGCCCAACATATGCTCCCTCTGAACTCAAGCTTGTAATGAAATATTTTCCCCCTCTACTTTCAGGCAAAAGGCTGGCCGTGACCCAGTTCCCTCGGTGGGAAAAAGGATAGGAATCACTCTGTTTGTTGGTATGGAGAGAAAATAGCCTCTGAAGCAGGAGCTGTGTCATTAAGTCTTTCTGGCTGTAATTGACACAATAGGGTCCAGGCCTTGGTTGTAATAATTCTCCCAAGTCAAATTCAGAGACTGGATAAATGCAGTTAAAGAATTAAGCTATGATTTTGGCTCCATTGACACAGAAGGAATATTGAGATGTCCAACAGATCGTTTAAAACCTGTTAATTTTGCATAATCTCAAAGTGAGTTATCTCAAAGTACAGGTATTTTTCTGTACAGGTATCTCAGGAACACATGTTTCTGCAAGAAAGTGGCTCAGCATTTCTGTCCCCTGCTATGTTAATCACAACCAACTGGTATCTGAATAATAAAGCAAATCCCCCACAGGATAAAGCTGACGTATGAGAATTTGAATTCGGCTGACCTGGAAATATCTCAGTCACGGATTTCACAAGCTGCATTGTCAGAATAGGGCAGAGATAATTGTGGCTCGTACTAAAGGGCAAGGAGGACAAGAAACCATGGGATGGTGAGCATGAAAATAAATAGCCCTCTGTCATGAGAACAGCCCCATAGAGGGATGCTGATTTTGAGCAGGAGAAATAAATCAGTCTGGGAGGACCCTGGTTATGTATCAGTTCTCCTCTTCTCATGACCCCCAGAGCTGCTCTCTGGGAAACCTCCTGCTCCCTGGCCCCCCAGCCACCCCCAGCTGGGGCTTGAGAAGTCCTGAGGGCAGCCCCTTGCTGTGCTGAGCAGAACGAACCCCCTGGCACATCCCTCCAGGCCTGCCTGTGGCACGGGCGGTGAGTGCTGGAGGACACCTGGCTGGGCGGAAGCACGGAGCTGTGGGCTCTGTCCAGCTCCACAGCACTGGGGTGCCAGGACACTGACAGCTCCCTGCTCCTCCCCAGCACTGTGCAGCTGACAGCACTGAGCTTATTTTGGTGATCCTGTCTTGCCTGCTTCCCCCAGGGCAGGCTGAGAACTGAGGCATGTGGTGACCACGGCTGTCAGGCCCTGGATCACGCTGAGCCACTTGAAAGCTCAAAGCTGTGAACCCCCCGTCTCTGGTCCTTGTTTGGGGACTGTTAATATCTTTGTTTTTCATTTTTTAAATCCTCTGGCTAAGGAGCAGGAGTTGCTTCAGGTGCATCTTCCTAGGGTGTCTCCGTTCCCCACTCAGTGACGGCCTCTCCAGGGCTACTGGGAACACAAACCCTTAAAACCAAGAGCAGGACAACAGGGTTTGTCTCTGCTCCTGGGGCCTTCACTGTGCAGGGGGAGTACTGAGGAGGGGGCTTCCTGAAGGAGAAAGCCTTTGATCCCTAGAGGGCCAGAAGCTTTAACTCTTCCCGTCCTATGGCTTTGATCCCTGGGTATCTGGAATACAGACAGGTATCTTCCACATGCTGATTTTAGTGGAATGAGCAGAAGGAAAGGAGGGATTTATTTGTTATTTGGGAGTGGTTTAAGGAAGGAATGTTTCAGGGTGTTTCAGAGTTTTCTGTTGAATCTTTTTGGAAAAAAGAAGGTAAATGAATATTACTGCTACTTGTGATAATTTCTGCCTCAGCTTTGCAGGAGGGATATATTGAGAAACTAGTGAGACTATTAATTAACCACTGTATGATTAAGCTGAAGAGGTGTTTCCTTCAATAATTTCAGGGCATCTGGCTCCAGTTCCTGCTGGAGAAAGCTGCCTGGGGAGCTGGAGCCAGGGAGATTAGAAGGAGAGGCTGAAGTGGACACTTAGCATAGGTGTATGTGTAAGCTTTCAGCCTGGGGAAGCATGGGGTTTTATCCAGGTGGTCACAGCAGACGGTTCCCCAGAGTTAACTGACTGACATTTTCAATTTAAAATTCTGTGGTTAAATTAATTAAGTTAAGCTTTTGATTGTGGAAATTTATTTCTTCTAAGAGGTCGACAAAGTAGTCATTTTAAGGTCATTTGCCTTCAGTTAGAGGCAAAATCGAAGTATAAAGGAAAATCTGGGGGTGAAGAAGGGAAGATGAGAGTGCAGAAACTTTAACTAGGCGCTAGAACTTTTTGGAGAAAAACAATTCTGTGGAGAGGTTTGGCTCATTGTGAACCTTGTCCTAAAATCCTATCAGTGTGTTTTGTAGGTCTGCGGGCAGCAAGCACACGCATGTTTACTGTTCCTTGCAGGACTAACTCCTGTGGTCTGATAGACCCTCGATTGCAGAGGCAGATATCTGTGTGGGCAGCTCCATGTGAACACTCAGGGTTGCTCCCTGGGAGGTTCAGTAACTCTGGGTCCTCCCTCAAGGACTACATCTGGGTCTGGGCAAATGCGCTATTGATTTAAGCATCTCTAATGGAAGACAAGGGGGATGTTTGCAATTAAATTCTAAGAATTCTTGCAGTTGATGACTTCCAATGCTTGACACCTTTTTGTTTAGACATGTGAGAGTTAATATAAACCTCATGTACCACCTACTTGCATTCCAGCCTGGCTTGATTTCCAGGGTGTGAAAGGGCTCCCTTAGAAGTCGTTAAGCTGAGGGACCTAAGTATGGAGACGTTTTTTGGTGGGAACTAATGGAGTGACTCTTATTGCAGAAGTCTGCAATAAAAATATGGGAGGTCTGGCATTTTGTGTTCCTAGAATTTGGCAGGAACTCTCATTCCAATATTTTAACCCTTCATGGAGCTGCAGCCTCTGCAGCTTTCCCAAGTTTAATGGATATCCTTTAACCAGTGTCTCTGGCTGTGCTCATCAAGGCGGGTGGTCCTGAGGCACACGGTGAGGGCTGGTCTCTGAGAGGGAGCAAATCTCCTCTGTCGGGGTCTCTGGGACGGCAGCCCCCTGCCAGGGGAGGGCACAGCACTGCAGCTGGGCGTGCTGGGGCTGGTGGCAGCTGGCACTCCCTCCCCTCAGCAAGGATGTCCCGTTTGCCCTTTCACCACAAAGTGTGCCTTTCCTATTTTTTTTCAGTTTTATTTTTTCCTTGATTTCTCTTGGTGAGTGGTATGGTGTGCTGAGGGGAGAGAGGGCTGGATTAAAGACCAGCTGACTTCAGCTGGATGTTACTTGAAGACAGTTCAGATGTCTAAGTTTTCATGAGTTCTGGCTTGTAGAAGTAATTCATGCTTGAGGAGCATCTGAGTGTGCTGGTGGGAGCCTGCCATGTTCCTGTCAGTCCCTTGGACTTTCTCAGGCCTTGGGCTTGGAGAGAGCTTCCCAGGATGAACGCTGTGTTGGAATGCACTGAGGCTTTCTCTATTTCTTGGTGTTATTACCTATATTCTGACTTAGAGGGATGGGACTTAGAAGATGCTTGTTTAAACTCTGTATTTCAGGTCTGTGTTTGGGGATCTGCCAGCCAAGCAGGGGAATGAGGCTCCTGCTCCCCCACACTCCAGAGCAGCTCAGCTCTGCAAATTGAGGAGCCCAGCCATGCTTGTGCTTTGTAGCCCACTGTATGCCCAAAGTGGCATTTCTCAGGGAAACTGGACTGCGAGGAGAGGCAGCTGTTCTGGCCTAAGGGAAGGTGCAGGAGTGGAGAGTGTGGCTGGGGGAGCCAGGGCTGGAGACTGCCTGTCTTTGCCCCTGTTCCATTCCAGCCTGTTCAGCTGGAGAACTGATATAGGGCATTGGTACCAGGAAAGAAAAGAAGGATGTGGCAAGGGGCTAGTTAATGAAAAAAGCACCAAGGACTGCACCTGGGTTATAAAACACAAGTTAGAAATGGAAAACTCCCCAAAAGCTTGTCCTGTGTACGGTTCCATTGCATCAATCCTTCTCTCATGTGTGGCACAGAGTCCTTGGGAGCAGGGGTATTTCCCTGGAGCACTCTGGCAGGGCAAGGTATTCTTGGGGACCAAAGTTGTAAAGGCTGGGCCTGACAGTGAAGTGGGTTTGGAAAGAGAAATGCTGCTAAAGCAACTGAGCGAGTTTATGATGAGGCAGCTGTAATGATTTAAGCACCTGTTGTTCACTGTCTGCATCTTCTGTTAGTGCAGCACCTGCCCAGAGGGATCCCAGGCTGAGCCCCTGGGGATGCTGGCAGTGCCTGGGGTCGCAGTGCGGTGTGAGGAGAACACGGGCAGCAGCTCTGGGCACGGGGGGTCCCGGCCTGTGTGCTGTGCATTCACACAGAGCCGCGGAGGAGCAGGTACTGTAAAATACTGGGCATAAAACGTGCATTGGAGTACTTTGCTCTAAGTTTGACTGGTTTAGATACGGAACCAGAACTTCTCTTTCAAAACTTTCTTTGCAGCTTTCAAATAGCTCTCTGTAACCTGGGGCTGCCGTGGCCTTATGTGGCTATTAATATTATATTATTATTTTATTATTATCATGTTATTGTCAGCACCTCAACTCAGTGCAGCTTTTGATTGTGACAGCAAGCTCAGTTAATTGTGGGTTCCTTGCTAACTGTGAATTCTGTATGTCTCATCCTCATGACTTTTTATTCATGAGCACATTTGAAGAAAATTTGGTGCTAGTGCTCTGGAATAATAGTCCTTTTTTCAACAACTACATGCAAGCTCTCTTAAAAATTCTGACTTGAAGTCTTGGTTATGATTGCTTGTGTTAGTTGTGGATATAAGAGAGAAAATATGCAATTGGGGAGCTAATGTGTAATTAATGTTCATATAATTAATAGTGAAGGGACTTGTAAGTAGGCCAGTTCAAAAATTCTGCTAGTTTAAAGAATTGAAGATACATGTGTGTGTATTAAATTGACCTCTATTAATAGACAGGAGGAGCACACTTTGGTGCAAACACTAATATTGTGTATCTGTGAGCTGCTCCTGTGCCCTCTTGACCAGGACTTTGCAGGATACTGACCATGCACAAATCTACAGTGAAACTGCACTGCTCTATATCATAATCTTCTGTACAGGCTTTCAGCCAGGGAGTGATCCTGTCTGGGTACATTATCTATGTTTTTAAATCTATCACTTGCAGCTACATGGCCTAGTAGTGTTTAGCTAGGTCAGGGATTTAACTCCCACTTCTGGGATAAATTATCCAGCTCTCATTAAGGTAAATTCAGAGGAAATTTTCTGGATGTTGTGGACTTTATTTGCATTACTTATTAGTTGAGGAGAAGCTCTAAAATAATTGAACAGGGTTTTTTTCTAATCAGACGTGTTTCACAAAAGTCTTTCAGTTTCATTTTTATGAGTCTAGGAAGTTTGTAACCAAAATTAAACTGTCTGTTCCCCTGGGAAGCAGGAAGCTTGCTTCCCCCCAGAAATGTTAATTTAAGGAAACCTATACAGAGGGAAAAAATAGTTGTTTTGCCAGTATCTTCTGCTCATCTGACATAAAATTATATTTTCGAGTGTGTGGTTTCCACTCAGTCCTGAAAATATGTTCTGAAGTGTCCTGACTGTCATGATCTAGCCAGGATTTTCCAGGTCGTGTGGCTGCTGGTGCCAGGAGAGGGCAGCAGACATCAGTGACAGCGGCAGTGTCCTGCTGTGTCACCGCAGAGCCAGCCACCCCTCTGCAGGCAAGGAATAGCCTTCCCTGCTACTGCAGCCTTTTCTGGACAGTGACTCTAGTGCGTCCCGGCAGTGTTTGTGCTTATGCCTGATGTTAAAGCTGGAGTTTGGAGAATCTTATTTAATGTGGATTTTGGGAATCGGTATTTGTACATGAAGGAACGATACAAGTCTGAGACTTCCAAAGGAACGTAAAGAAAGCAGGAGCTGCACTCTGCCCGTTGAGGGGATCTGTGTCCCATCCACCCCTGTGGAAATCCCAGGCTGGGACAGAGCTGTGTGTGAGTGGGGTGGTGTGCTGTGAAACTCCTCCATGGATAGAGCCAGCACCCGGGCAGGAAGCGGAGGAATGCCCCGAGGGCGGGTGAAGGTGAGCCAGGATGATCGCTCCAGTCTGGCCTGGGGAGACATCCCTGCCGGGAGCAGGGTGTCCAGTGCCACTGGCAGTGCTCTCCCACCTTCCTCTCCCTCCTCGCTCCTGGGGCTGCCCTTTGTCTTTTGCTTTGCCTTATTAAAGTGGATGGGAGCTTGGTGGACTTTTCCTGTAATCCAGTCAATGACTTTTTGAATAAAATAGAGTATCTCTTTAGAACCCTATGAATAATTAAACTGTAATTCTGATCCTCTATTAATGGAAAATAAATGCCTACAGAGACATGCCACAGTGGAGGCTTAATTATTCTATCTAGAGAATACTTACTGCTGACTTTTTTTCCTCACCTATTGAGAAACACATTAGCAATATTTAGGCTGAAATACAGAATTTGACTGCTCCTAGTTTCCTCTAATTCTTTGGAATGAACTATTAGCTCCTATTACTGGCTACACTTCTACTGCTCAGAAGCATTAACTGACTGAATGTGTAAGGATTTCATAACATGGTAATCATCCATTTTCTAATTTACTCTGATCCTGTGCCTTTATGGATTCTTTGACTCTCTTGACTTCACTGGGAATTGAGGATAGCCAGCTCTTCAAAGCGTTGGCCTCACAGTTAATTTGCATGCTGAAATTGGCAATTATATTAAATTACAAAAAAGGCTGTCGTGGTGAGACCTGTAAAAGTTCCTGCACCACAAGCAGAGCTCTGAATCTGCTGCAGGACTTTAAGAGCTGATGTAAAAACATGTAAAAATGTATTTATGTATTTATGTAGACCCTCTTATTCAGAGCTTTCAAACTGTAAAACTGATTGCCAACTGCCAAAATTTCCTTTTGTGTGTTTTTCTATTTCTAAATATGTAGTTTGAAATTCTGTTTTAACCAGTATATCGCCCTCTTCATGACTTTGAGGGCAACCTGTGATTTAGCTGCTTCTTTTGCTACCTGGATAGCACCTTTCAACCATGTGTCGGAGAGCGGTCTGAGCATTCCAGAAACTTCCAGAGACTGGTTAGTTATTCCCTCGGGGATGGACAAGGTGATTGGCTCCCTGAATAAAACTTCCACCATATTAAACCAAATCTAGGGAGCAGCACAGCAGAGGCTGATGAAGGGTGGTTTGAAAATATGCTTTTGCTCTCTGTTCTCGAGAGAAATGTGAGTACAGGTGCTGGGAGAAACCCCTTTGAGCACCTGAGGCTGGGCTGAGACCAGCCCCTGGGCAGGCAGGAGCTCTGTGGGACTGCAGAGCTTCACTCTCCTGTCCTCAGAGTAAGACTCTCTCTTGTCATGTTTTTACTGCTTCAGGTAGTGGCACAGCATCTTTTAATGCCTGTCTGTAAAGCTCTTTGTACCAGCAGGATTAATCTGATAGTCTTTCCTTTGCTTTTGTCCAAATTAGGTGAAGGCGTTTCAAGCTGTTGCAGGATTATTCCCAGAAAGAGCCAGGAGTATGTATCAAGCTTAGTTCTTCTTCTTGAAAGCACTGAGGCAACTGAAGGGAAGCTCCACCCCACAAACTCTGCTTTTCCGAGCTTGGGAACCAAAAGCAAGGGTACCACTGCCCCAACCCTTGCTGTGAGCATCCCTCTCATTCTGAAATAAAGGGCTGTGTGCTTGCCCTTCATCCTGATATATTAAAGCTGTCTCTGTTTTCTGTCCTTAAGCTAACAGGTACTCCCTGCCAGCTTCCCTGACTTGTCCCCTCTCCAGCCTCTTCTGTGATCTGGAATTTGTGCAGCAGCTCCAGCTAGCAAAGGCTGAGCAACAGCACTTGCCATGAGTCTTCTTGCATGGAACTAATAAAATATTCCTGGCCACAAGTTGTATGAAATACTGCAGAGCACCTGCAGAAGGGAATTAAGTTACCCCTCCTGAATTGTGGTTCTTCAATTAATCTTTACACTGGGCACATACATCAATAGCACATAGTTCATACAGGGTGACCACAATGCTAAGAAATGATAAGAAAATTAGGACTGAAGCTGGACTGAATTTTTATAAAGAGGCATAAAGCCAGGTATGAATATTTACTTGCTTTCTTTTGTATTGTGCCTGACCTTGGCCCAAGTTTTGAAAGTCTCCATGAGACCTGAGATCATCTTGTCAAATACAAACTTCAGCTTGTGCTGAAGAGTTTGAGAAGGATTTCTGTTCCATCACCTGTGTCTCAATTTTCTGAAACGGCTCCTGATTTCTTTCACAATATCTTCCTGGCCTTTATTAGCCACAAGATCCTGAAGGCATCAAATGCTAATCTTGACTCTGGCCCCAGACTTCATCTTCAGTGATGGCAGGGCTAAAGCACTGCAGGAGGTGCAAATGTGTGGTACTGCACGCTCTGGGGTCTTGCCTGCAGTGTAAAGCCAGTAGTCAGAGAAGAACTGTGGCATTTACTGGACACTAATGTTGATGGATACAAGACTGAAAAAGATGTCTGTGTTCAGCAAAGGCTTTACACTCCCTGCTCAGTGCCAAAATTAAGAATCATTCACCTGGCTGCTTTCCTTACTGCAGATGTTAGGCAAGAGCCCTGTCTGTCCACTAAGGGTAAGGATGACCGCTGGTCATGCCACTGCAAAGGGGACAGTCACCCCTGGGGTCACACCTGAGGCACTGTCCTAAAACAAGCAGCCCTGCTCGTAAGTGTAAGGGCTCTCCTGGGTTTTGCTGCCCAGCGCATGAGCTGCTGAAGGACTGGTGCCCAGCTTCAGCTGGCTCTGCTGCGCTGAGTAAGTTTTGTCTTGACTTTCAGGCAGGTTTCAACCGGAAATATTCAAAGTGATTGCCTTATGCAAACTGCCATAAGGGTGATAATGGGATTATGCTGAGTAGTTGGGAGGAAGGTAAGTGGCAGGATTGCCAGTGCTCCCTCTGGAGTGCCCTCCCTGTTTGGGATCCAGATTGTCTAGGATCACCTCACATGCTCAGCTCTACTGCTGTTTTAGAGGGTACTGCTGCAGGATGAGTTCATTACCCACTCCTTAACCTTCTTGCCCAGCAAAGCGTGGCCTCATGAAAGGGCACAGCAGCTTCTTGTAGGTTCACAGCCCAAGCACACAGGGCAAGGGCAGTGCCTGTGCTCCCAAGCACCAAATCAAACCAGACACAACCTGAACTGCAAAGGCTGGTGCTCCAGTCCCAGTGCAGCTGACTGCAGCCTTAGCATGAAATCGTGCTGTGCCTTCTGCATGTTAGTTTTTGGAGAATATGCATAACTCGTTGGGGTTTGTCTATCCTTTAAAATAAACTTTCTGTGCTTTCAGGTTTTGTGGCAGAATTAATTCCTCATTGACTCCATGAAAGCTTCATTGTTAAAATGGCCATATGTTGTCTGATTATCCAGACTACCTCTGTAACTCCCACATGTTTTCTCCTAGCCTGGTTGCTTATTACTGTTCCCTCTGCTGGGCTAATAATGCCACCTTAATGCCCCTATTAATCTTTTTTCCTCTGTAAGTGTCACTGTTCCTATTCTCACCTTTTTCATGTGAAATGCCCCATTAAGTCATTCCCTTCACCAGTAAAATCCTTTCTCAAACGCTTGGTTTTTGCCAGTAATGCTGAACCCATCTTCCCCACGTATGCACATGTGCAGGTGGGGTGGCATTTGTGACAAACCATGGCAGTGTGTCATTCTAGAAGCACTGAGAACTGCCTCTCCTGCCCTTGGCTGTCCACTGCAGGGCTGTTCCTGGGGCTGCATTCTTACTGTAGGCTTGCCCTCAGTGTGCCTGTTTCTAGTACAGAAAAACTGTATTACCTTGTCTGAGGTGCCGTGGCACTGCTCCTGTGCTCCTCGGAACAGCAGCAGCCCTGGGGAGAAATAGGGTCACTGGTTTCAGTGGGCTGTGTCGCTGGGGTGTAGAGTAACTGCAGAGCAAGAGCACTCGTGTTGCACGTTTTGGTGGCAAAGTCTCTAGTTTTGACACTGGTTTGAAATCGGAGGTTTTGACAGAGGGGGGAAAAGGTTGGGAATGGCTTGTAAAAAGAGAAACTTGCAAAGCTGGTGGTTGATGTATCTCATGATGCTTCATGGGCACTTGAGAACGTCATCTGTATTGCAAGCTCCGCAGGGGAAGCTGTGACTGAGTTAAATTAGCATCCCTGCACACTGTCCTGGTCAACCAGTGCCCAGGTTTTGCCTTGCCTGCATGTGATTGCCATTGGCCCAGCACTGCTGTGTGCCAGGAGGGCTCTTCCCTCTCTGTTAGTGCAGGGTGAGTTACTGGGGAGCCACAACCCAGGAACAGCTGCCTGAAGGCAGGGTCATGGTGAGGGGCAACTGGGGCTATTTTCAGATAAATATTGTCTGCACTGTCACTTTTGTCCTTGAGAGCCTGACTGAGAAGCCAATTTTTCTGCAGTTGGTTGAAAATCACATTGCATCAAACAAATAAATGCTCTGGCTGTGCTTATTGCTATCCTGGGGGGAGGAAAGTCAATTAGGCAGCACTAAAATAAATGTGGAATACTTTGACCAATCTGGCATGAAACAAGAGCTACCCAAGGTATGTCTGAGTGTGTCTCACGAGTGATGTTACAACACCACGGAGCACTGGGGCATCGGCATTCGAGGAGGGGATGGACAGGCTAATGCTGAGGTCTGTGCTCATCCAAAGGCAGATTCCAGGTCCAGCACAGGGCAGGCTGCCTTGCCAGTCCAGTTCAGATGGCAGGCCTGCAGCATGCATGCAGGCTGTCTGCAGGCTTGCTGTAAGAGTATTTGAAGTATGTTGCCCTTGGTTTTAGTTTCATGGATAATTTTAGAAAGCATATGCCTGGGTCTCTAATTTCCAAATTACTGCTGCTGTTCCATGTGTCAGATGGTATCTGTTCTTTCGTGACAAAATTTTCTCATCATCACCAGTGACACTCAATACTTTTGCTCCAACGTTGCTACTTTTAGTTCCTGGGAAAGCTGCAGAGCCTGCTCTGCTGACTGATGTGCCCCTGGGAAGGGAGGTGGCGGTGGGAGCAGAGGCTCTTTTGTGTCATTTTTGTGCCTCTTTTGTTATGGAGTGGCAATATCCATACTTCAGCACACGATGCCAAAGGAGTGTTGGGAACATCAAAAATGTTGAGTTCAAACATAAAAGTTTGCAAGTGTATTTTTAGATGCGTGGTGGACAAACGCAACCCGACACGTTGGTGTTCTTTAGTTGCCACAATCCGTGTGCAGATGTTGAGTTCTTCCACCTCCCTTGCAGCCCCACCTGCCTCTGAGTGCTGACATCACCTCTGTTTCCATAGCAACTGGAACAGGGGGGCTGTACAGCCCAGCTGCGCCCAGGTGACCCCCAGGGCCCCCGGGGTGCCCTGCAGTCTGCAGTGGGGCTGCAGTGAAGCACTGCTTCCACTTGGTCCTACTGCAGGGGCTCAAAGAAGGTTACCTGCACAGCCACAGGTGGAGCTGGTCCTTCAGGTAAAGTGGTCTGTTGCCCCTTCTAAACGTCATCACAATATAAGTACTGTGGGCTAAAACTTTCCAGTGCGCGTATCTGCGTCAAGCCGGATGGTTTTGGGAAGCTTCAGTGAGAATGGCACATGTATTTATATAGGTACTGTTTATTTTATAAACTCTTCTTTTTAAAGGCTTAAGACTACTGGACTCTGGACTAAGCTTTCCAGTACAGAATATTTTGGTTTAATGGAATGGCTTCTGTGGGGAAGAGCCAGCCCAACCTGCCCAAGTGAGAGGTCTTAACATGCTCTGCAGTCTTGCAGACTGAAATCACTTGGTTTGGTAGCTGCCTCCCAGTTCATCCTGACAATACGTGAGCTCAGCTCCTAGGAGACATAACCATTTCCCCAGAAATGTGCTTTTCCACTTCCTTTTCTGGGACCATGTGACACCCAGGAACTAAAGCATGAGTGTGGCTGGCCTGCAGAAAGCATAAAAGCTAGACGGAGAGATGGGAAAAGAAAACTAAGCGTTAAGAGTCTCAAGATTTGGGTATGCAAGAGTAATTAATTTTAAAACAGGCAAGCCTGTGAAACCACACAAACCCAGGTGAAATGACGAGGTCTCAAAGGAGCAGGCGGGGTGTGGTGTGATAAAGGTTGCCCAGGGAGCCTTTATTGCTCCTTGAGTGCAGGATTAGGAGATACCATTTCCAGCTGAGGGCTCAGCCCTCCCCTGCCCTGCCCGTGCTGGGGGAGTGACTGGTCCCTCTGCTCCAGGACTCACTTCATGCCTGAACCCCCGTGTGGGCTTGAGGTAAGGGGTGTCCTGGGAGAAGGTGGGGGGTGCAGGGAGAAGAGGTGAGATGTGTGGAAGGGGAGTTTGAGCCTTGCCTTTCAAATGTGTTTATCTGTGTCCACCATGGGTTCCTGTGGAAGTGAGTCATCATCTGCTGTTTGTATATCCATTATTTTTCAGTTTTGCTCAGTGCTGAGTCCTAGGCTTCATCTTAAGCCAGTTTTGACTATGTATTGTTCTACGTTAAAAACCAAATTCCACGTCAAGAGTTTTGGAAGTTGCTGTTAGCTGGCTGGGATGAAGGTCTGGAGTGCATTATCGTAGGTGCAGAGTCTGTTTTGTATACACAGTAAAAGCACCTCATCTCCCTATTTTATTGTGAAAATAATTTGTTTGAAGTGCTTGGGTGCAAGAGCTGAGCACTGGAAGAGGCCATAAAGAAATACTTTTTCTTTAGTGCATGCTTTGAGCAGTGTGCAGTAAAGAGGAGCATAAGGGTAAGTACCAGTCACAGGAGATGAAATGTAATATTGTCATTTATTCTGTGTCCTGAATAAGATGGGGAACTTCTGGAGAAAAATAAGCTGTGTTCACGTAATTAGACTGTATCATTATACAGGCTTTTCAGGAAGCAACACAAAAGCTCAACAGATCTCTGAACTATTGAACACCTGGCTTTGCAACCTTGCTAAAGTGTTTTTAATATAGATAGGTGTGGTATAATACCTCAGACTGAAATAGCTCTAGTTGCTGGGATTGACCTTTTCATTACTTGTTCAGCATCCCTGCACCAGTTAAATGTGCTACTTCTATAAAAAGATTAAAATAGAGTGAAGAAGCAATTTCCAGAAGGATTTTAAGTACACTTTGATGGGGACTTGGGTGCTTCTGAAAAATCCTTTTCTCCTTGTTGCAAATACCATGACGTGATGTTTTGGCATTACAGAATGTGTAGGGCAGTTAATTGCAGTAAACCTACAGTGCACTCATCTAAGGACAGGATGGGAGCCCACACTCATGCAAAAGTTTGCTGGAAACTTCTTTCATCTAATATGGAAAAAGCTGTGGAACGTGGGGTATCCCAGCATGGGCTGTGCTGTTTAGAAGAGGGATTGTGGATGTTTTGTTGCCGAGCCCTCTGTCTGTGTGCCACTCATGGATGCTGTAGGAATTTTCTGAGATGGAGTAGAAGGAAGGGGTGGGCTGAGTTGAGAAAACAGGGCCACAGGAATGTCTGATGAACAATGCACAGCACTGGGTCCCTTCTTGGGGAAGAAAGGACTGTAGGTTGAGGACTGCATCTCTAGAAACAGCCCTAAGGGAAGGAAATGTTGGATTCGTTGTGTCCTTCCTTGAATAGTCACTATGGTTTGGGGTTGTGAAAACCCTAAAGCTTGAAATAAGACTGTAGCAGGATGAAGTTTCCATCTTTTTGGGTTTTTTAACTTTTAAAGTATATAGATAATAGGCTTTAAAAATGTTTGCTGCCTCCTGATCGTTACAGGTTGTTCAAAGAAATAACATGAGCTGACAATGTTTTAATTGCAAGAAGCTCATTATTTTCAATGTTTTCACTTGTTCCCTTTGGAATTCTACATCTCAGTCTAATGCAGGTCTCATTCTCAGAGACTCCCCACTCTTTCCATACCTATACAGCTCGCTGCTATTCTTGAGCCATAATTAGCATCCTGTAATACTGGGGATGGGATGAGTCATATCACCTACTCTGTAGTGCTCAATGACACCACCCCTCGGGGTCGTTTCCAGTTTGCTGTGTTCTCCAGGTTCTCCAAACTGCTGCTGTGTTACCTTGGAATGATTGTCTGACTGTAAATGAGGTTACAGTGGTGTAGGTCAGGGTTCGTTTTGTGAAAGGCTGGACTGCAAAATGATGACTACAAACAGGCCTGGTGGTGCTTGTCTGGTCTTGCAGGGCCCTCCACCCGCAGGAGCTGCACTGGGCAGAGGGGCAGGTGTGCTGCCAGCCCAGCTCTGCTCCTGCTCCTGCCCTGTGGAGGGCAAGGGAGGCTCCAGGCTCTTGCAGGCTGCCCAAGGCAGTGGTAGAGTCACCGTGCCTGGAACTAATGAAAAGGTGTGTAGATGTGGTGCTTGGGGACAGGGTTTAGTTCCTGGCTTAGGCTTGGCAGTGCTAGGTTAACAGCTGGGCTTGATGACCATAAAGGTCTTTCCCAACTTAAATAGTTCTATGATCCTACCTGAGTGAGGAAACAGGACTCAACTGATGAACATTTCTGTTGTTATGCTGGCTTGCAGTCCTCTAGGTCCTAGATTTGTGATAACAGATTTACTATACAGAGCAGTTGATCTGTTTGCAATTCCTCCTTAGTTTGGGTTTACTTAGACAGTCTTGTATAAGCTCATTCTGACTTTGTGTGGCTATAAATAATGCTTGGCATTGTAGCTGGCATAGGAAGGACATTGCAGCAGAAAAGATGTAGCATTGGGTTTTCTGCCAAGACGTGATTTTTAGGAAAACCAGCAGGAACAGAACATTCAGAGGCCCTTAATTGTGACTTTAAAAAGTGCAGATGTTGGGAAGAGCTTTTGGAGGAATGTTTTCATAATAGTTCTGCACAGTATGAGCTGCAGATGAGCTGCATCTGAACTACTGAAAGCTTGGTGACTTTGTTTAGTAATCTAGACTCAGTTCTGCATCTTTTACTGCCACCAATTCAATTTTTATGCCAGTTTGGCACATTTGAAAGTCTTTCAGATCTCCATTTGTTCTGACCTCCAAACCTGAGTGTTGTGTGCACGGACATGCCCCAAACATCTCACAAGGCTGGATTGTCCTCTTCTGTCAACCAACTGTGAAACTCAGGAATGGGAGAAGTGGGGAACCCTTAGCCCACTGGTTTCTTTTTCCAGGATGAAAAGCCTGCCAAGGGCTTCCTGGAGCTTTGCAGTTGGTTCACAGGTTTCTCCCAGCTGAGGCTCTGCACAGACACCCATAATCTGAGATTCCTCTTGGAAATCCTGGATTTACAGTGGAAGCAGGAGTGTTGTCAGACCCTTCTTCATGAAGTGCATAAGTGAGGCTGCCCTAGCCACCTTGGCCACCCATGGAGTTCTGTGGCAGGCAGGGGCTGGGAGGGGGTGCATAGGTGACAAACCAGCACCAAGGGCTCAGTGTCCCCTCCTGAGGTCCCAGGGCAGGATCTCCCCAGCGAGACTGACGTGCAAAAGGAGGGGTGATTTTTTTTTTTTTTTTTTTTTAAAGCCTAGCAGGAATATGTGACCTAACATAGAGCTGGGGCTCACAGGCTTTAGCACTTCCTGCTAAGAATGTTGCTGACTGTTTGAGGGAAGTTGTGTAGGTCACTGAAAACTCCATTTTTTGGTGCCAGTTTTCTTTGCTGCTACTAATATTTGAAGTTCTGGAATTCAAAACTAAATTTAGTTTGAAATTGTCTGTGTGGTGTGATGCTGGCCACCTGGAGAGCAGAAATTCGTTGCATCAACAGAAAGAGGGGTTTTTTTTCCAAAGTAATGAATATTTACCAGTCAGCACATCTGACAGGCTTTTAGCAGTAAATATCACTTGAAAGCAACTGCTGGAATCCCTGACTGTAATAACAGAAAGGAATGAATGGAAAAGGGAATTCACATTCCATATTCTTCCAGAGTAAGTTATGAGAAATAATGAATTTGGAGTAGGACTAAGAACAGGCTTATCAGCACCTGGAGAATGATGAATTTCTTGATTGATAAAAGCTGTTTGTGCTGTTGTAATTAATGTTAGTGTCTGGCACATGCTGATCTTGGAAGTGGTCAGTGGTCCTAATAAATATTGGGAGGAAGCTGCCTCAGTTCCTTGGGTGTATAAACCTGGGAATCTCGACCTTGAACGGTTTCGATAGTTATCATATGCTACCTTCTCTGACTTTACTCCCCACTGTCTTATTTTTCTTCCTTCTGTCTACCTCGTGGAAAATTCATGTGTAGAAATGGTAACGTAATTTCTACAGTTTTTCTATGGAATGATTACAGATCCTATAGGAGACAAGAAAAGTCTGGCTGAAGGACTGGCTGGGAGACAGTTCTTGAGTTCAGCCCTGGGCTTAGCTCAGGACTGTCAGAGTCATCTGGAGGCAAACTGTTTAATCTGTCTGCTCCCCACCTATCAGCTCAGGCTAATAATGATTCCCCTAGACGCACATTGAGGGGTCTGGAGGCCTTGGCTTCAGCCTGGAAAGCCACTGCACTTCTTCAGGAAAAGCTTCAAGACAAGATTAACAGATGGACCACACTGTTTCTCAAACAGTTTGACAGGGCAAATCTTTAGTCCATTTGGGGGACGGGGGAGTGAAGGCGAGAGCAAATGCACTCACATAATCTCTTTGTTTAGAGCTACTCAGTTGTTGGCTACTGAGGGCTCCTGCTTGAGCTAGGGCAAGTCCCATAATTTTATCAGAGGAGTTTGAAGTTTCTTGTGTCTGTGCATCAAGGTGATTACACTGCAGTGCATCCAGCTGAGATGGACTTCAGGGACCAAAAAAATGTGGGAATAACCACTGTAATGCCTGCACCTGGTCTTGACCAGTATATGCTCCAGGTACTGTTCAGCATCCTGCAGCTACTGCATTTCACTGAGGTGGAGCCAGCCTGGCCTGTGTCTCAAAAAGTCAGATTTACACTTTTAGGTTTGGGAATTATGTACCTGGAAAGCTTAATTTTGGGCTGTGATTTACTGCACTGCCTGGAAGTGCATCAGAATGAAAGGAGTCCTGCCCCAGAACTCTTTCATGCTCTACCAGCTGTGCTTCCTGTAGGACAGAGATGCAGCATGTGATTGTGCATTTATATTTTGATAGTGCTAAAGACCCACATGTTTAGTGTTCTTCTGTGCTTGGTGTTTTATAAATGCATTGAAAGCAATGATCTCTGCATAAAGAGCTCTTAGTCTCAAAACAAGTCAAAATGAGAATAAAACAGGCAACAAAACAAAAATTAAGCGATGAGGGAAAAAATAAAGGAAACTTTCTTACTTAGATGAGATCAATAACTGCAATATATTTGGAAATGGCACAGGTTTCCAACCTTCTTCCCTTAAAAACAAGTCTGCTTCCCACAGCAAAACAAGTGTTTGATCTGTAATCTCATGCTGCTGTGGATTAGGCATGTCTGCACTGCAAAGACTCAACAATTTATACTTACCCAGGCAAGCTTTAAATGAGCTCCTTTGGGGGCCGTCACCAAGCAGGTGAGGACACGCAGATGGCTCCTGGGGAGATGTGTGGGGATTGTGGGGTGAGCCCTGCACTGCTGTGAGGTGCAGCACGGACAAAGCAAGCACTGCCCTCTCCTCCTGCACAGCGAGCAGGACCTGGCCCAAAGGGGAGATAAAGCATCTGGCCCTTCACAGACGGGCTATTGCTGCAGCAGCCTTGGGCTGGAGGGGCTGAAGAGCTGCTTCTGAGATGGCCAAGAAGGCAAAGACAATTGGAGAGGAAATTTGGGGCACGCAAAACTTGAGGGGGGAGCTTGAAAAGCACTGATTTGAGTTGGGGATGGAAGTTGGTGAGCTGGGAAAGCTGTCTTGAGCTTTCCTTGATGCTGTGTGTGGGGGGTCACTGTCAATATTTGAAAAGGGACACGACAGCCCTGTGGCTTTCCTAAGGAGAACCAGGCCCTCTAAACGCTTCCTTGCACTGGAAAATGTGGGAGTTCAGGCAGTGCTACCAACTGAGTTTTTCAGTGTCATGCTTGCTTGTGGAATTTAATAGCAAGACCCCTCCTAGTTAAGATGAAAGTGTGTGTCTGCGAGAACCACGTTAATGCTCACATCCCTTAGTTCTCAGATTGTCTATGCTTCCTTTGTAGCAATTGACACTCATTATGTCACAAGTGCAAATTGCCACAGCATGCTTTCTGAAGTTTGATGTAATGAGGAAAGAATTCAGATAGCATCGATACCTCATCATTTTGCCCTGATTGTTAGTGGGAACCAACAAAATCAGATACAGCTTTCCTGTATTAAGTGTACAAACAATCCATGGGATCAAAACCGCTGACTTCAGTCGTGTCAGATTTCATGATTAAGTCCATGTTTGTAGGACAAAAAGCGAATGCAATTGAGAATTTTGGAGAGCCCTCTGTTCTAAAGGGGCATTGCCACAGTGGGAGGTGAGTCTGACTGGCCCTGAGCTGGTTTGGGAAGGGCTGTGGTGTGGTGGGCACTGCCTTGGTCAGCATGTTCCTCTGTATTTGAGTGTGGCTGTTTCCCCACCCTGTTTTGTAGGGAGTTGTGTACTAGGAATTTTTTGGGACGTGATCTTGTCTGCAGGGAGTCAGTACTTTCCCTGGAAGAGATTTACCCCCTGAGGGGGCACATTCTCCAGACACAGGCAGGGAAAGGCATGTGGGGGGCAGCCCTGGCTGCCACCAGCGGGACCGGGCTCTGCAGGAGCTCTGCGGCTTCGTGGGAATCACTTCTGCGGTGGTGCCCTGCTGCCAGCTCTCCTGGCTGATCCCCCAGCTGCCTGTGGAAAACGCGCTGGTGCGGGAAGCCTCTTCCAGCGCAGGATACTGCCCAGTTCGGAAGAACTGGCGTAGGAACAAAGCGTTTATCTCCGCAGCGGCGCCGTGTGGTACCGGCAGGAGTCACGGGGTGGGGCTGCTCTGGGGGACCGGCCCCGCTGCCGTGTCCCTGCCCGTGCGGCGGTTCGGTGGGAAAGCCCCGCGCCCGGCAGGACGCGCTCGGCTCCGAGGTGCGCCCGCTCCTGCGGGCTGTGTGTGCCGGGGTCTCGGCTGTCCCCTGCTCGCTTGTGCAGATACAGCTCCGACAGAGGCTGTCCCCGCTGCAGAAGCCCAAAACTCTGCGTGTAAGCTCGAGCCAGGGATTTCCCTTCTCTCTCACTGCCCCTTTGCAGGGTGCCTCAGGACACTGATTTCATCCTCAGCACCGTGTGTAGGGCAGGTGGATTTTTCTGGTGGAAGTCTTCTGGTTCATTTGGCAGAGATTTTTCTCCGTACAGCCACGAAAAGGGTTAAAAGCACATTTAGTTTGGTGTTCAACATCTTTAAACAGTCATACCTTCCCTTTGAAATGTATAAAATGTAGCTTTAAATAAATCCTCATTCTTCTGCACCGTGTTTTTAGATGCAAACAAGCTGAACTTTCTCCCCAGGTATTGTGTGCCTCTAAAAAAAGGCTGAAATAAGAGATTTCTGTGACCTGAAACACCTAATTTAGACTCTGTGGGACTCTGCCTTCCAATAAGTTCATTGCTCCAGAGCTCAGAAATAATTTTTTAAAATTGCATTAAAATAGCAGATGTTAAAAATATGCAGTTTGGGAGAGGGAAAAGCTCCCCTCCCCCTTCCCAAGGGCACAGAATAATAGATAACATTAATATGACATCTGAGTCTGTGTCTTTGTGCAGTTGAACATCTCATGGTATCTGGACTAAGTGATGATAAAGAAACCAAATTGAATGTGGCTTGGAAGATTTTGTCTGCATCTGTAATTCATCTCCTGCTTTCTTTTTCACTATGAAAGAAAAAGCACAGCGAGTGCTGTAACAAGCACCAGGCACTGCAGGTTGGATTTAGCCCTGGTGTAAGCTAGTGTGGATCCTCTGTGGGCTGAGAATGTCCCAGGTCCCTGTTATATGTAGATTAACAGCTAATTATGCTAATTGCATTCCCATCTGAAGCTCGGAATCGGCCAGTGCTGTTTGTTACTGAATTGAAATTTTTAAAAGTGTGGTATCTGTGAGGCACGTGCAGAGATTTCTAGAGGATACTCATAAATTTCTAACACTTGGTGCCTCGTGTTCCTTACCTTGCTCAATTCCTTGCACAGGGAATGAGCTAACACAGAGCTTACTGCAGGCTTGATGGCCGGGAATAGTAAATGTCCAGATAGCAGCAGAGCTGCTGGGGGTTTTACATGTCTGTGTGTGAAAATAAGTCCTAAGCTACAGTGCTTCCAAAATAAGTTGGGGTGACCGAGTAGCTTTGGGTTGGTCTCTAATCCTCTTGAGTTGGGCAGCCACAACTTGTCCTCTGCATGTAAAGAGCAGAAGAGAAGGACAAGACTGTCTCTAAAACTCTTGGAATGTAAAATACTGTACAGAAGGGAGGTTTGGGTGAGAGGAAATGCTGGATTGAAAACAGGAGGAGACTGTGGAAACTGGATAACTTGCTGTCTTGGCTTATAGCTTGGGACATGGGAATTCCAGGCTTCTGTCATGGGCATGAGTCATGCTTAAGTATGTGTAGTTACAGCAGGAAAAAGATGCAGACGGCTGCAGAAAATAATGTTTATACAATGCTCACTTAAAAATGTGTTCTTTCCAGTTGTTACATTGCTCAAAGCATTAGGGCTGAGAAACCTGAACATTCTTCAGGGTTTCTGCGCAAATATGTATTGATGTTTCCAGATAAACCCAAGGTCTGTGGGGTTTTTGCAGTTTGGCAATCCAGCTTACTCTTGCAAGAAGCTTGATTGCTGCACTTCTGAGGAAAAGACCACAGGGAAGAGCAGATTCTTCCTGTCGTGCCAGTCCAGTCCCACTGGAGCCAGCAGAGTCATACCAGTGTAAACGAAGGAAGAATCCAACCTGTGGCTCTTTCTAGTGCATCTCGGGACATGGGATGTGGCAAAATATGGATGTGTTGCATGGATGCCAGTATTCCAGTTGAATGCCAGTATCCAGAGCACTTCTGCTTCTGGGTTGTAGCACCCAGCAGCTTCTTGAAACACGTGACTTACCATGTTTGGAACACTAGTTGGGGTTACCCCACTAACTCAGAAATGAAGCATTTTCATTGCACTAATCTGCTTTTCCTCCTAAAATATTAATAAATGAGATGTGTTTGGATAACACTGAAGCATTAGATGTTTTCTGAAGTTTCCCTCTTACTTAATTGCACTGTCAGGTGTAAAATTTCTATCTGTCATAGAAATCTTCCTAAGAAGCCTGTTTTCATCATTCTTTGCCAAGTACAAGCACATTTATCCACAGCTGCTGTGATAACTCCTAAATGAAAGTAAAACTGACATATTTGTGCTGGAAATCTGGGCTGCTCTTGTTGGATGCATGCTAAGGATCAGATGTGTAACATCTGTTTGTTTTATGGGTTTTTCTAAAGGTGGCTTTTCAGTGAAGTAATGCATAGTTCATCTTTTGGTGTAACTCTGTCATCACAAAGTTGAATGTCCTCCACTGCACGAAGAGATTTCAACTCTGAGCTGAGGGAAGGGCAAGGTAGGAAAAAAGGCAGTGTTGTGACTCAAAAGAGAAGTTGCTGATGGCAGTGCTGAGTAGCTGCCTGCTGAGGTTCTCAGCATGGAGACCATGTAGACACCATCATCTGAGTTAGGTTCTAGAGATGTGAAATTGTCCAGTGCTTTCACCAGCTTGGTTAGGCAGATCGAGTTTTATAAGGTGGATTACAAGACCAAATGCTTGATGTTTTGGGTGTGTCCTGCCCTGAGAAGTGAACCAATGCTTTCAGGTGCAGCTACAGAAAAGGATGGGGAAATGTCAGGGAGGGCGAGAGCCTTGGGATGAAATGTGGCTGTAATGGGGTAATGTACAGTGTGGAATTCACCTGAATGCAGGTTCTTCCTAGAAGCTATATTCACGTTGAGTTAGCAAGTGATTAATTTTCAAATTTGATCCATTTTCCCTCTCTAGAGAAGAGCAGTGTGTTGTGTGGGGTTTGGCTGTAGTCACTGAAGAGTCCAGAACCTGAACAGCACAAAGCCCATGTGCCCCACAGGCACTCAGCCTGTTCAGAAGCTGCTTGGGTAGATGTTGTGGGGCAATGAACGTGAAAAGTATGAAGAGAGGTGCTTTATAGATGGCCCCTTTGTAGTAGGACACTGGTACAATCAGAGGACAGCTAATTAACCAAACCTGTCCTTTAGTGTGCAATGAATAGTGGTAGTGGCCTCCAAATTCACTTTTGGGATACTGATACAGATCTGCTCTGATCTCTGAATCATGCAAATCTGAAAAAGTTAAATATTGTGTTGCATTATCTTTTAAAATGAGGGTGAAGACAATTCATGTTCGTGAGCTTCAAATATGGTTGTCAAATTATGATAACTAAAACATGAACTATTTTACTAGTTGCTGCTTTTTAATATAGTAACCACTGGAATTATTCATGGGCACCTAAGTTAACCTGGCACAAAATACCACTTCTTTTCACAGAGAAAAAGTTTCCTACTTCCTTCTGTACATTGTAGAAGATTTAAAATCACATTTCCTTATAGTGTTATATATAGACTGTAGGCTGAGAAGTTATTTCAGTCCTTTAGTATTCTGGTTGTAGAGAAAGCTATAGTTATGAAGTGAATTACATGCAAAAAAGATCATGTGAATGTGACAGTAAAATGACAGTTCTTGAGCACTTGGGTCAAGAAACAGAAATATCCAGGTTTTCATAGTGGCAGTTCTCTGCATGGTAGTTTGTGTCAAGGCTGCCCCTGAGACGGGTCTGCTGTGCTGTAATTAGGGCTGTAGCAGAAGGGCTGCTCAATAAAGAAGGTAATTTAGGTAGCTCATACAGAAGGTGGGAGAAAGGAAGCAAAATAACCTTGTTTTGCAAATAAGCTCTCTGAAATTGAGCAAGGACATCAAAGCATAACAACAAGGATCAGAGCTGTTTCATGTTCCTTCCTTACTGAGGCAGCCATGCTGCAGCCACATTTCAGTGCTCATCTCACAGGGATGTTTTCGGATGAACCCCTTGAGGGAAGTTCTCTCTGATTTTAGCCAGAAATGAGAATAAATTTTGTGAATGATACGGAGCAGACTTTTTTTTTAACATGCAGTTAGCAACTTGGTTTCTGCTCCTGTAAGCTCTTCCCTGATACACTGTAGGGAATGATTTAGGAACTAGACCACCACTTCTGCAGCAATTGAGATAAGTCTTGTCTGTAGCTTCCAAAATATACCTTCAAGGGCAATAAACCAGCACTGGTGCTAAAGCCAATCACCCTGGTGTAACCAGGGCAGGTCACAGACCAGGAATTAATGGTTTAAAATCACTGGCAATTTGTCCAGGCTAAAGTCCTTTTATGAAGCTTCCTGCTGAGCAGTGGGGGCATCTAGTGCATGTTCCTCCACCTTTTTAGGGGACTTGGAAGTCAGAGGGGTTTGAACATGGCAGGCTTGATACCTGTGATATTTCTTTTTTTTTTTAATCCTAAAGTATGTCTTAATGATGGTCAGTGAGACTGAAATGCCTCAGTCTCTGCAGGTTTGGCTGTCTTAGGCTCCACGTGTGTAACACAAACCACAGCACTGGGTGAGCACTGAGGATACTCCCAGCCGCTGTTTGTAATGCCACATGTAAAGAATTAGTAACCAGAGTTAATCATGAAAAATGATCTAAACAAAAAAGGAAGTTTCAGTCCTGTGTCAGTTACCTATAAATGTTTCATTCTTCTGTTTTATCGCGTACTCTCTATCAGCCAATGCAATGAGAAGGGGAGGACATCAGACATCAGCTTTGTGAGGTTTCCAGAAATAATAAGATGACTAAAGTAAACATTTTTGCACTCAAGTCTTATCAAAATATCTTCTAATCATCACTGTGTGCAGGCTCAACTTTCTGAAGTTTTTATTGCCAATTATTTATGCAGTAAGTAGGACAAAATGTTCTTAGAAACTATCATCTTCTCTATCCTCTCTGTAGGCTCGCAGTCTTGCCTCTTTGCATTTTTTTTCTTCTTGCTCCTAGAAACTGGAGGCATTTTCTGAGGCATCCAGCACAAGTTTTAAAAACTGAAGCCAGACTCCCCTAAGGGGAATTCCCACCCAGAGTTAGTCCAGCTGCACTTGCTTTAGAAACTGGTCAGGACACTGTTTTTCTTAGGAAGGCAGGACAACATTGCCAAGGATATTTTCAATCCTTGAAAAAAGATTTACTGTGGCTCCAGTAAGCAAACACGTGGTTACAGCATGGTTACATTTGTCTTAAGGCAAATTGAAGTAAAGGGGACTCTGCAAGCATAAAACTAAGAAATATAAAACTTGTTTCTGAATATGAGTGGTAAAGTGAGAGGGAGTAACTTATAAATTGCCAGACAAAGAATAGGTTACAAGTTCTGAAGAATCTGTAATGAAGTGAAAGCTAAATAAAAAATAAATGCAGAAGCTATTGTGTTTTACACCAGGTGAGGAACTTTTCTTTATACCAAATTATGGTGTACTTCACATGAAAGTAACCAAAGGGCATTAACCTTTAGGATGTAATAATTTCCTTAGATCTATGGGAGTTTTAAACTATCAGGAATGCATTCCTGAAGAGAGATATTACCTTTTTCAGGTAGCTTGGCATCCCCAGAGGAATAACAAAATACCATTTTGGAAAAACTTCCATTTTTGTTGTGTTGTCAGTGTTGTCAGAACACCAAAAGAACTTGCGGCACAACCAACCTTCAAATTACCAGTTCCCTGCCTGCATGCAGGTATCTGTTCTGCTCCATCACCTGAGAACCTGCTGCAGCCCTGTGGTGAACAAACGCACCTGTCTGAAGGATACGTGCAGTGAAGGAGACGTTGGTTTTTAAATGTCCCCTCAGCTCCAGTCTTCAAGTGGCAGGCATGGGAGCTTAGGTGGTGTCTGTAGCAGCCTGAACCTCGTTTGCTGTGCTCTCCTGGAGAGCTGCCGGGGCCTGGAGGTTGAAAGCAGGATTGTGCTGTGACTCCTGGACTCCCTTTGGCTCCCAGTCCTCAAAAGGGAGGGGAGTTCTCTCCAGAGACATCTGTAACCGTGCACCAGGGCACAAATACACTGAGGAAAGTGGGTTTAGTGTAAGTGAATAGACTCGTCCTTTGTGTGATTTGACGAATTCGACGTCAGCCTCTGCATTACTCTGGAGTCTCTAACAAACAGGAGCAACCTGGAGTAGTTGTGAGGCTTTCTGGGAAATGGTGCTACTCAGTTGTTAGCACAGCAGATAAACCCCGAGCTGCTCTGCAAGCTGAGTGCTTTAGTGATAACAGGTTTATCAAGAAAGGCTGAAGGCACTGCAGCTGTCTCCACTTTTGACTCTTAGCTCTTCACTGTTGTTTTTATCTTTATTCTGATGAAGGTGTTATTTTGATGCCTTTCTTGCTGCACCCCTACTGGCAGTTATCCCACCCTTATGTTCCCATCTACTCCTCTACCACCGAGGATGCTGTTGATACTCACATTAGAGGTCTGATATGCCAACAGGAAAATCCAAGGTGATATGTGAGAGAAAAATATTTTCTGTCCTGAAATGATAGATAGGTGTGTTGCAGTTTCTTTGCTTATGGATCTGACTCACAGACTTGGCTCTCTCACAGGATTACAGCATCCTAAATTGGGATCCCACTGAGTCAGGCGGTCTCTGGAAGCCAGATCTGTTTCAGCTCTTCTGATTCCTTTAATGCAGTAACAAATTTCAATATTTGCGAGAAGAGTCCAAAATGTGACTCAAACATGCTCCTTTGAGTTTTTTAATAGTGTGGCTTTTACTGGCCAGGCTCCCGAGATAAAAATACTGAAGAGGTTTTCCTTTGATTCTGTGGAAGAAAAAGTGTGTGCACAAAAGTTAGTGAGCAATTTGCCCTTGATACACCTTTAAAAATGATGTTACCTATCAGTAGTAGTGTTAAGCATTTATCTGATAATGACAGTATCTACTTGAATGTATGGGAAGTGTCTTAGACCTGTTACAAGACCAGGCTTAGGCATTCATTTTTAGGTAAGTTATCATCATTAAAACACTTAGAATGGCAGGAGGGTGTGAGGTGGAACCCTGTTCTTCATAAACTTTGTGTAAGTCAATTATGCTTCAGAATGAATTCAAAATTACTGTGAGGTGTTCCTTAATGGAAACATGAGGGATTTTGAGGGTCCGCAGAGAGCACCATTTGCTTCCAGTAGGATACCTCTGCTTTAAACCCCCCCGGGTGGTACCAGGAAACAGAACCTATAGGTATGAACACCTTAACAACTGGGCCTGAGCCCTTCCTGAAGTGGGGGGAGAAATGAGATGATTTGTGCACATGCTGAGAAGCGAGACCACAACAAAACCAAACCCTTGGAGGCCTCCCAGCTCCAGCAGTGGGATGTTGGAGCTCCCAAGGTCAGGTCTCAGCACTTGTGCTGTTTTGTGGAATGTCCTGTGCCCTCCTGCCAAGCCTCTCCTTTTTCTCATGGTGATCTGAGGTCCGTGGCTCTGGCCATGGCCCTTGGAACAAGCCCTGGTGTTTCTCTAGGCTTGCCCTAAGCAATCCCAATGTTGATCTGCCACATGCTTAGGAAAATGCATTCCCAGAAGTTGCTCTTGTGAAATTTGAAAGGGGAGTTGTGACTTGCTTTGTTTTTCAAAGAGATGAGGAAATTGCAATTTAGTTGTGTGGTTCCTAGTCTTGAAAAACTAGGTATAGATCTATAGAACTCTGGATTATTCTTCAGAATTGGTTTTTAAGTGTTTGGAGCAAGCTGCTTAATGTAAATAGCAATCTCTTGTTGCAGTTTCTGTGGGGTGAATAAAATGTATCAGTATGAGGGAAAATCTGAGACAACATTCTGCTGCAGGCTGAGCTACTGCTTAATACGTCTGTTCTGGGTTTTGGGTTATTACTAGGCTTTCTCTGGGTGTTCCAAAAAGCAACAAATTCTGCTGATAAAACACTGTTTTTCCCAGTGTAACATCACAGGAGAAGCTGGCAAATGAACCTAGTGCCATGCCAACTCATTTGATACAACCAGTTGGGCAGTCATGTTTATTGCACAAAACTTACGAGCAAAATTGAGTTCTAGGTAATTTTTTCCTTCTGTTTAATTTCCAGTTTTAACAGATGCATTTCCTTTTAAACATGAAAGTTACCAGATGATAAAATCCTAGTTAAATTCTAAGGAGGTTTTTTATTTTTAGTGTTAGCTTCCTCTAGATCAGTGGAAACAGCACAAATGAGAATGGATGAATAACATCTTCCAACATGTTCATCATCCTTATTCTCCCTCAATGGGAGTTGCTTCCTGTCATTTTATATAACAGCTCCTCACACTATTCCTTTTAATAATGAGTAGCCAAATTGTTGTAGGCAGTAGGCGTGTTGCAGTTTCACTCACTGTGAATATTCTCTGCCATCACTTTTTGACCTTTTAAATTTTTTCGTTAATCAGCTAAATCAAAATATCACTGGCTGTTCAAATGTTTCATACGTGTTAGGTCAAAGCCTAGAACTTGCTTTGTAAAATAATTTTTTTTGTGTTCCTGCACTGCTTTTTTTGGGCTTTAAGTGGTCCTGGGCTGGTCCAGGCTCCACCACATGAGGCCTTGTGTTGTAAGAAGCATTCCCAGTCGCCTGTGTTGCATCTGATTTCCTACGTTACTGTTGTTCCATCTTGTTTGATAGGTACTAAAGGTTTATTTAATGGGCTTTCTTCCCCGGTACCTTTATTAGTAATTTACATCCAGTCATGTTAACGTGAATGTGTCAGTGTGACGGCTCCACAAGGTCATAGCTGGCCTCCCTTCCTCTCAGAGCTGGAGGGGTCAGCTCTGGTGTCAGGTGCTGACCTGGTGGTTGGGGCTGCAAACAAAATGCCTGGAAAGGTCATTGTGAAGGTGATGGTGGCACAGACACCTCATTAGGAGCTGGACTGACATCACTGCCTTATTTTCCAGAGGTGGCCAGAGAGCCATCACAAGCTCAAATTTAACTTGGAAAGAGAATTGGAGCCTTATTGGGTGTTCTGTGAACTTCCCAGTGCATCCCAGTTAATGACTGTTGTTACAATGAGACCCAAATCTGGGGGAACAACGTCAGTGCCCCCCTTGCCAATTGGTAGTAATTACATATTTTTCTTTCAATTTGTTGTTGCCAGTGGGCAGAGGGGCAGTGCTTGAGCTTCAGTACAGATCCAGAGAGCTGAGTACCTGACTGCCCACCTATAGTCACGTGTTTTGGTTCCTCTCTGACATGCCTATGATGAGTACAAAGCTAGGTTTCTGTTGGTGTGTTGTAGTGATTTTCTGTATGGCTTATAACGGTTCCTTCGTCTGCAAAGGTATTTATTTGGGGTTTTTCCTGCTTTTTAAGATCTCCTTTTTTAATAATGAAGTGTATGTAAAGTAGGGAAGCCAAAAAATAACATCACAAATGCTCAGAAGCCCTAAGCATGATTATTTAGTTTTCTAGTTATCTCCAACCTGTCCTTGTTAGGCTTCTGTCTTATTTGGTCACTGACGCTGAGATCTGAAAATACAATTTTTAAGGTAGAGATGCATTCTGGTTTCTTACCTGCTTGCCTTGGGATGAATCCGGATTCTTAACAGAGGAACTGCAGATGGTAATCCCATGTGAGATCAGACCCAAGACTGTCATATTGCTGACACCTCAACCTCAAAGCTACATGGATAATGAAAACTTGAAGCTGTTTTTAGGGCAGATGAGCAGCACAGAAGCATGAGTCAGCTCTGCCATGTCAGGATGTTACAGGGACATTTCATTGAAACAGATTTTGGGAGAAAAAGGTCATTGTAGAAAATGGCTGAACTAGTGATAAGTTTAATATCAATGTTATGAAGAAGACTGAGCAGGCAGAATGTGTGTAGGTACTTTAGCATTCCATGGTATGAATGTGTGCAGAGGCCATGTGACACAATGTTAGCTTTGCCAATTTTATTTCTTGCCTTCTGTGATAAAATGGTTACCTGCTCCTATGTCCTTGTGCTGATGATGTTTCTAACCATTTGTTCATTATGTGCTTGTTCAGTCTGCACTAATGGTTTGGTTTTTCTTCAAATAATCTCTTTCTTTATCCATTAGCAAGGTGTTCTCCCTATTTATATTTTGAGTGGTGTTTTACTCAGATTTGTCCCATTAGTTAGCTGATGGCTCTGAGCCAACACATGTAATGGGGGAAGAAAAGGAAACAGATTCATAAAGTCATTGGAGCAGCTAAATGTGGGTAAATTCCTTCCAGGGATTTGCACAATTTAACAGAGGAGGCTGTTTTTCAGTGAGGCAAATATTAGCACCTTCAGGTAGCTTCTGTAAAATCCATTCAGAGTTTACCTGTGTAAGTCCTTTAAATACCCTTGCAAATCTGGGCTTGATCCTTCTGGTTCCTAGAGATAGGTTTTACTTCCAGGTCAAGAGGCAATCTGTCCAGTCTTTGTGTATAACATACATACATATATTTACATACACACACACATGTATATATGTTGAGTCCAGACCTTAGTCATTACTACCCATACACTGAGTTCATGACTCTAAGCCATTTATCCTTCTTGTGTCCATGTATGCAGATTGCAGGTCTCACTTTTTATGTATAAAAACCTCTGTGCATAAATCCACACATACAGAAAGCCTTACCTTTGGATTGCATCTGTGACAAGCTGAGTTTGACCATGACTTGGGGCAAGAAAGAGATTCGGGAAGTTTTATTGATAGCACATAAACATTACTGTTTCCCTGATCTATGTGAAATAGAGATGTTGACTAATACAATTTAAATTGTGACATTTGTGCTGTATTATGTGTTTTTGCTCTTTGTCAAATGTGTAGTTTCATTTTTGACTTGGAAGAAACAGGCATTTTTTTCTCTCTGTAGCACATGTAACCAGTCTTGTCTAAGATAAAAGAAATTGCCATCTTTTTCCATCTTGTGGCTCATTGATTGTACAGGAATTGCACCCAAGATTAATGTCTAAACTTTTGGGGTAGTTGTTTTCTTAAATTGAACTGCTGAGCTTGTGGGAAATTTAAGCCACTTTCAGCGTGGGAGACAGCAAAACTATTAACCCATGTGGTAGCATTCAGATTGAGATCACTGACGTGATCTCATCCTGCATGTAACTATTGATGTTTGGATGTTGGCAAGAAAGCTGAAGAGTAGAAGAATAGATTCAGCATCAGAAAGGAGTTCGTTTTCTTGTTGAGGGCTTCTGCAGTGTGAAGGACCCTTCAGCTCCTTCCTTTCCCAGTAAAAAGCCAAAAAATGTCTCACAAAAGCCAGATGGGAACAATGCCAAGCCTGTTGAGAAGCCATCAGCTCACGGTGATACCAGGTGGCACAACTTGTGCCTGATAACCTGCCTGACTCATCAGCTGTGACACCTTGCTCCAGGAGTGTTTATTCTGTCTGATTAGTCACATGAAAGGGCATTTGTGAGGACAGAATGAAGAGCAATAGGAGTGCATCGTTTTTCTGTTCAGTCTTACAGGTCTGATTATGGCTACTTTTAGAAGACCTCAAGTCAGTGGTGTGCTAAGCATCCAGATATTAGCCCGGTTTCTTGGAAGTCATAAATCAGCCAGGACTGGCAGAGAAGCAGGACAATTCTTGCCAACTGAATGGCACTTTAGTGTTTCCATACCTACCTTCCCTGATCTCACACCTTTATTGATGGTTCTTAGCCTCTTCTCTCATTCTTCACCCACTTCTCTCAGCTGTTGTTGTGGTCATGGTAGTCCCAGGTGGTTTTTCCTGTCAGCCATTTCACGGATTTATGTCAGGATTCCTGTGTGCCCAAAGCATATGTAGGTACCTTAGTGCCTGGTTTCTGTGTTAGCTGTTCACTGCTGCAGTTGCAGTCTGAGTAGTCACCTGTGTTGCTTGTTTGGCTTTAATTCCAGTTTTTGTTGTGTGAGCTTCAGAAATAGAAGGATTAGGTGGTATTTGTCTGACTTGCCAGGTTAACTTCTTAGAGGGAGGCAAAGGACTCTTTCCTTGTCCATGGGGAAGCTAAACCTGAGGCAGTGCATGTACCAGAACAGTGTTCTATCCAGGGGTTAAAGGCCTCTTTAGTGTCCTTAAGGCACTGTCTTCCCATTTCTTCTGCGTGTGTGGTGTCCATCACCACTGGAAGAGCTGGAATGACAGCCCTTTCCTCACAGGTGACCCTGCCAGAGCTGCACGGGTGCTGCTGGGTCTTGTCCTTGTTGTGTGCTTGGAGGTCTTCACCTGGCACTCAGTACAGCTCCACTGTGCTTGGGGCGAGGACCTCACCCTTGCTTTTATCATCTGCCAGACTGCTAGAGCTTAGCTGGTAGCTGTTACAGATGAATCCCTCTCACTCTTTTCTTTGGTTGTTAAATTTTATCTATTTTAGTCCTACAGGAACAGTGATGAGACTGAGGTCACGGGATACCAGCATCTGTTACCTTTCTATCTTGTCCCCTGAAGATCAGATTCATTCATTGTCTCCCCCACCCTCCTCAAATTGTACAGTTTAAAGCTGGTTTGTGCTGTCAGCAGCTAATTAATAGTATATTTCACTGAGACTAGCAGCAACCCATCTGGGTTGCAGACCTTGTAACCCTGTAGCTGAAGTATTGGAAAACTTTACAGATAGCTTTACAAAGCTGCTTTCTATTTATTTGGTAAAGAAGTGGACACTATTAGGGCTGAGGAAGAGGTTCCATTGCAATGCATTTAAACTTCAGCAGATAGCAAAAGTGTGCTGGGTGGTCACTAACAGTCCTTGCCTATTGCCATGGCTACAGAGTTTGTGAGCAGCTTTGGAAGTTCAGGCTCTTCACACCACACTCCTGAAGTCAGCACAGAGTGGCTCTGGATCCCCATCTCACCCTGGCGTGCTTGCATAAACCAGGACTCTGAAACTCTTGGATACTCATATGTGCCGCTGCTGTTTTTTGAGATGGGAAGTTGTCAGTGTCATTGAGTACAACCCTCCTGCTGTTGTGGCCACATCACAAGGATGTGCTCCCAGCCTAGTTCTCAAACCATCTTCTTCAGGGCAGCTGTGATTTCCCTGTGTTCCCGTTTCCCTGTGTTCAGTGGTGTGCTATAACCAAGAGAGCACTTAAACATGCATTAGACATCACAACAGTCAGAGGCTCTCAGAATGAAAGCAGCAAGGTATCACAGTGTGATTAAAAAAAAAAAAGCCAAACTTTAAACAATCCTTGCTTCATTTGAAATATTAAAAAAAATTCTTGTTTTGCGCTCTGTTTTTACCTGAACGCAACCTGTGCAAGGTATGATGTGGAACTGCTCTTGTAAGTGAAATTAGGACCCATGGGAATTCCCTCTCTTGATCAAGGCGGCAAGAAATAAGTGCTACATTATATGGAGAAACAATTCAAGTTTGCCTCAGCTTTTCAGACAGCCTCATAGAAATCCAGTGCCCCCTTGCTGGATAAATTGACCATCTTCCTTACTTTCATCTGTTTTGATGCATTCTGATCTAAAGCATTAATTTGAAAAGACATTCAAAGCCCACCTGGACACGTTCCTGTGTCACCTGCTCCAGGTGACCCTGCCTTGGCAGGGGGGGTTGGACTGGATGATCTCCAGAGGTCCCTTCCAATACGAACGATTCTGTGACGCTGAAATGGCTCAATATTTCTGGGCAGTCTCTTTAGACAACCTCTGAAAGGGACTGCATGTCTCAAAAAGTATGGGAATCATCCTTCCATTTGCGGGGCTGAGCATCTTTCTCACACTGAACAGTAGCATAGTAACTCAGATCTGTAACACAGAGGTTGTATGGCCTAAAAGTAGGTGGATGGAGGCATTTTATTCCTATTTTTAAATGACTGTAGAGGCCCAGAGAGATCTTCAGGTGAGTGTGATGTGTAGCAGAACTAAAAAGCAAGGTGAATGTCAAGCTGTCCCTGTTCATAAAGGTTTCAAGTATTTAATGTTAGATATCCGTAGGAGATATTTAGGTATGAGTGACTGTCCTTGCAGATGCTGTCTCTGTGAAACATCCTGTGAGCTCTGTCTAGTGCCTTCCTCCAAGTCCTGGTCAGTCCTGATAAGGCGGGAGCAGTTCAGCGCTAGAGGGAAGTTTGTAGTCAGGCTGCAGATACATTATCTTTTCCTTGCAATTGGAAAGGAGGACACAGTTTCCTATGGAATGATGTCTGACACACTTCGTGTATGAACCACTTTTAGATTATAAAACAATTTTATGTTTAAATTAATCATTAGGATTAGTAGTCCTTTTAGAGTGACTAAATAGTTCTCTGCATTTTGGCAGGAGGAGTTGGTTTTAGGCTTCCTTGTACAGCTACAACTGTATGAGAAAACTTGTACAGCTTTCTTAAAAGCTGCTTTTGTGGGATATCTTACTGCTGCTTGTTATGTGAATGTTACTGATGGTCTGAGGTGAGTTCAGAGCCCCTTTGTCTCAAGCGTTGTACTCTGAGGGCCAGGAATAGAGCTTGTGCTGCAAAGGCTGGTGAGAAAGGAGCAGGGTGATAAGAACTGTTATCTGTCAATCCCAGTTCACAAACAGGCAAAAAGTCCCACAAGACTGAGGGTGGTGATGCCTTGTGATGACACAAGCAGAAAAACAGCTGGCTTTCTACAACTACTAAAATTCCCGGTAAGGTCTGTATAGATTCAGTTTAAAAGATTTAAACTAAAAAAAAAGTTTTCATTTATGTCGTAGCTGAAGATACTCCTGCCCTCATCTGCTCCTTTATCTCTATGAAATGGGCCCTCAAGTCTGTCGCTGTGCCACAAACTGAATGCAGATCTCATGTGTTCCAGCCTCGGGTGTTGGGTTTGGTACTTCAGTTTAGTGTCTTGGCAGATGAGTTTGTTGTATCCTTCAGCTGAAATAGCTGGCAGTGACTGCTAATGGTGATTATCTTCTATGGATGAATTAGACAATGTCCTACCAAATAACAATTAAAAGGGATTTTCTTCAGATCATTGTAGAGCTCTTGTTTAGACCATACTGCAGAAGTTCTCTTCATTTAGGATCTGTCCAGGATAAATTCCTGGATCAGTCTTATCCCTTCTGAACCACAGTTGGACTATGTTGACGCTGCCTCTCCAGAGACTCCTCACTTACACAAATGTATTTCTTTATTTTGGTCTTAAGCTACTGATTCTTTGCTGCTGAAATGAATTGCAGCTGCTTTGCCTCCTTTCTGAAACTATTATCTGCCTTCCCTTGTGCCACCATTCTAGTCCATGAAATATTTAAACTGATCAGACCAGTCTTGTTATGCATCTGCAGCATTTCTGTACTTACCACCTCTTGCTGTGGCCCAACACGAGGGAAAGCTGGGAGTCCTTAGTTCTTGATGGGACAAGCTGTATTCCTTCCTTTTGGCTTCAGGCCCTTATCCTGCACTGTGATTTTTGAACACATCAGCTAAGCAGCCATTTTAAAGGCCTTCCCACAGATCTCAGCCATCTCTCTTTGCTAGCCCTGCTGCTTCTTCCTATACTTTTACCTATGTTCATCCTATTCTTTCTGGTGGAAGTAACACAAGTGTGCTGAAAGCTATACCTGCCTTTCTGGTAACTCTCCTTTGCTCTGCCTGCTCCTATGTCCTTTGACAAAACAAGTGCTTCAAAGATCAGTCTCCAATAGTAAATAAAGACCAACGGATCTTGCTAACTCTTCACTACTGCATGTATTGGGGTGGTAGGGGGTGATTCTTCCAAGGGTTTTTGCTTTTGCTTCTTATAAGATTTTTTTTTTTTTTTTCCACAGTGAGTCTTAGATCAACTGATCATGGGTGACTTTCAGCCCACAAAAACACAGCATGGTGAGCACAATGTACCCTGCTTGACTTTCAGCTCATAGTTTTGCCCTCCCCACTGTGACACACACATCTTATTCTTTGCCAAACAAAGAACATTTTGCACTTAAGATGAAAATAAGTGAAATGGCAATGGCAGGATGCCCAAACTTGCTGTTTCTGCTTTTTGTGCAATCACAGTGCACAGTGGCTTTTTGGAGTCTGATGGGAACAATAGCAAAGCTCTGTGCAGGAGAAGTGCATGTTGTTAAGTGATCAAAGAGTAAAGAAACTGATTATGCAAACCTGGAACAAATATAAAGGGGATGCTTTTTATTACAAGGTCAAAGTAATTAAATGCTCAGTTAGAACAGTCTTTGTCATTCACTTAAGTAATAGCTGCTCACTCAGATTCATCCTCAGTGTCCTCTCTGCCTGCTGCTTTAAGGTGACTTATGAGCAATGAGGCATCTCTTTATTTAAAACATTTCTGGAAAAGTGATTGTTACCAAGTCTTTTGCCCACGGGTACTTCCAGCTGCCCTTAGAACACCTTGGTGGCTTCACTCCTGGAACACGGAAAGCTGTGGGGTTAGAAGGCCTGGTGTGGGAGTCCATTCATTTTGGCAGTCTTGCCTTGGACAAATGGGGAAGCAAAATCTAAATGACAAAATGCTGTCGCTGAGCTCAGAGTGCTGTGCAGAGCTGTTCCAGGGATGTGGTGTGGTTGTGTGCCATCACCTTGGTGTGCCACCACCTCAGTGCCAGGCGCGGTGCTGAGGGCAGCCCCAGCTCTCCTCTAGAACTGCTGCTTTCCTCCTCGGAGGTGCCTTTCCTCTCCAGCTGAGGCCTGCAATGGCAAAGGCCAGTCCTGAGGAAAGGACTGAGTTGGATTGAGGGGAATGTTACCAGAAATGGGTGCTGCACTTGCCTTTCAAACCTCTAGCATGTGTGTATAGAGAGGCAGGCAGCCTTCATCTACCACTGCAGTGCCTGGAACTGAACTTGTCAGGGGGCAGTGTACCACCATCCATCCTTCTGGCCAAACGTCTCTTCAGTTATTAACTCTGTCTTGTACAGGAACAGAGGATTTCCTTCTGGTTTCTGGAGGACTGGCAAGAGCCTGGGAAGAAACGGAATAAAATGGTTTTGTGTTTGTTGGGGCCTGGCCTTTGCCAATAAGCTTAGAGGCTGAACTGTGCAGAGATGGCCACTGTCTTGAGAGGTCTCTGAAAAGCTGAGAACTGGCTTCACAAAATAATTTACACGGAGGGGCATGAGGAGACAGACTGTCCCAACTCAGGTGTACAAGCATTCCTAGCATGCTAGCTCAGGTTATTCAGGGGCACCCGTTCTGCAGTATGGCTGGGATGTGGGATGATCACATCTTTGGTTCAGTTTATTTCTACCAATATTTCTGGTGACTCAAGAACTAAGTACAATGAACTTCAACTGCAGTCTCATTTTCAAAGTTGGAAACGAAAAAAAAAAAATCTCAAAATAACAACTTGAAAAGAACCTCTGTTAAGTACTTCAATCTTCGAACAAAAGTTTAGGAAATAATACAGAATATAAGTGGGTTTGAACTGAAGAAACTTCAGGTTCTGGTTTCTTCTGCAACCAAAATAATTTGCTAAGATTAGCAAAATACATTCACCAAACCACCATAACATTTTTTAGGAAAAGTTAAATGGTTCGAAAGTAAAAAATCTTCTTACCCCATTGTAATTTTGTTCAGTGTTTAACTTGAATTTCATGACAATCTTACTCCATGAAGTAGCAGTAAATCTGAGTTGCTTTTATCTTACTTGACAAAACTAAACCACTATCTTAAAACTCCAGTGCAATGATCTTCCTCCAATCTACCTTTCAACAGCTTTCTGTTCAAAAGGATATGCTCAGGAAAATTCTTCTTTGGGGCCTTTAGCAATTCCATGTGTTGATTTACTTGAGTTTGACTTCTAGCTTATTTTTCCTTTGAAGTTATACCTTTGATTTAAAAAAAATTTTTTTTTTTTTTTTTACTCTTAAGTGTGATCACATTCCTGTCACTTAGAACTTCAGACACTCATGAAATTTCTACTCTTGATGACAAAGAGGAAGCTGTCAAAACGCCAGAAATATGACTCTGGGAAAATTGGGTTTAGTGGAGTTCTTTAGTTTGTCTGATTTCCTACTGCTTTTTGACAGGATACCTCTGGCTTTGTACATTAAGAAGCTTTGGTGGTAATAGTGATAAAGAAGGGTTTTATCCCTTTTGTAGAGACGAACGGGACTGAGTTTTCCTGGCATGCTCTAATTCTCCCAAGGGCATTACAGTAATCCTCACATTTGTCACTTGTCTGCACTAAAGCAGCCTCCTTGGGGGGGACCCTGCCTGCATTGTGCAGAGTGGTTCCATGCAGGGGTGATGAATACACAGCTATTCAGCTGGTGAGCAGCGTAAGCAGGAGACATAACAGGTGGCCCAGAGTTCGATAAGAGTGTGGTGCTGATGGGGAAGAGCAGCATTTCCAGCCCACCTTCAGCGCAGCTGGTAGAAACTACCTTGATGTCATGTGAACAAAAGGGATCTTAATTTTTTTCTGACTTAAGTCTTGCTCAAGGAAAAATTTTTTCTGATTGTGTTGTGTTTACAGGTGTGTGAGTCTATGAAAGCAGGGACAAGGACCATGTTCAGTGCTGCCTTGAGATCTCTGCTTTCCTTTAGCACAGAGAATGTAACAGGTATTAGTTAGCAGTACTTTCTTGCTGTGGTCTCGGTCTGTGGTTGAACACAGGCTGCACAGAGCTCTCTGGCTACCCCACCCTGGGGCAGTGTGTGGTCCCACGTCTGTGAGCTGAGCTGGAAGGGATGAGCAGGTGCGGGAGGTGCTTCGTCTGCTCCCATCCTTATTCCTCTAACATGGAGCTGTTGCAGGCAGCAGCACCGTGACAGGGGGTGTCTTCCTAGTGAAGGCCAGCTTAGCCTGGGCCTGGGATCTCTGAGGGCTGTGTGGGTTTGACAGAAAAAAGTATATACAAGATGTGGCTGGGTGACTGCAGTTGACTTCATTGTGCCCTGAAAGTGAAGCCCGCTCAGACTGCAGGTGAAGTGGATTCCTGACACTGGCTGCCTCGTGCTTGGTGGCCTCACTGTTGGCTCCCTAAGGAACTGCTGGACCTTGGAAAGGCTTTGCCCAGGCCACGAGTGGAAGGAGATCCGTGTCCTTCCGTACACTGACCTCTGGGCTTGATCCTCTGTGAGGCCAAGGAAGTTTTGCTCCATCAGAGGCTGCCTGTCCCTGGGCAGTGGGGCAGGTAGGAGCTCCCTGGGGAGGCACACAGGGATTAGATGGATGAAGGCCAGGTTGTGCAGAGACACAGGATATTTCCACAGCACCCTCTTCTCTCTGTGCTGGTAGGTTGGGGGTGTATCCCAGTGTACCCCAACTCTGTGCAGGTTTATAAAAATTCTGGTGTTAAAAAATTGCTTGAGCATGTATGCTGAATTTTAGCCTGAAGTTCATTTTTACAGCCAAGTTATAAATCTTTAAAGAAAGGATTTGTAATAAAAACACTAATACAATCCAAAGCCCAGCAGTGCTAGTGGCAGTTGCTGCTGTAGTGTAGTTTGAAAAAATAATAGCTTGTGTTAATTACTCTTAAACCTGTTAGTGTGTTATGCCTGGCAAACCCTGAGAAGCTCAGTTCTCTGTGACAGGAATGGTGTTTAGTTTGGGGTTTACTTTTTTATAAAATCCAAACAAAGAAAAGATTAGACACTTTAATGATTTCATGGTTTGAAATCTCTGTGCTAGAAACAACCTAATTAAATTCCTGACATCATCAGTTTTGTTAGTAAATAGTAACCATGGATGCAGAAGAGTCTTGCATCTCATTACGTTCAGCAGAGGGTTTCAATACAAGAGCCATTAGATGTGGTGTGGAAATGGAAAAACAAAGGGAAAGTATAGGACACTTTTTTTTTTTCCTCCCATTGATCCAGAACACAGTCCTGGAAGAATATCTGTAATTAATTAGCAGGGCTTTAATGTAGGGCAGTAGGCCATAGGTTTCCTCTAGTGAATTTAGTAAATGGCAGAATATTGCACAAGATAGAGGAGACAGAATATATAAAAACTACTCGAGCTTCAGGAAATCAGTAATTGAAGAGTGTAGTTAAAGCAAGTGCGTATTTGTCACTGACTTAGGGTGGTGTTTGTGTGTGTCTCTATCTCGGGAACAACGCAATCCAGATGAATAAATCATTTACTACACCTGTCTTAATATGGTTTAATAAAAAAAAATCCAGATTTACTTGGGTAAGTGGTGACAACACTGCATGTTTAAGCAAGGGTGAATTAGCATGCAGACAGCAAACAAGGGCAGAAGGGAAACAGACTTTCTCATAAAGGAACTGATTAGAATTACTCAATGCCACTCTTTCTTTAACAGGAGATGTACTAGTTAGCACTTCATTTCAATCCAAACAACAAACAAATGATGTTCAGTTACCAGGGTTTGGCATAAGACTGGTGTCTTCAAAGGAAGGGAGGCTGATTCAGTGCAGTTAGAACAGATTTTGGTTTCGACTTGTGAATAAATTGGTCCAGTGTGCCTGGAAGCTGCTGTGCAGTGTATTTGTCCACTCTGCAGGCCCAAGTTCTGCAGCTGAGAGGATTTATGCTCAGCCTTGCAAGGAGTAGCAATGGTTTCAAAGGCAGCAACAGGGTTCTCGATGAGCATATATGCAGGTGTCTGACAGACTTTAATTTTTGTGTTACTAAATGAGCTCATGTTATCATCAAAGGTGCAGTACAGACTGATTTTTAGCAAAGCTTTAGACACACATGGCAATCATATGGAAAATAATACAAAACCCACAGCACAACCTTGTTCAGATACCAGGGACTTTTTTTTTTCATCAGTTTCAAATAGGAGATCTCATTATAAACAGTGGCACAGGCCTGCTCATCTCTTTCCTAGCAGTTTCCTGATGGATCTGTCTGGTAGGTGCCGCTGAAGTTGCTGAGGGATGTGCCCTTCTTCCTCAGGACAAGATGAACACTGTGCAGCTTTCTGTTAAATGGCAATGCCTCTGTTCTTGTAAGGAAAACGGGATGATCTGCAGCAGATTGTGTGACTGAGTAAAGAAATTCCCATGACTTTTAATGGGAAGGGTCAGAGGCTGCTCTGTGATTCCTTGCACACAACCCAGCTTTCGAAAGACTGCACTGGTTTCTCCCATCGTGCACGATTCCTTTACCAGGATAGTCAAAGCACACTTCATGAGCGAGGATGGTTTCTGAAATCTATGAGAGTGTAACCTTTTTAATATTTAAAAGGGTTTTCAGAAACTTTGTCATTGTTTAGAAGTGTTTTAACTGTCAGTGAATAGAAGGAAAAAGACAAACAGGAAAAAAAATAGTTTGTAGCTTTGACAGGGAAATATGTTAGGAGCCTGCATTGGAAGCTGCTATCAATCAGAGGGTACCTAGCATATAATACTGCTCTGGAGACCTCTTAAATGTGGAACTTAGTGCAATAAATCCATTCCTGCAACATGTTTATTCCTTTATTACATTTGTGGGAAGAGGAGATTTCACTGCATATTCTGTATAGTCATGCATAAAATCCATATTTATAATCCTGCTGTATATATTCCACATGTTTCATCAACAGTATATTAGTTTGTTATATGGATTTGTTCTTTGCAGCCAGGCCCTCTTTTAATGAGAAATTTCAGTGTCCTTGGAGAAATTATGAAAATAAGTATTCAGTAATTCTTTTTTTTCTCCCCCTGATTTATTTGTATATCATGTGTTTTATGTCATCTTGGTGCCCCCAAAAGGACTTACTAAATCTAATGGGGAAATTACATAGCTATACTGCTATCTTAGAGCATTGTTAAGCTGATTTCATTTGAAATTAATGGTTAATACTTGAGAACTGTTTTTTTTATTAGCAGAAATTCTGATCTTTTTCTAACACAACTTGACTATATCAGAATGCCTTTCATCAACCAATTGGAATAACTTCTGGATGGAGGTTTCTATTCTTATATGTTATTTTCAGTTCATTAGCTACAGTGTTTTGTCATCTGGAGAGAGAATTTGGCTTTAGAAAGGAAAAAATTATTTTAACTACCGAAAAGGTGAAAAGAAGCAAATAGAAACCAGAGACATTCTCTAAATGAGAGATACTCATGAATTCATACATAGCATCCAGCCAGAGGTACTGATACTTATTTTTTTAAAACTGGGGGAAAATCTGCTTTCTTGTTAAAATACTAAATAGCAGTGCAATACCATGTTTAAAATGTGAAGCTTGTGGTACCAAGAGCTTTGGCTCTAGTCCAGTTCTGTTTTTGTTGGTATAGACTCTGTCATTCAGCTGGCAGTGCAATGGATTGATGGCTGAGGCCAGATCTGTTCCTGCATGGAGAAATTACCCTCCCAAAATGATCTGATCCAGATGATTACATCAGTCAAGAAGTGATGAGGGGTAAATGCAGTTGCTGCCATAACTGGAAGAGGACTCTACTCTGGTACTTAGAAGATACAAGATTTTACAAGGTTTTTTTCTTTTTTAAAATCCATATGAAATACTTAGAGCTGGCTTTGCCTTTAAGAGTAAGTTTTAGGTTTCTATTTGAAGTTTTACCTCGTCTGGAGATTTGCCCCAACTTGCTGAAATCTTACATTTTATGTGAAATTCCTTCCCTTTTTCAGGCAGAATTCTAAATTAGTGACAGTGCCTTTTTCAGCAGGGTGCTTCCTGTCAGAGAGAGGCTCCCTCTGAAGAGGGCAGTCCCCTGACAGCCAGAAGCAGCCCTTGTGTGCCCATTTCTGTCAGCTAATTGCAATTCCACGGATGCCTGGCCAGTGCAGAGACCTCCAAGCCCCCTGTGCTCTACCAAAGCAGGAGTTTTTTTCTCGCAGTCAGGCAGTAAGGATGAGAGCTCGTTCTGTTGGCTGTGTCACTGACCCCACTGTCCTTGTGCCAGGGGAAGCGGGAGTGCAGATTTATCATGGGGTAGCAAGGGGCACGGGAGGGAGTCCTTTGCATGATTTCCCTGTGACAGGGAACAGCTGTGGAAGTCCTGACTGTGAATTTCTGTGCATGTTCATCTTCCCTTTGTTATGAAACAAGTACTGGGAAAAAGGTGTCTTTCCAGAAAGGAAATAAAATGAGGAAAAATTATCCAGTGCAGGCAGCTTGACAAAAAGAATACTTTTGTTCCAGAAAAAGTGCTACTTTCATGCCTGTTTTCTCATGGGTGAAAGGAGGTACCAATAGAATTGAATTTTCCTATTAAAAGAAATTCTTCTAACATAAGAATATGGGGTAGGCATGATTTTAACTCACTGGTTTTTTTTAGCCTGGAGCTTAAAAAATACATTTAGGTTTTTCGAGAGTTCCTAGGAAGGGGCTCGAGAGCCTGAAGTGATCAGATATCAGGAGGACCTTAAATGCCTAGAAAGAGAGTGTCTGCCATGAACATGAGTTAGCAGGGTGGATAATCTCCCGTTTCTGTTTCCAGCAGGATGTTTCCCTCAGGAAGATTTTCTGGATTTTTTGGGGGGCTGTTCTCTTTTCTTCAAAACCACTGGTGCTAAGGAGGGGAAAAAAAAATAAGTGCCCCACTGATGAGGTACAGAAAGGAGGATCCCTTCTGGCTGCAAGCTTGACATGGTATTGAAAATATTGGGGAAAATAGAAAAGGAATTTGTCAAGTTCTGGTTGCCAGTTGTGGGAAGGGCTTTCTGTTGCATTAGGAAGAGTCTCTTTAAGTCAAATAGCAACCTCTGATGTGTTATTGCTACCAGATGCTCCTAGATGCTGCCAAGTTGGGCAGGTTTCCCTCTTCTGTCACCTCTGTGTAAGCATCTGCTCTCAGCTCTTCTGAATGAATTTACTGAATGAAGAAAGAAGTCCATAGGGAAATTCCTGGTGGTGGAGTGTGGTGTAACTTGAAATGACACTGACCCTAGTAATGATAGGTCAGCAAAAATAGGAAAATATCTCTTTGGGTTCCTGTCTCCTGTAGTTCAGATCTCGTTCCTGCAAGGTGGATTGGTTATCTTGGAGGTGGGGCTGTCTCAACTCCTGTGCTGAGCTATGAGATATCATAACAGGCTTGTCAAAGAGATGTTTTGTTGCTACAGCTTACCTGTGGACCCCTGTGTGCCCCCTGGCAGTGATTCGGATCAGCTAATTAGATAATTAATTACTGCCTTGCTAAGGTAGCCCACACCCTTTGCACAGCCACCTCACACTTTTGAGGAATTGCATCAGCTTTTTGCATTTGTACTCGGGAAGAGGGGCTGGGAACTGGCCCAGAGAGAAATCCCAACTGGCTTAGGGCTGTAAGTGTCAAAGGTAGATTACCCCAAATATTGGCCCCAGGACAAAGACGAGATATCAGTTGTCTTTCCTCAGGAGGAAATGAAATGTAACAGCCTGCATGAGTCATGCATTTTTAGCACATCAGCTTTCACGCTATTGCCAGAAAATGTACTAACTACATAAGACTGTGTTTGTCTTAAGTAAAGACATATTTTATTTGAAAGCTCTGGCAGTGGAAGCGCTAACACACCGGACTGTCGATGCTATTGCTCTCCAAGCACCTCCCAGTTCTTACTTGGTTCTTCCTTGTGCCTGTCTTCTGCACTCTTCTCTCTTCTAGATGTTAGTAAGAGACATCCTCTGGCCATCAGAAAAGAGATGCTCCATGCTCTCTTGAACAGGGTCAGAAAGAGCCAGGTGTCCATTTTCACGGCTGAGCTTTGCTGTCGCCATCTCCCCACCTGTGGAAAGGTGTCCCCTCTGTGCCTCTCCTGCTCTGAGTGCTGCTGTGTATGAAGTGTCTGCGTACTTGCAGCTCACTGGGGCTTTTCCCTTGCTTTGGTGACAAACCATTTTCTGTGTAGCTTCTGTACCATGTGTTCACGAGTGCTGTCCATCTGTCCAGCCAGACTCACAGGTAACACCTTGCTCTGTGCCAACCACGGCCGGGTAAAATTTTGAGTACTGCTGTAAGTTGGTGAGTATGCCATGGATAATGGAGAAAGGGGAGAACTGGTTGTATCCAACAGCTAGGAAAATTGACTGAGCAAAATAAAGCCAAAAGGAAAGGCTTATTTTGGGTAGCAAAACAGTCCTAGTTAAAACCTGGATCAAACTTTTCCTTTTAACTAGCATCTTTGCTTGAGTCATTATCTTGGGGTCATTTTAAATCCAAGCTGCCCTCCCATGTTAGATGATACAAAGGAAGCTACAAAAGATCAATTTCACACTGTAAGCTTGACCTTTTATAAACACAAACCATGCAGACTCATAGCTGGATGATCATATTGTTTCAAAGAATATTGCAGAAACAAATGATGTTGCTGAATCATTGTAAATAATTTTAATATTAAAGGTTCTTCTCACAGAAAATAGCCTGCTGCATTAAAAAAACATATACCAGGAGTATTGAGGAAGATTTTCAAAGGCCCATTAGCCAACTAAGGCAACTCTCCTTTTGATTCCCGCTTTGTGACCTTGGAAAATGTCCCCAAAGTGTGAGATGTATTGGTTAATTATTGCCTTGCAAGAGGCAAGTTAAGGTGGACATTGACGCAGATTATCTGCTTGTGAACTCTTTAGCCTGATGCACTTTGGCTAGAATAGTTAAGTTGTTCTCCATGCATCACACACTTATCTAAAAAACAATACATGAGGAATGGGTTTAAGCTTGGGATATTCTTTGTCTTTGTTGGCACAAACACTGTAAAAAGGCTGATTAATAGTGGTTCTGTACAGCCTTATGCTTCTTGCCTCTAGTGCAGATATCAGTGTGTAAAATCTGGCAGAGAGGGACTTCAAATGGATTTGTAATGGTCTCTGAAGGGTCTTGGGCTCCACGAGCCACTTAATGGATTGCACACAGCCACATGCAGCACTTCCATTTCTCGTGGCTATAATGGAATAACAGTTTTCATTTAATAACCAACCCTGGTATAATTCAATACAAAAGCTTATTATATTCCATTTGAGCAAATGAAGCATGCCACAGCTTAAGTGGTATATCAGAGCTAAAAATACCCCGCTCATACTCTGTTTTCCTTCACAAAGAAGCTTGCCACATATCAACATCTTTAAGAGCAAATTCTGGTTATGAGTATATATGACGTCCTAGTATCTAGTTTATTGATGACTTTTAAGGCTTTATTTTGGATAGCTCTATGCCTGTAAGTCATAATTTAATGGGCTAAATTCTTGCATGCTGACTTCAGTCATTGAGAAGAGCTGTGGCTAATACACTGTCTGGTGGAAGGTATATAAACCTTATTAAATAAACACTGACACCCTCAGCTTCAGGCTGAGCTCCTCCCAGTCAGCTGGAACTGCTGTCTTGGAGGGCAAAGGTTCTGCAGATCTTTACTGACGGGTCAGTCTGAAAACATCAGAAAGTGGGTGTCATCCTTATGGGTTACAGCACGGCACGAGCCCTTGCCTGAATGGTCAGAGCCAAACATGTGCAGGAGCACCAGGCCACAGCTGACCTGCCCCACAGCTCACGGGGCTCACAGCAGCTTTGCACTGTGATTGTGAGGAATCTTGGATCACACACACCATTGACACTGAGTAGAAAATCCTGACTGATTCAACTCTCCCACTGTGTGAAGAGCTTGGGGATAACCGGTGTCATGCCTTGGGGCCCACATTTGTTCCAGATTTACTGTGCAGGGCAGAAACCTTCTTATAACTAGCCCTGGACTTGGTTTTGAAGAAAGAAAATGAGCTGTGTGGAATAGGCAGTGCTATCACCACTGAGTAATCTGTACTTCAAAGTCAAACAAAGCACGCCTGTTACCTTGTGAAATACGGGTGGGATTTATCCTCACTTCTGTCACTAAAAATTGCCTGTAAGAAATCTCAGCAGTCAGTGAGAATAGATGGCTCAGAACCCAGCTATGACTCTAGGGACCATCACAAATCTCAGGATGTCTCCCGAATACTTGATTTGTGCAGATGATGCTCTGATTTAGCAGAAAGTTGCATATAAACTCGTGTCGCCAGCAGCCTCTATTGGCGTCATAGATGCAGAGGCTCGAGAGAGTACATTATTCCAGCAAATGTCAGCATTAATTTATACTTGCTCAGGGCTCATCTGCTTTTTCCTGCAGTCTTTTGGAGAAGAGAGATTACAGTCATGTGCATGAGAAATGTGATGTCCAGCAGACGAGGCCAGGACCTGCTCAGCAGCCTGGAGAGCAGAGTGTGCTGAGGGAGGGTGGCAGCAGGCTGAGCCCAGGCAGAGGGGTTGTCACTGCTGGTTGCACCCTCTGGTAATGAAAGCACCAGGAAACTCCTGCCATTAACAAGCTGCAGTGATGCCTCCCTAGATGAGTTACAATTTAAACTGCTGATCTGCTGGCAAGAACCACTAATACAGGGGAAAAAAAAACCCCTGAGATTGGTGGACTTTAAGGGTTGTTCCCACAGCAGGACTGGAGCTAAAGGGTTGAATAACCCTGTTTCACTTATGTGAAGAATTGCAGCAATTCCTGTGCTACTCATGAGCAAAACCAAGTGGGAAAAGTTTGCACTCACACACAAGGTTTAACAGAACTGTTGCATTCACATTCTCTCACTCTGAAAAGCACTTTTCAGCTCCAGGATTACCTGTTGCATTAGAGTCACTTTGAGGCAAAACAGCAAAAGATTACCTTTAGTATTTAAACAAAAGAAAACAGTTGTTAAATATAGTTCTTAAAAAATGCAGTAGTACACGTAGCATACATCACACATTAAAATGTAGCACAGTGTGCTTACTCTTTATTTTTCTGATTCTGTATCACAATTGCTTAGTTGGAATAGGTGTTTAGCATTTGCACTGACAATGATCCCCCAGAAGAAGTTTTGCAAGAGACTTGCCCAATTCCACCATTTCCAGCTCCTGCTCTGAGGGACCCTCTACAAGTCCATTTGCAGTGAATGCACTGGGCAGTTGCCGAACCAAAGAGAAACTGGGACTTGCTTCCAGCACTGTGGAGCCGGGAAGCTTTTCACAGTTTTCTTGAAGTGTGGATTTCCACACCAGAATTCTCCTACTGGAAATGTTTATCACAAAGCCTTCTGCAGTGAGATCTTTAGCAAGAGTATTTGTCTAAAACTGACAACAGTGAATGCCAATTAGAAAAAGCTCTTCACAACGTGTATTTTTTATGAATAGCATGTCTTAACCAAATGTGTTTCAGACAGCACAGGCAAACTTCCCAGGCATATTTCAACAGTGACTTGTGCCTGTTCTGCTATTGCTGATCCAGTCTCCAGGCTGTCAAGCTGCTGCTGCCCTTCCTAATGAAGTGGACTAGGACCATTGTATGAGTCTAACATCTGGAGGTTGGACTGGGTGAAATGTGGTGCTTTTTCTGTGTCTGTCAGTTTGTACATCTCTCCACTGTAGATTTCACCGGTAAATGACGGTCTGTCTCCATGCCAGCAATTTTTAACACAGTCCTCCCCTACAGCCCATCATCCACCCAGTGGGGGTCTCTGTGCAGATTGTGGATGACTTGTGCTGAGTGGCTTTTCAGAGGCTCTCACCCAAAAGTGCAAGGCAAGCTGAGAGAATTGTCTGTCTCGTTTGACCACCACCTGCCCTGTGGAGCTGGGCTTGAACAGGATTCTTGGCACTTGGTGTGGGTTTGGGCAGGATTTTGCTTCAGGGAACAAGGCAAGTTTGTGGGTGTTAAATAGTTCTGGAGGCTTGTTCTTAGGCTGGAAAATATAATTACACAGCAGCTGGTCTTCTGTAATACGTTTTCTGTAGCAACAGAAGTATCTTCAGGACCTGTCGCAGCTCCCTGCTGGTTGGTGGTGCCTGTGATGCCGTGTGCTGACTGAACATGGTTTGGTTGAGGGCGGGTGCTGCGTGCTGGCTGCTCGGCAAACTTCACCCAGTGGTGGTGGTGGGAGTCCTGGTGCAACTCCTACAGCCAAAGCGTAGGGAAAGCGGTGATTGTCATACCACGGCCAGGGCTTCCCGTGGGAGCCGCGTTCCTGCCACAACCAGGCTTTGCAGGCTGACAGCAGCCCTGCAGATTCAGTCGGAGCAGCCTTTGCAGATGTCAGGCAGGGGAAGTTCAGGCAAGTTCAAGGCTCCTGTGCTGCCGAAAGCTGAAGTGAGCAGGTGGTGTGAACGTGCCATGCTGGGCGTCACTGTGGTGGTGCCAGCCTGCTCTTGTCACACCTGCAGGAAGGGATGTGCCTTTTCACTGGACTCGTCTTCACGAGGGAAATCCAGAGCCCTCTGTTCCTCCTCCTCTGTTTCTTGTACTCCTTCCAGACATAATCCCCGTGTGCTGCTGCAGTCCTGCAGCCCCTCATGCTGGAGCACAGCTGCGGAAACTTGTGCCTGCCTGCCTTTGCCCTTATTTAACCCTGGCTTTGCACCCTTCACAGCCTCCCCGTGAAGGAGCAGGTACTACCAGCTGGTGTGATCCAGCATGTGCAGACCTACACTCTGGACACCCAGAGGTGAGCAGGTCTGTGTGTGCGCCCAGTGGCACGTGGGAGCAGCAGCAGTGCTTTCTGGGTGCACGTGTTCTCATTAAAGAGATTTACTTTACACCCTTATGGTAAAGGTAACAAATGCTGCTGTGCCAGGACAGCGGGTCTGAGCTATAAAGTTTTGCTACAAAGCTGAGCACATAAACAAAGATTCTGAGGACAGAAAGTGGTGGCTGGTGGGAACGGTAATGTGAGATATCAGAGGAGTTCATTTCTTTTGATAAACTAGTTGATATTCTAGGATGCTTTTCCTTATGTTGATAAAGTGTCAATCTTAGCAATGAACTTTGCTACTGATGACCTTTCATGTAAAATTGCAAGGCAGAAAGGAAAGATAAACAACTTGAACAATACAATTAAGGCAAACCCAGAATTCAGTCAATGAGAGACACCAGTACTGAGTAAATCATCCCATGGAAACAGAGCTATTTGACAATGCAGTGGCATCACTTACAGTACAGTGGGCAATTAGTTTTAATTAACTTCAAATTCTGACACATAGTTAAAAATCATCTCTTCTGAGTGCCCAGCTAGACAAATGAAAGTTGGGGCATTTTGTTCTGCTAGAAAAAGCTATTACAAATATTATAATGATGCTATTCACGCTTCTATTATAAGTTTTATGTGATCTTTTAAATATTTAATGAAATAGTACTTTTGAGAGATGATCTTGTTCTATACCATAAGCTTTTGAATAAGGACACTATTTTTTAAGAAGAATAAATTGAATTTTTAGAAGCAGTTTTGAATTCAATAATGATGTCCATTAACGAACTCCAACATGTTGTGATTTTTACCTGTCAGGGAGGAAACAGCCAGTCCTTGTAAGGTTATCAGAAATTATAGGCAGCTTTTCGTGCGTATTTTAAAGTTAAATCCAGCACTTCAAACGTGATTTTGTATGTCTGTCACTATGGAAGCCCTAAGCAGAAAATTTTTGGGAGGTAAGAGGGTGGCTGATCTGCATCACAACTGCTCAGTGGAGTGGGTGTGCCCTGTCACAGCCTGAATCCACACATCCCTCTTCCATGTGCATCCAGTCTGTTGGACCATTCTGGAGAGCAAAAAAATTACTTTTTATAAATGTTCTCTTAACTTTTTTTTTGAAGTTCAGTGTTTTAAGAGAATGTGGTGGCTGGAAAGGCTCTGCCTAGAGCTGACTGGCCGTGCTGGTTGTCTGTACAGTGCCAGCAGGTTCCTGTTCCTGGGTGTCTGTCTGGGTCCCCTCTGGGCCTGCCTGTTCCCTGAGGGAAGGGCAAGGCTATGGCTCACCCAGGCTAAGAAAACTTGGCTTGAAATGTGCAAAATAAGTCACTGGCTTTTCAAATATGAAACTTTTTTCCATTATTATTAGCCTTTTGAAGTATGTGAAACTAGAGCTAGATACTTCTGCTTATGTTATGCAGCCTTTACTCCTTGAGTTACCTTGATTTCCCTTGGGCCACGTGGCAGCTTCTCACATGAGGAAGTTCAGAACCTTCTTGCTTGTCCTAGTTCAATTAATTTGTATGCTGAGCCATGCAGGTAAGGGCAAAGCGTACATTCATTTTCTCAGCTGCTCAGTGACCAGGATGCTTGAGGAAGAATTCAAACAGAAAGAGCTGGTATTACTGAGATGGGAAGACTGATACCACACAGTCCCCTTTTCATCGTGTTCCTCTCGGATCACATCACTTATCAGCCCCGAGAGTTGCTGTTTTTCTGAGGCATTAAAATGTGTGCCTTTTCCTCCTTTACATCTCCAAGTGAGACTTTGAGATAACTATTTCTCAGGGCATTCTTTGTATGACCAAAAAAGCAACTGCTCTTCTGAGGGTTGGGTTGATGTTCTCAGCTGATGTCAGAGAACATGCACAGCAGTCTCTGGGGGCCAGGGTGGGACTTGGAACTGATCTAGAGAGGGAGAACTCTGGTATGCTGTAGGTGGTGTAATTTCTAAATAAACATAGCAGGTCTGATCTCTGCCACAGGAGATAAGTCAATGCACTAAAGGGTTTTTGGTCTGAACCAAAAGAATTGTTCTCACACTGTTTAAAGGAAATGCTAGAAAAAGATTTAAAAGTGGAATTATCTCCAGCATTGTCTATAGGATGTTTTCTCTTAACTAATGGCTGCCCTGATGTGCTGAGTTGTCACATCAACTGTATTTCTTTCATAGATCTTTGGCTGGTTGGTGGTCTAATAATGTTTTTTAAAGTTAGTGTTGTGGTACAGTTAATGGCTGTGCTTTTCAGGTATGATGGGGGGTTTCTTCAGAATAAAAAAAGTGTGACGGGCATTTCTAAAGTGTGCATTTGAATACGTCTGGTAAAGTGAAAAATATCCATGAAATAATGAGGCAGCACAGGAATACTGCATTCTGACCATCAAAAATTCTGCACACATTTTTTTTTCCATGTGGAGTACATGCAGCACAAGAAACAATTCATGGTATGGCAGCATGATCATTCTCCTTTTGCTCAGGACTTGGAGTAAATAAGAGACAGAAATGGGATCTCTAGACAAAAAACAGAATGGTAGACATTTTTCTATTAGTTTCATAGTGTTCATCGTTTAACAGGATGAGAAAATTTTGAGCAAAATTACCAGAAATAATTTTCTAGCAGTGCTTTTTAGTCTTGGCATATTTATGAATATTTCAAGCACAACTTTTTTACTATTAAGTTCTATATTTAAAATTTCATACTCAGCTTTAAAGTTTGCTCTGACTTGAAATAGTCTTCAGGAAACAGATTTAACTTTCTTAAAAGGAGAAACACCAGAAAATTATAAAAACCTGAAAAAAAGAAACTTGTCTTAATTACAGATGGAGGATTTTGCATTTCTTTTGAGGCTGATTAAGTTGTTTTTTAAATGAAAATCAGCATGTGATTTGGGCTCATTCCAGTGGCTTAAACATGTTCCTTAATTTTATGTCTGTCCACTGAGATCCTCAGGTGCTTCAGTGAAATATGTACCTTGAAAAATTGGACCTCTATAGATAAAATAAGGCATTAAAGACAAAATTACTGGCTTTCCTGGAATGGCTGAGACACAGAGTGAGGCTTTCCTCTGGCAGCTGAATTGGCAAGAGCAGACCTCGTGCCCATTAAGTCCCATTGGTGGAAAGTCCAGTTGGAGATGAGCTTATCTTAAACATAAGGGAATTAGTCCAGCTTCCATTTAAACCACTGGCAAAGCTCCAGCTATATTCAACAAGAGAGGGGCTGAGGCAGCAGGCACACAAAACCCTGTTTCTAGGCCTGATCCCAGCCTTTCTTACACATCCAAAGCTCATGCTGAGTATTGTGGTCACTTTAGCAGGATTAGGCTGAGCGGATTGTTTGGGTAGATTTCTCTTGCTATTCATTGTAAGAAGTACTGATACAGTTCTCAGTGATGTGCACTTAATAAATATTCATTTGTTAAAATACAAGACACCTGTTGACAAGGTAAACTGTGATTGTTCCAAGCAAATTGCTCAAGAGTGGTAGAATGTCCTGCACAATAATTGGCTAAACAGCTCTCGTGCTATCTGCAGTGCTCTTCCAGCAAAGCACTTAGGCATGTGTTTGCCATTAAGTACCTGACCACCTCCACTACAGTCAGTCTGACTGCCCTGCTGTATGTGGAGAGTGTGTTCTGGACAAATGGGGGCTAAATTACTTGGAGTCCACTGTGTTATGCCTGTGGTGTGTGCTCCCAGTCCACGGGGAAGTCAGTCATGCCCAACGCGACACCACGGGGTTTCTTCATCACTTTGTAGGGAGAAACACCTGAAGAGCCCATCACTCGGTGGGTTTAAGTAGCAATCTTGCATGCTCCTTGGCGCCAGGAGATTATCATTTGTCACCTAAGGAGTGTCAGGTGTGACAGTTGGGTGTCAGCTCAGAAATGCAGCAGCCAGGGTTCACCTGTGACCTGTGTGAGTGCGTGGACATCACCTGGAGCTGCTCAGGTGGTAATGATCATCTCATTGTTACGGCTGTAATCAGTGACAGAGACATACACCTGAACTGTGTGGGGAGGGTCTATTCTCTTTTTTTTTTGGGGGGGGGGAATCAAACTCCAGCCTGAAATGTAACATGCCACCTTTATTTAATGCTTCTCAGTACAGATATCACAAAACTACAAGAGACATAAATGTTTCTGTATGTACTGAAGTAACCACTATTACATGTATGAACATTCCAGTTCACTGAGTTTTCTGTTGGTTTTGGGCACAGTTCTGGTTCCTTAGCAGGATTTTGAGGCAAGGAGTGGAACTGGAGATGATGTAATGGACTGTCCTCTATTAACAATATGAGGACCAATTAAAAAGTACAAATAAGTGACATGACTTAAAAAGACATGTGATGAAAAGAACACCCACCATATAAAGATGAGGCACTAAAATAAATCATGTTAGAAAAGAACTAGGGATTTGAATTTGCCACCCACTGAAAACAATAGCAAAAACCCCACTGAATTAAATGCCTCAAGCCCTTGCACAGGACTGATTCAATGCTATTCATAGAATAACGTATATGCCAAATAATGCTGTTATTTGTCAAGTAAATTATTTGTCAGATCCATCATCCTGCCATTTCTTTTCTGGCAGAACTCCCACTGAAGTCAATGGGAGTATTGTCTGAATAAAGTCTTTTAGGATTGGGCCCGAGGTTAAATAAAATGCAATTGGGGGCAACGCGTTCATCCTCCTTGGGTTCATAAAACCACATGCTGGACAATAGTTTGGCAGCCAGGGTACTGTGCCTTATGATGCTAATTTGTTCTTTCACTGATGCTGATTATTCCCTCATCTCTCTTTAGTCTACCTGTTGCCACCTAGATTTGGGATCTGATCCTGTTAATCTCTGTGTGTGTGTGTAACTTGAACCTTGCTGGCTGTATAACCTGCACCGGTGTCCATGGGCTCTGGGCTTCCTGGGGGTCAGCCCTCTCGGTGTGCTGTCTTGTTCTGTGGTGTCCTGAGTTCTTGTGTGACCTTGGAAAACTGCAGGATGAACCAAGGACTTTAAAGGTGACTCGTTTTCTGCTTTTAAATTAAGAAGCCTGATTTTATGGTTGGTTTGTTCTTCCAGTTTGTTTTTCCTTTTAGTTTACAAGTTAAATGTTCTGAATTAAATTGTTTGGGGTTTTTTCCCCTAAAAAATGAGAATTAATCTCATGTTGTCTTGATAGGAACAAAGTTAATATAAGCAAATTGCTTAAAGGATTTATGCTTCTATTAAAATACAACTCAGGCAGCTTCAGCACTTGAGCTCAGCCTCTCATTACTACCTATGGGAATGTGTAATGGTTAAATTAGCTGCAGGTGGGCTTCCCTGCTGCTCTAGAAGCACATTAGAAGCATCTTGAGGGTTGCAAGTAACCTTAAAGAAATCAGACATAATGGCCTCAAACAATAGTCATTCCTGTAGCTGGTAACGTGCTCCATATGCCTGAAAGGTACTGTGCAAATGGGACTCTTTGTGGGAGACCGCTTGGGTTTGGCTTCTCTGGAAATTGGGTGTTTTTGAAATGGAAAATATTCATAGGTGTTGAGCACAGTTCTGTGCTCAGACGTGTGGTAAAGCAGTTGATAGCGAAGCTGGCTTAGGGCAGTGAAAAGATCGCAGACCACCTCTCTGCAAGTGACAGCGGCTGCTCTTAGGGTGGTGTTATCCCCAGGAGGGGGCTATGTCCCCCAAAAGCATATAGGATGGAGCTGCTGCTGACTTTTGTATAAAGGAACAATTGATAGCTGCAGTTGGTGTGTAAGGGTATGTTTCCTAGGGTAAAGTGTTTAGTCTCGGCAGGGACTGTTGGCTGGAGTTAACACTTGTCTCACGAAGACCCTTCCATGTCACCTGCTAGGAATTTCAGAACCGACGCACACCGTGCATGTGTATGCGACCTGCAGTGCTTAGGGGCTTCGTACCCGCTGCTCTGTTTGCTCCGCGTACCTCATCAACCCCATGGTGCGAGGGCACATCTCCCTCGGTGCTGCGCTCCCGTCCTTTGGCGCTCCGCGGTGACTCGGAGTGACCTGGCTCAGCTGCCTGGTTCTGCACAGCCCGCACCGCCGCGATGCTCCGTGCAAACTTCAGCGCCGGCGTCCCGCGGGGCCGGGCGGCAGCACCGCGCCGCTCCCGCTGCCCCCGAGCGCTCCCGCGGGCGCTGCCCGGCACCC